>CM036583.1:6650000-7015000 GCA_020745775.1 Theristicus caerulescens
ACAAGTTAAAGTTACCTGTTGAAGGAAGGACTTTTTTTTTCTGCTCATATCCTGGCAGTGGCATTTAGCAGAGCTTCACTAGGCACTTGATGAACCCAGGACACGGCAAAGTGACAATTGCCTCTGGCACTCAGCACCTGTCACCAGAGCTGCAATGATCAACGTTTCGTTTGCCCTTCATGTCAGAGAGGGTTTTTTTTTTTCAGTGATCAAATGTGAAACTTTTCTCAAGTTTGAAAGCATTTAATTCAACAGCAGGGATTAAAAGGAGACACAGGTGACAAGGAAGGAAGGAGAGGAAGAGGAATGCCACTTGCTCTGAAAATCAGCCAGCAGGAGAAGCAACCACAAAAACTTCAAGGTCCCTCCTGCCCTGTCAGTCTGCTCCAAGCTCCACAAAAGTGGGAGGTGATGGGGTGGGTTTTTTGCTGGGTACCAGTGTGCAGGCAGCTGGGAGAGCAGTGAGGCTGGATGGATAACCCCATCCCAACCTTGTGTTCATGCCCACTCCCCACTGATGCGTGCAGTTGAGTTTAATTTTTAAAGTGAGCTAAAATAACATTAAAAGATTGGTAAGTGAGTAAAAGTGAGACAGATGCTTTGAAGGACAAAGTCTGCATGTTCACTTCTGCTTATTTTAGTGGTGCTCAGTACATCTCCAGTGACATCTTCATTAGCAAGTCAAACAAGGACAGGCAACAATTCCAGACAGTAGAACTTCATTATCTGTACAGTTCCTTTTTTTTTTTTTTTTAAGACAGTTGTCACAGTTTTGACCTGAATTAATAAACTAACAGTATCTGACCATGGTTTCAGGAGGTATGATGGCCAAGGACCGTTCCAGGTAAGCAAGTTTGGATGTGGCCACCCACCCCATCTTGAACAATAAGGTGCTTCATTAGTATGGCTGCAAGCTGGTTTGTGCTACTGATGGCAGTCCCTGTGTATTGGTGCAGCTGCAGCAGTATGGAAATAGAAGGTATCACACCTCAAACCCATCAGGTTGCCAGTGAGAAGTCTCCTGTGGACTGTGCAGACCTCTTGTCTGTTTAAAGAACGTAGTGTAATTAGTTTTCTTCTTTAAACTTAGACATCAAGTCCTTGTTTTGAGTTACAGCCCAGGGGCTATAGGCAGCAGAGCTGGATGCATGGGAATGTGGGGCTGGTGTTTTTAGCTCCTAGGAACAAGGATGCCAGCCAGAGTTCATCAGTAACCTCCCTTGTTTTTAACAAAAAGGCTTTGAACTTCATAGATTTTTAACAGAATATTTGGGGGTCAGCCTACTGGTACGTGCCAGTTAGATGCTGTTTCATTAGAGAATCTCAACAGGCTTTATGCCAGGCATGCCTTTTGTCATGGAAGTCACTATCTATTTTTCCTGCTTTAATCATCTACAGTAATCTTAGCAAAGCTGACTGAATAGCTCAAAATTAACCAGTTGTCCATTGAACTGACCCACATCAGTTGCTTCTGCAATATCTGTCACTGCTCATAATACTCTTACATGTATCTGTTCCGCGGTGTTTTGACATGTATCTGTATAGAGAGAAATGCACACATACACACATGTTTATGGTTTTTTTTTCATATTTTATAACTTTGAGTTGACTGCAAAATTTTTTTCCATAGTTTCCAAAGATTCTCTTGCCTGTAAAAAATAATTTAGAATATCAAAAATATTGATGATAATAATATAGTACCCCCTTCTCAAACTGTTGCAAATGTATTTCTATAAAACTATTTCTCTGTAAACTAGCTGAAAGACTGCCTAATAACTGTCAGGTAGTTCTGAATGAATGATTTGAAACTTCAGATTTGGGTAGGAAAGGAAGTAAAGAAAGAAAAATAGTGACCATTTTCTCTAATTGGATCCATCACTGACTTAGAATGAAAGAGTACTTCACATCTCCCAGAGTCTGAAAGCTAGGAAAATATAACTTGTGTTACAACAGACAGAGATTCGCTGTTCTTAAACAGAAAATATTAAAGCTATGTATTATAAACATCCATCTCAATTTAAATGAGTCAGAAATAGCACTTTGAGGAGCACTTTTCTTACAGCAAGGACTGGTATGCAGCTATATTCAATTCTTCCCTCCTTTCATCTAAACAGAACGTTTCTTCTTTCTGTAGGGGAGATAAAATAAACAGCGCCTATTCAGGACATCCTCTCCAGTGAGGTGTCTCTGCATGTGCCCAGAAGCTGGGAGACGAAGCTCTTATAGGCACATCCTGCTAGGGTGTGTTTGAGCTTAGGGTGATATTGGTGCTGTATCCAGCTGAAACACTGCATCCAAACATTACATGTGTAAGGGAGACACTGGGTTTAGTGGTCCTATTGGGATAAATTTTCCAGTGGACAGGGATCAGCACAAATGGGAAGAGGTCAATAAACTGAATCTGAAGTATCTGTAGCCCAGCTGCTGGGACCTCTCATTGTAACATCGAATGACAAGGGATGCATCATGCTCCCTCAGAGATGATGAGACAATAAAGCCAATTCTGCTTGACATTCAGCAATTATGGTGACAAGGACCAGTTAAGTTTTTACAGACTTTTTTCAGGGTAACAGTTAATTTTAACACACACACACACACACACACATTTTCTTTTTTGTTATTGAGAGTAGAAAGGAAAAATCCATTTCTGTGATAAAGGACAATGATCTTAAGCAAAATTGCAGACTCCTGCTAAAACAAACTTTAGTTTCTTTAACTTGATTTTCCTGAGTACACATGAAAAAAAAGAAAAAAGAAAGACTAATTGCAGGCAATATGGCGTTTTCCTTTATCGTGCACAAATGACAAACCCCGAGAACACAGAGAGCTGTAAGGCAGGTAGTTATCTGCTTTTCCCATAGGGGTTAGAGAAAATATCTTACTCAGTACATGACTCTCTCGAGGCAGGAATACACTCACTTGCCAAAAGAACATAAGTTAAAGATTTTTAGGAGATTTTTTATTTCTGTTCTTCAGTGCCTTGCCATTAGCCCAGGGATTTCAATGCAAAAACTCCTGCAGTGGCAGGAACCAGGAGCTGAACTCCTATTACATTTCTATTTATTAAAAAGTGTATTTGGAGGCACTAGTGAACTGACAGCAGAGGATTTGCTAGTTTATTATTTAGACAGGAATAGGTATTTTTATTCCCTGTCTAAAAATCACAGAGTTTCTTCATCTGACCAACCAGTGCAATGCTGTGTGACTCAGGAAAGGGAAGCTGTATCCGCAGCTAAATCCCAGGAGTTTCCCAAGAAAAAAAGGTAGCTGAGGTGGCCTTAGTCCTCCAAGGGCTGTCACTGCTACCACTGCTCATCCCTGCATTTGCCCCTAGGGCCAGGTTGGTTTGGGGATGTGCACCTCCACATCTCGTTTTGTATTTGTGCCTCTCAGGGGAAGGCAAAGCAAAGTTTTAAAAGCCATGGAGAGAAATAATAAGAAAGAGCTATGATGACCACAAGGAGGTGTGACTCTTGTTTCACACATGCCAGGCAAGTCCTCTTACAGCTGGATGATTATGCTTGTAATCATGTCATTCTTGAAACAAAAATAATTTCAATAGTTTCAGGGCACGTTACATATTCTTAAAAATAGCTTAACAGGTTGGGTTGTGGGGTTAAGTCCCCAAACTCCAGTTGCAATTTAAACCTCCATGAGCTTCTTTGGGTCTTGTGCAGCCTGTGGTCCTTGGTAGGACAGGGTTTAGTTTATGTGGACTCCTGTGAGCTTGCTCTGTGCAGATTAACAGAGCACATATCCCTCTTCATGTGACAGTTCAGCAAAGAGAGCATTAATGCACATTTTCCTGCCCAAACAAGCAGCGTAGTTTCCACAGCCATCTCTTGGACCTCCTGAGGGTGCAACTCTACTGTGATTTTTGATCTGCTCATTCTGGCATGAAGTATTTCAGTCCATCAGACATCCTTGAGCAAAACTGGCAATATTTTGTGCCAGTATCTACAGCTTACAGAAATCGTGGATGTGGCCAGTTTTACTCAAAGGGTCTTAGACTTGAAGAGGACAGCAATGATCTAATTTGTACCAGCTGGCCTGAGGACTGGACCTCACTCCTCTGGGCACATTGCAGAAGAACTGTAGCTGCAGATCACTCTCTTTGGCCACTTTGAGCCATTGATCTAATCACAGGTCCACTTTTTCTTATTGCACCCCCTCTGAGCTATTCTGCTTCCCCCGTGTTTGAGGAGCTCCATTTACTTACATGAAATATTAGCAGGTGGAGGAGATGTTCATTACTAAAGCAGATTCCAGCTGAAACGGCCATATGCTGGTTTGTGAGCAGTGCCCCACACAAACTGGAAGAGTAGACACCTAGCTACTGTGCAAAGGCAATGACATATGGAGTTCAGCATGACTTTGTACCCAGAACGGTATTTAAACTTTCAACCTTCAAGCAGAGACTCCAGGCTGAATCTCATTTTGCCTCTTTCTTTCCTAATTTGTAACCAATACTTGATTTAGTAAATGCCAGAATTCAACTCTGAGGATGAATGAAAAAGCCTCAGGAAACTAGTGACCTCCTTAATAAAAGAATACGATAACTTTACTGGATTTAACATTTCAGGAATCTATAAAGATTGGATTGGAAAGATTTTTTTTTCTTCCTTTCTGCAGGCAAAACGAAAGCACCTGGACCATGCAGCTGGTTACTAGATACTATGTGTAGTGATAGAAACAGAAAGTATTGGCTTTCATTACAAGTCAGAAATAGGCAGGTAACACAAAGACGACATTTGAAATATCTGCCATAGAAGGTGAAAGGAATATTTGCTTCTTTAAATGGAGCTCAGAATTTAAAAGTAAATATAAAATCCGTCCTAGTTGTCTTTCCTCCTGATTTGTTCTCACTTTTGGCTCCCCCTTACAGAAAGTTTTAAAGCATTACTGGTTCCAATTATCTTCACAAACTGTTTTCTGTGAAGCTGACATTATTCCCTTCCAAACAGCTAGTGGGGCTGGTTCTCCCAGCACAATTAACTGTCTGTTGAAGTCCTTGGGAATGCACTGACTAGAAGTTGCTGCAAGTCAAAACTTGGCACTATCTGATGTGGAATTTTTTGCAAAGCTTCCTATCAGCTGGATCACTCTGCTGGCTAAATTATGTATGTTCAGTGCTCAGACAGGGCATAAAATGAGACTATGGCAAAGCAAAACCAAGGAATTTCTCAAAAAGTTTTTGTCTCCTATTTACATTACTGCACTAAGGCTGGGATATATCTCACCTGGGTTTAACCATACAGCAGTGAAGCATCTGACTTAGAGACCCACCTTGGTTTTCCCTATAATTAAAAGCAACACATATAGATAATAGAAACTTCTGAGGATAATTAATTTCTTCCTAGAATAGTTCCAAAATTGATGCAATTAATTGCCCTCTGGAGTCAACTGTCTCTACATACTGTCAATAAATGCAATACACATGATTAGCATTGACTACTTACTGTAACTTTTTAACAAGGTAGTTAAGTAAGAAAGACAATTGTTTCTTTTTAGCATTTTACTTAAAATAAGCTTAAAATGCAGGATGAGCCGACATGTTCTTTGAGAAACTTACTGTAACCAGACATGAAGGAATTTGATTTCCTATCCTGGCTCACAAGATGAAAGTACAAATATTAAAACCATGGACGGACCTTGCCAAACTTAATTTGGAATACCTGAACAGAATGTTTTCCTTTTTTAGGCTTTGAAATGGCTTATTTTTCTTTGATTTTGATAATTTTAAAATTTTTAAAGTCAAAAGAACAAAAAGTCACTTCTAAACTAAAAATTATGTATTTTGTTCCTTCCATTCTGCCAGAAATATGATTATTTTGATTATTCAAAAATATAAATAATGAAATCATTCAAAACAGAGCAGCATTATCAATTTAAATATCCAAGAATATTAATTCTCTGGTGATAATGCTTTACTACAAAATTCCTGAATAGACCTACTTGATGCAGAAATTTAAGTATTACAGAGCATATGTAAAGTGTCTGGAATAAATGAGATCTCATCAGTCTATTGAGGTTGACTGCTATTTGTAAGATTGTTTTAAAATTTGATGATGAGAAGATTTTGTTTATCCAAAAACAGCCAGAGGGGACTGGTGATGATCAGTCCTGTCTTTAAACACCCCGTTATCCTTGATCCAAAATGCAGACCTCATTGCAGAGCTCAAGCAATGTCAGGCGGAGCTCCACAAGAAATGCTATGAACACTTCTAAGCATTTTCTTCACTGAAAGACAGCTTGTAAAACCCAGAGACTAAAGAAAGTGCTTTTAAAAAGTATGAAGAAAAGTTATAAATCACAAATGTGTCAATAAAGACAATGGGAAGGCACATGTAGGACCACCAGTTCACGTTGTAATGCAAGGCTATTTTCAATACAATTGCACACAAGTGAATTTACTTGGATGCAATAAGCATCTGCAAAGTTGGCCCATATACACAAATATCACTTAAACTCCACAGAAAAGAAACTTCCTTTGGGATGAAACACAGCAATCATTGAGCAGCTAAGCAGAGAGATTGGGGAAAAAAACCCTACAAACATATAAAAGAAAAGACTTGAGGGAGAGCAACAATTCAAACCGGCATGAAAAAAGCTGGAATACAGCCAGGCTGCCAGATTTGGTACCCCATGCAAAGTGATCTCGAAATAAATGATGTAATGTGTAACTTCTTATGTTAATACTACAGAAACAATATATAAAAACACAGCATTTCAGTTTTAATCGTACCCTGCACTTCAGTTTTAATTGTGCCCTCCCTATGTGCATGAGAGGGATTAAAAATAGATAAATAAATTGAAGTTGACCAAAGGCAAAGCTTTGATTTATCTTGGGATCTTGGGAGCTGCTCAGGAAAAAGATTTTCTGCTGGGGACAGGAAGCAAAAGCTGTCTCTCTCGGGTTCATTTGAGACTGTGAAACTGTTTTGCTGCTGGTCTAACATAGAACCTGAAACAGGTTCATGACTCCAAAGTCCAGCTTCAAACTTTCTTTGAGTCAATGAAATATTCCTCCCCCAAACCAGAAAAGCAATCCCATCTAGGAAGGCCCAACCATGGTATTTATACTCTTACTCCATATATCCCCACTCATTTAAAGGAAATCTGTAACTAATGATACCTAGTAGCATCTCCAGAGCAAAATACTTGGCAGGAGAGGTCAGTGTCATTATTTCCACTTTACAAACAGAAGAACAAGGCACAGGCAAGGTCAGATTATACATGTATGTCAGGAGTCTTGAATTGATGCCTTAATGCTAAACCACAGTGCTTGTTTTTCAACCTTCCCTTCTCAGTCCCTGCCTCCCAAAATCGCCCTTCCATACCTGTGATCATCATTAAGTTTACCATATCTGTATTTCATATGCATATTCATTCTGATCCAGGTAGAATGTGTCCTTTTTTTCTATTTACAGTTGGACTAAAATGTTCACAAATCATTGCAAACACATTGAGACAGAGGCCATCCTTCTATTTTGTGCATTTCCTGTATACAGACACTATATCCTGGCCCACAGCTGGAGTTAGTGCTTTACAGTGCATTGTTCTGCGATCATTCCGTCTGATTTTAAATAACTGGGTAATTCACAGCATCAATTATAGCAATTTTAGTAAGGCATAAAATTCTCTTTCAATGATGTCATGTTAGTATGGCTCTACTGTGCATTTACATTACAGTTGTTCGCCAGATGTGAAGCACACTTCCTCTGGACCAATAATTCATCTTATAACAAGCAAGTCTTGAATTTATAGCAGGATTTTGCTAGAAAAAAAAATTAAAAAAATAAAAGTAATTTGAGAAACACGAATGATCCAGAGCACCTACTTCCAAGGCTGTAAGAATTACAATTAATATGGACAATTAATATGGACAAGCTTTTGCAATTTCTAAATTAGATGAAGCTCTCCCTGTATGTTCTACAAGTAATGTATTACCTGTCTCTCACCGCCCTGTAGAGGCTGGCATCCTTACCGCTTCTCTGCATATTAACTCCTTTCTCTGCTGTGAATGGCCCAGCTACCTTTTTTCTCAGACCAACTGATCGACATAATGAAGTTAAACTCAGAGCAATTGCTCTTAACCCGTAGGCGCCTTTGACGTCTACTGCTATTTCAAGCTGGGTGAGAGGTTTGTAGACCTGAGAGAAAGCTTGTATTTTTTGTTATTCTTCTTGTTTCCTTGTTTCCAACACAACATTTGCCCTAATAAGACTTCCTCAGTGCACTACCAATGTAGACCAATGCAATCAGGCTGAGAGAACACTTTTGTTGGTGGTGTTTGGGGAGGAATTTTGGACACGTGTAGACACACAAGCAGTGTAGCAAGTCCTGGTGCTGCAGAAGTGAAGACACAATATTTCCCCAGGGCCTTGGTGGAAGGTGGGTTTCCAGCTCCTACTGCCACCATGAGACAACTGCGGTAAGGAGGGGATCAAGCCCCACGTGCTCAGTCTCCCTCGGTGGTGGTGGTGGTAGACGGGACATGCAGAGCCTCTCTAGCTTGCTGGGTAGGCAAGAGGCAGAAACTTTGGGAACGCAGCTTATTTGGCAAAGGACACCATTGTTTACTGTGTTTGCCTATTTAACCATATCCACTTGGGTAAATTCACATCTTCGTGGGCTCGAGCTATTCAGCAAAGCCCTGATACTTCTGCTGGAAAGCTGCAGGAAGAGCATCCATGGGAGACTTTGGAAGCATAGTGTACTTCTTTTAAGAAACTAATACAGCAATTGATAAGTATAAACACATAAAGGTAGTGGTTTCTACAGACAGTGAATATTTGACAAATCCCCAGAAAACATGTGGATCCTGGTTTATCAAAATACAGAATGGTTTACATCAAGCTGAGTATATTTTAAACTTTCTTTTTCATCACAAAATACCTTTTAATTAAAGTAATTTAACATTTTTAAAACTGACCAACAGTCTGGTTATAATAGTCTGGTTCATCCAAATTTTCATCTTGAATCCAGCTTCTAAAGAAAGCCTTTTTATTACTTTTTATTAGAATTTGTCATTATATATCATCTATATTACCATAGTGCCCAAAGCTGTAAATGAAAATGATAATTACTTTGACTACTATGCAACTTTTAATGGGCTTTACCCCTAACCTGAAGGGGTTTCCAAAGGAGACACTTAATTCTTTATACCCATGTATTGTTTTGTCCCTTTACTTTTATCTTAAGTTGGTGGGAACTGCACTGAGACTTTCCAGCTCATTACACATCTGGAATGAAAAATCCCCAAATTGTTCCATCACTGGTTCAAGTAAAATGGTCACTACCATGAATACAGACAGAGGCTGTGGAGCCTCTGTGACGATGTCAAGAGAGTAGTTACTCCTCTGTCTTCCTTTGACCTTATAAATAATTCAGCAGACATGACAACTCTGCAGCCATGTGAGTGGATACTGATGGACCTCCCTAACATGCAGACGATGCTTTCTCTTTCCTGAATGTATTATTGCTTGCACAACACACAGCTCTCAGCAAGTGTTGTCACAGCAAGTGAGAGGTGGTTTCAGTTGCCCCCACTTCAAAATCTTCCCAAAGACAGGATTATTATGGAAGAGGAACCAAGGAACAGGAGATCTTTTGCTGCCACTGATTTCACTGCAGGTTGATGGCTGGGATACTACAGCACTGTGACTCAGTTTCCCCATGTATGAAACTAGAATACATCTTTTGAGAGGAGACTAATTTTAACTTCTAACTGATAGTTAAAAGATGAAATTGGTATCTGGGCTCTGTCACCAATCCTGTGTGAGATCTTCAGCAAGTTATTTAGGCTGCCTGCAACAGGGAGCTCTGTAGCAAATTCCCACCCTCATTGCTATTTTCCATCTTTCATCTCCTTTGCGTAAGATCTTCCCTTTTCACAGTGCTTTGCACAAAGCAATGCCAGTTTCTGTTGTCCTCTCTAAGCTCTTACCTGCTACATAAACCAGCCTTGAGTCCTGCAGCTCATCTCCTGGGGCAGGAGAGCCCTATGTGTGAGCAGTGATACCACTGCTGGATCTGCGATGGTATTAAAGTGATGAGGTAACTGAGCAAAAAGGTGGCCAAGCCTGCCACTTCCAGGTAAGGTAAAATAGTATGTTAATTATGTACTGCACAGGGGAATTAAATCCGTTCCCCAACCCCAGTTGTTCTGCCAGCTGCATTGTGCATCCCTGCACTCATCTGCAGGGCAGGGAATCCAGCGAGGCAGGGGAGCAGACAGGGCAATGCTAGCAAATCTGTTTTGGAGGGCTCTCCAGCTCGTGGCAGAGCAGATGAACAAGAACTGAGCTACAGAAAGCTGAAGCCAAGGGAACCCTAATCTCCTTCTAACCATGGGACATTGAATGTTTTTTATATTCTTTGCCCTGTGCAGGACAATGTTCTGTCCTAAGGCATTAGCAGGTAAATCTCTTCATTATACAACATCAGCAGGGAAATGATGTCTGTGTTTTCAGACATACAGGAATGTTGTGCTCTCAATTCCAGCTCCTGCCTTCAGGATTTGCAATCACCTTCCCAGAAAAGCCATACAGGAAATATCAGTGGTTGAAAGGAGCTCACAGTACTAAAAACCTGCACCCAGAGCCCAAACATAGGCAAGCCTTGTCAGAGGGTAAGATAATTTTTAGCTATTCATCTAGTCCAACTAGTCTTAATTTATGAAGCAAACTCATCTCATCCCAGGATATGTAATGCTAAGTGGGCTAAATCATCCCAAACTATTAGGTGTCTATCGTGCTGCTCATTCAGAGTCACATTTACTAGCCTATCCTCAGCAGCTAATATTTTAAGAAATAAAAATAGGTGGTACTAATCCCATGAAGAGATTTGGCAGTCTCAACAGACATGATGGGTAAGGTAGTATCCCTATTTCCCTTGACTGATGGGAAACCGAGGAACTGGTGCTGAAGGCTGGATCTGGCCAAGGTTGTGTGTGGGACTGGGTCTCCCACTGAGGTCAGTTCAAGGATCCAAATTGTGCAGCCAAGGCAGCAGGAGGGCTGGCCACTCAGCATTCAAAGCCTCTTTCTCCTGATTTGTAAGTTGGGGACAGGGCTACACAGATTGTTTGAGGCTTACAGATGGAGGATACAAAGGCAAAATATTACTATGAGAGAGGAAGCAAGCTTTCTAACCCTCCCCCTGGGGAAAAAAAGTCAAGAAAAGACTGCTTTATTTTTCACTATTTTGGAGAAGCAAATATTCTTTCTTAGTCCAGAATAAAGAGTCACGGAACATCCTTCAGGAAAAATGGCATTTGAGACATCCATATGCTTGCCAACTGTGAGCCCTCATGTTTAATACCAACAAAGCAGTGACGGCTACAATATCCTAACTTTCAAACCTTCCCTATTGTAGTGTTTGTTCTTACAAGTAAACACCTCTAGGCCATATAGTTGTGACGTATGGATGCACAGACATGCTACAGACAAACTGCTATCTTTGGATCCTCTTCTTGTTTCCACAGCAACCTTACAGAAACAGCTAGCAGTCAATAGAGAAAATCAAAGGCAGGGATAAATCATAGTATTAGGTTAGGGAGGGATCAGACCTTGAATACTGAGCAACTGATACACAGCGTAATACAATTTAAGGTGTTTATTATGCTAACCCAGGGCAAGAGTGCGTAGGCATATGATGCGGTATTTACGACACACATTTGCTGCTGGTTAAGCAGGAGCACAGATGAGAGAACAGGTACAGAGATCTTTATGCTCACAGACTATTTAATGGCTTAATCCTCCAGCTAAACTGAGCTGAGCTGAGCTTTGCACATGATGGTTCCACACGCCAATCCAAGAAGTGACTTTTATAAACAGATGCCCCATCGTTATCAGCAGACTTTGTACTATAAAGTTAGTTTGGGGAAAATATCAATAGCGAGAAAAGACCAATCAAATATGTTAATTTAGGAGTGTCAAACTCTTAACATGAATTGGTGCTCATTAGTGTGACAAGTGTCACATTAATTGAGTCCTTTTTTGGCTTCTGTCAGTATATTGCTCTGTATTTCATAAATAGTTTTTCTCCCAAAACTGCTTCTCTCTAGAGAGCAGTTTAGGCAACAGTCAGATGAATTACCTAGTGAAAATTGAAAACTGCTTTTTCTATTAGTCACTCAAGGGGTAGTACTCCAAGTAAGGAGCCTCAGCAGCTCTAATCCATTCTCCTCCAGATCATCAAATCACTTTGGATCCACGTGGTAGTGAGTGCAGGGTCTGCAGGTATTCCATGCTTGTTTTAAAACACTTAATTCTCAAATTAAGCACTAAAATTGTAGCTGCAGTAACATGGAGGATCATGTTTATGGCAACTCTGCTCCAAACATTTACTCAACATTTCTCAGTCTAGTTTTGAAATGAGATCACATTTCACGTTACTGGTATTAACCTAAAGATTTCAATCTTAGCTCATGCACGCTGGCAAAAATAGAGGGAACAATAGCATTGACATAAGCTCCACTCTGTAAGAAAATTGGTGCTTTGTTAGAACATTAAAAACTCCCATTCCTGGGATCAAAGCCTATCTAACTCGACTCAGAGTGACATGTCAAATTGGAAACCTAAGACTAAATATATATTCCTGCTGTTTGTTATTTTAAAATCCTATTTGTCTCTCTAATACTTTTTCTCCATGACACCAAACAAAATAATGTTGTTTTAAGATGGATGTTGATCACTACATCACTGCTGTCCCTGGAAGAAATGCATGTGCCTAAAGCCCAGTAGGACACAATGTCACTCAGCTGGACTCATTAGCATGGCAGCAGTTTTGCATTTACATCTCTGCACAGCTCCTAGGGAAAGGTAGCTGCCGTTTGCCAGTTCAGAGCACAGCATGTGTCTGTCTGAAGCTGACAATGTAGACAAGCCCTTAAAAGCCAGGCCATCCTTCACGTAGCAAGCGAAATGGGCAGAGAGGCAGGGGCAGCTTTTGTTGTGCAAAGGCCAAGGGCTGAGTGAGTAATTCTGGATGAAATCTCTTGATCCGTTACAGACAGTCTCTGTGGCCTTGGAAAAATATGTATCAGCACCTGATCCACAGAAGCACGTAGGTGTCCAGGGTTCAAATTTACATAGAATTTAATTGCCTGACTATACAAACACTGAGGTCATTTTGTTTCTCCATGTCATGACCAGACAAGGTAGGAAAAAGGTCAGCAGGAGACTCAGAATTTCTTCATCTTTTCATGCTTAAATTCTCAGAAAAACCTTGCCCTGCAGATGAACTCAGAACACACCTCCAGCATGCAACACACACTGAGCTGAGCAGCCACGGTAATTTCCATCATTAATGTGGCTGGTGGGAGAACCATCTCCTGGACCAAGCCATAGCTCTCTGCTCTGCACACTCAGACAGAATAGAAATGAGCTTTCATGCCTTTCTTTGTGGAAAGGCTTCAAAACCTTAACTCCTTTTTCCTATGGGATGCCAGGCTTTCAGCAAGCCTAGGAATAGCAAAAAGGCGATGTGCATGGGGGAGCCTCTGTTCTTTCTGTACTCATTTGTAATAAAAAAGCCAAGATTTCAGGTGTCAGTGAGCAAGGAAAGAAATTTATGTAAAGATGCTTTGGTGCAAAAAAAACCATGAGCATCTCCTGGTCGGGGATGGAATTGGGGAGTTGGGATATTCTAGGAAAGCCTGTCTTGATCTCATTCAGGTCTCCAGGCTTCGTACAAATCCAGCAGTGGGAGGAGATCAAAAATATATTTTCAGCACATCTTCAGCGTATGTACTGGTTTCTAGGAAGCCTAGTTGTAGGTACCTACCCATTCCTATGACCTCTATAGAAAACAAAATCCCTGCCTGAAGTTATGAACTCTGCCATGGAGCTGGACACATAATGCCTAATGTGGGATTTTCCCAGTAGCTTCTCTTGGCTTCCCATGTGGGCTTTGGGGATTATTTCTTTATTTTATCTCTGGGGTCTGTTCTAGTACTAGTATGTTAACAACTACAAGTCCTTTGCAATGACAGCAAAACAGCCAGGGAAACCTCTAAGTTCAGGAGAGCCTTTCAGAATAGGCAGAAAGGCTTTGTGGAGTGAGTCAATACTAAATTCCTTAGACTGAAAGAGCAGCTTCAGACAAATTTTGTTTACACAGGAAAAGTGAGAACCTATGATTTTAACAGCATTTTGCAAGTTTCACTGGTCTTTCTAGGAAACCATGTGAAGGGATACCTTCACAACTAACAGGCACTCTCCAACAGACTACAGTGGTGAAGTGAGGTTGCTAAATGAAAGATTGGTGCTTTTGCTCTTTCCAGCACAGTTAGTGCAGATTCAATTGAAAGACTGGTCATTTTGCAATAAAATAGTTGAATGGGCTTCTGTCTTTTCAGTAAATCCAAGGTTGCTTTTTATGAAGGAATATACATTCCCTCTTTGACCTTAATAAAAGCGAGGAGGTCATTGTGTAAAAAAGATAATTAATTTTCCAAGGTTTTTATTAGAAAAAAAAGGGTAAAAGAAGTGCCCAAAGTGTGCAATTAACAGCCATTAAACCAATAAAATATTAACCCTAATTTTTCCTTTTATCTATTTCCTCCCAGTTCCAACATTTGAAGCAATAATAGTGGCTAACAATCAATGGGTTCCTAATGAGACCAGCTCACACTACACCCACAATAATTATCTTTTGAAAAATCAATACGGAAGGAAATGCAAAAACAATTTGATATAAGGTGTGACTTCCTCTATTTCTGTTTATACTTATATACAAGATCCCCCTCCCTCTGCAACTTCCCCCACCTTAGAGGCAGGAAAGGTGTCTCCATCTTGGAAGATAATAACATAATTAAGATGTATGAGATGTGCCTGTCTGTGACACGTGAAATAAAAATATAATGAAGGAAACAATGCAAGCATGTATAAAGGGCCTCCTCACCTTCAGCAATTGCATTTGCTGCCATGAACAATATTCTTAATCAGAAAAAATAATCCTTCATAATAATCATGCTACATACAATGATATTCACAACAGACCCAGGATGGCATGGCTGAGAAGGTATCAAAATACAGAAGTAATTTTGCTATGAAATACCCAGGAAATTACATCCTGAACCTCTTGTTGCTGTAGATGTTTCTGTAGGGACTGGGTCATCACTGTTGATCCAGTTTTCACTGGAAAATAATTTAATAAAAATGGAATGAACGCAGAATTTCAACCTAGTTCCATAGATGTAGATTATATCCCATGACTCCAGGGTGATACTGTGTAAGCTTTAAGAAGCTTTGAGTCTGTTTCAATAAATGTCACAAACCAGTGCAGCAACTGAATATTTCCATGGTTGTGATGGAGGATAAAAGTGGTTAATGTTACCTTTGCCATACCCATCTCAGTGACCTTCACTCATCCACCACCTCAGCAAAGGGGTCTGGTTTTTAATTTGAGGTTGAGAGCATGAAGATATTGGCTGCAATGAATACCCATAATAAAATACAAAGATTTCGAACAGTCTGAGATTAGGAAATGCAGGGGCTGTATTTCCATGTGCAAACTACCAGGCTTGATGTGAAAGTTGTGGGTATAACCAAAGAAATCTTCACAACCTGCTACATAAATAATGTTGGTTACGATGCCATCTGAAGCTCGCTCAGATTAGTTCCCTTTAACATTGCCAGGCAAAAACTAATATAGTAATGAGTGTCATTGGAAAATAATTAAATCTGAGATTTCCATCTGGCTAAAATATAGGGCGATGGCGGGCAATTAGACCTCATCTACAACCCAGATAACTAGGGCAGGAATAGAAACATCCATTCAGTTGAACTTAACGCCCTCCTACTCTTACCACTCACACTCTGCTTTAGCATCAGGATGTCTCAAGCTTTAAATGAAATGTCAAATATAATTTGGCTCGGGATACACAAGATATATGATTGCCCTTGGAGAAAGTTGATAACTCAGCGCACTCGGTGTCAAATGTGTATCTACCTGATAGCTCACTCCATAAAAAGCACTAGCCTGCTTTCCTTCAACTGTGTAAAATGGTCAAACTCCAAACAGATCCGCCTGCAATTTACACAAATAGGTCCATTTTGAAAGGAAACCTTCATATCAGAAAGGAGAAATGGCTTATTGAATGTTGACTTCAAGTTACATTTCCAAATGGCACCACAGCACATTACATTAGCATTCAGTGACTGCGAGGCAGTTACCATACCTGCCGCAGATAGCTCAGCATCAGATGAGGAATTATGTTAAATGACACATTTGGATTTCTCTGAGACTCAGTCTGGAAACTTTCATTTGGAATCATGGTGTATTTTCAGAGAGTTTTTAACTGCTTGGAATCCAAGCAGGGAAGAAAACACAGAGAGGATATTTATGATTATTGATGGCTTCAACATTCCTTACAATGTCTACTGCATTTAAATTTTGTGCTGGGAGAATGGAAAGTTTATCTGAACACATTTGCTTCTGGTTTAGATGAACTTTTAAAATCAGGTATTTTCTATGCACAAAAGCAAAGTGATGGGCCTGAGTTAAAAAATTATTTTAAAAAAATAATAAGTGTTTAACTTTGTTGTGCATCTGTACCTGCTATATTCACGTGGCACTGGAATATATATATTGCCAATGAATCTTTTCTGCACTTTTACCTGTTGTTTGCAGGCATCACTCAGAAAACATGATTTCAGTTTGATTATTTTGGGGGTTTTTTTTGTGCTTTTTATCTCTTATGCAGTCTATCTTCAAAACTGGAATGCATCGTGTCTGTTCCACTATTAGCATGTAAAATACACTAGGAGAAAACTCAAAACTTTGCACATTGCCATTTAGACTTTGCCATTTTTTAAAAGCCACAGTGGTAAAATATGAAGTCAGTGACAGACACTGTGCAGAAAGACATAAATAGATAGACAATATACTTGCCAGCCACAGAACACGAGAAATGCCTTATATACCCAAATAAAAGCTTAAAACCTAAGCTTATCAGTGGTGAGGTTACATATGTGATATTTCATCCTTTTGTTCCAAGAGTAGTGGATAATAAGTTTGGATACTGTATCTAAAAAAAATCTCAACTTTCGTAGACTCATGCTTGAGACAGAAAAGAGATTCAATTAAAACAGCAGTTTATCCTTGATTTCTTCTCTTTCTTGAACAGAGTAAGTATTTCGCACCTCTTTGGTATCTTTGTTTCTAACATGACTGATAAAGAACTGGAATGTGTCTCCTTAAATTAACACATGATCATTTTATACTCAATTTTTAGTCATTATTAACCTGTGCTACTGTGTATAGTCCCTCCTTTTCCTCATCCTCCTTACTCCAGCCTGATATTTCTCTTTCTCTTTCCATCCCACCCTGTCAGTGGTCTTTCACAGCCTCCGTCCTCTGCTCCCCCATTCTTCCTGCCCCCCCCCCCGGCCTTCAGTCAAACACCTCATGAGCAGCTTTGCTTCTTGTTCTTGAAGAAGCCAATGATGTTTCTCTTCTCAAATCTCCATCTTCTGGTCTACCTACTGTTTCATTCATGCCTTTCTAAAGCTGTTGTATTTTTCGAAGAGCTCCCAGAAGCTGAAGAGCTTCCAACAGGAGCTTTTAATCCATGTTTGACTTTGAATTTAAGGATGAAATGTACTGTTTAACTGGGTTCTTATGCCTCAAAATACCTCAAATGAATTCTTTTCACTTCAAGATAGAGGGATGGAAGAGAATTAGAAAAAAGCATTCATAAATATTATTCATTACGCCAAATTTCACAGAAAACTGAGAAGCTAAAATCATACTGAACATACAGACGTAGGAAATAAACACATCTAGATCACCAAGGTTACCTAGGATCTCTTAACTTTGCCCCTTTAACCACAGAAAGTCTTACACTCCAACTGTCCATCTGCTGTGTGTTCCTACGGCATTTGCGTTGCCGTCTCAGTTGAGAAGAATTACCAGTCCTTTGCTGGAGCAAAGTCACCATCTTTTCTCTGAATGTTGCCATATACTTAAAATCTGTGGTAAATCTGCAGCCAGCTTCCCTGAACATTTGATCTTGAAGTTGTCATTTCCACTAGCCTGCATTTTTCATTATGTGGATCTATAATACATGCTCATTTATTTCTGTAAAACCAGTGTTCTGTATTCCTTGTTCTTCTGTAGTCCTTCCTGCATACTCATTCCTAGGAAATAATTTCATTACTATGAAATAATAGTATCAGTACAGAGACAAACAATAACAGCTCGGCACTGCAGGATACCAAGCTCAATCTATGTCCTCCTCAAAATTTTTAACAGAGCAGAAGGAAAGAAAAACAGATGGCTTTGCAGCATGACCAGAAGGTTAACAAAGCTAGGCTTTTTCCAATGAGCTATAAGATTATTGTTGCTTTTCTCTCTAGATCAATATTTATTATATGTTCCAATTTCATTCAGATATTGAATTTGTTTTATTGGGCAAACAGCTGCAATCTCCGTTCCCTGTCCCTTAGCAAATATTATTTCAAACTTCTTTTGAATTCACATTGCACAAATGTGACTCTGCTGCACTCACAACAGCTTTTTCATTTGTGATATTCATCCAGGATCATGTAACTGGTCCAAACACAAGCTGACATATCGGTTTTACTGAAATATGCCTTCCCTGTGTCTTTCTCACCATGTCAATGAATAACTCGGTGGTTCTCCTCCCATGGGCTGCGTAACACTGGTGGTCCATCATGGCAGTCAGGCAAGTTGTTGTCACTGGATGAGAAAACACACTGCCTGTTTTCCTAGTTAGGAATTAAAGTATATGGTTATCCCCCAAACAAAAATACAGTAACCAGTAAAACTAGAGGGCTAATAGTTGTCTGTCACCTCGCTGGGTAATATTGGAGTTGATCAATCTTCCTCAATCACAGCCTTAATCTGCTTTATTTTTTTTTAATTATGACTTTTCTCAGAAATAAATGATGTATGAATGCAGACCTTTTGAGCACCATTTCCTTCAGTTAATAATCTCCAATCTATTTCCTGTGGTGTTTTGTCAATTTTGTTTGAAGTGGAAAGACCAGACATAGAAGAAAATGGGCATGAAGTCAGAAAAAGTATAGTCGTAGGTAAACTAATGTCACAGAACTGAAGACATATAACTCCAGTCATTTCCATTTACATAAAGAAGAGCATGGGAAGAAAGATCACTACCGTTTGGAGTGTGGTTGTTTGAGCACTTTGGGAGCTGGAGATCAACCACGGTCACGAAGCGGCTGGGAAGCGATACTATGCAGAAGTACCACCACTTCACACTGGTTTCAGGATTTCAATATGTTTTCTTAAAATTATAACAAATCTAAAGCATTAGAAAGAAGTCTTAAAAATAATATTTTTTAATATTTGGAAATGTTTAGATTTCAACTTTTGTTTTAAAATTATAATATAGAGGAAGAAACATAGCTTTGAACAGTTCCTTCAAAAACATGCTTAAAACATTTCACTCCAAAATGTCTGAAAAGGATGCTAAAATATTGTCAGAGCTCCATCCCTTCACTGAACTCCTTCCTCGCACTTTCTCTGAAATAGTGTTCTCATAATGTAAAGACACATTTTGATTCCAGTGGAACTGCATTTTATTGCAGAATGTGTTCTGCTAACTTTTTAACCGTGATTTCTGGGAACAATGTTTCAGGAAGCTTTAATATCCCAGCCAACTGAATAATATTTTGAGGATGGTTGATCAAAGTCATTCCAGATCCTGTGCAAACCTAGTCCTGTGATTTACCGAAATTTTTTCAGAAACATGAAAAGGTAAAGCATGTATTTTACTAACTACTCCATTTATTTTTTCATTTTATTGATATATCTTATTTTTTCTCCAAAGATAGATGTTATTAAGTTATTTTTAGAAAATATAGGAAAGGCTTTTTTTTTAATTGGAATATTTTTTTTGTCTTTTAGAAACCAGAACCTCTTGGTTTTAAAATTTAAAAAAATGTATAGTTGAATTTTATTTTTGTAGAATATACTTTATATCACAAGTTTCCATAGGAATTTATTAAAAAGAATAATTTCCTAACCAACTTCAACACTGTGTGTGTTCCCAAGGATAATTAAGCATGGCTCCACAATCACCCTAAAGTTCATATTACTGCATATTTATGCTTGGATCCTCACGGCTATATACAGTAACCGTACAAATTCTTCGTTAATTTCACATATGAGGTTTCTCCAAACACTTCCTAATTTTACCTTGGTTGTGCAGTTCGTCTGGGTGGCATTTGATTAAGTAGGCTTTAAGTAAAGGATATTCTCTAGCAAAAAAAAATCCCACTACCTTTTCTTGTCCTGATTTCTGCTCTTAACATTTTACCATCTATAAGAAGACATAAATTCCAAGTGACCCTCAGAACAATTCTCAGAAAGACTATAGCAAAAACTGAAAATGTTGCTAGACTATATAACATGGGCTGAGAAAGCATGTATTTGAAAGGCTTATAGTCACTAGAATACTCACAGAAAGCTAACATACTTGCAAAAGGAGCCCAAAGACAATGAAACAAATGACTACAGAAGTAATCAGCAGGTATAAGCATTTCTAATTTACTTGCAGATACATACTGAAATTGCAAAGCTTTGTCTCTCAATACAAAAGAGGACAGACTTAAAGTGATCTCTGTTTTCCCATCAACCCTCCAGCTTCCTTGCATCTGTAGAAATGCACATACAGATGAACAAAGCTTTCATATTCAGAGCCACCCGCTGAATGTGAGACTCATAAAATTTGACAAATATAAAAATGGAGGAAATATCCATTACATTCTGATACATTACTGAAGACGCGCAAACAGGGAACACACCAAGTAGGTTAAGTATTGGTATAAATTAAACAGAAAGCACATTTGCTCTAGCACTAGCCTTTCAAATTGAGAGTGATGGCATCATTAAATAATTGAACCATCTCACCTTGCACAGTCAGACAGAATTCCAATAGGAATAATTACTCCAAAATGGATATGAAGGCAAATCAAGTTCTTCACCAGCTAATACAGCGGTCTGCAACTTGACTTTTTGCTGCCTTATGGATGAAAGTGGGATCAGGATCAACAGGTTGTTTTTCTTCAATTTTGCAAATGTGTCAATTACTTAATTAGGGTTGATCCTTTCATGAGTAATTTTCTTCTTGAAGACAAGGTTTGGTTATTGTTCATGTCACATGGTGCTACAATAAGATGCCCTTAAATAGTTCTCGTTAGAATTAATTCCTGGGTTTGTCCAACATATATTTAAAGCCCAAGCATCAGATCTGTCATCTTGAAGGCTTTCTTTCCTGAAGTCCCTGTCATGAGGTCTGGCCATTATACAAGACATGTAA
The DNA here is from genome assembly GCA_020745775.1 of Theristicus caerulescens. Lineage (NCBI taxonomy): Eukaryota > Metazoa > Chordata > Aves > Pelecaniformes > Threskiornithidae > Theristicus > Theristicus caerulescens. The sequence goes on from CM036583.1 coordinate 6,671,317, forward strand.
GCAACACCAGTCACACAGTCCAAAGCTCTCCCATCACTTAGGTGGGCATGTCCCATCCCATAACCACAAAAGCCTCACAATGGTCATGTGAGAGTGCATACATCGTCATATGAGCCGCAGCACATGAAAGTCTACAACTGAAATCTAACTTCATATAACTTGTTCTTCAAAACTTCCAGTGAAAGAAATTTTGTAAAGAATTGGCTGCCTTAGTTTTCATATCCCTGGAGTTTTGAAGTGCCAATTTTTTTTTGCTGAAGATTAAGCTGATACACTCTATAGTATTTTGGAATTCAAAAGTGCACTTAGAAGGGTTTCTGTCTGTTTAACTGTGATTACAGGTACACAGGACCTTCCTTTCCTTCTCCTTTACCATCACCATTGTTTCTTGGCTTTCATTGGCTTTACTGAGCCCAGTTCTTCCAGTCTTCTGGATTTAATGAACTGTGGTTTCAACTTTTCTCCTTAATTTTCTGTTTAAACTGCTTTTTCTTCATAATAAATACAAATATATTCACTTATTCTTCCCAGCCTCATGGGAAAAGTAAAGAATCATCCTCCTTCTCTAGGTATCTGCCTACTTCCCTCCCCTTTAAACTCATCAAAAACACTATCTATGATCGTTGAAGCTTCTCTGCATCAGGGAGCTCTTCTGATGTTATTGCTGCCGTTCTTACTCTGCACTGAATCTTTCTCTACTGTTGCTTTAATGACCACTTCCTGAACAAATATGAGTAACTATTCTTCCTCCTCAATCTCTTTTTCAGTTCTGTCCCTTGGTATTCATTCTTTTTTTGTTTGTTTGCTTTTTCTCTTCTTTGGAGTTTTCTGGTAGTTTTTCTTCTAATCAGTCCATGTGAGGTTCTTTTTCATCCTTCCCTCTCTCCTGATGGACCAACAGAAGTCTGAATTTGATCTTTCTGTGTTCCTGGTCAACCCAAATTCTTACCATCATCTTAGCATTCTTCACGTTTTTATACCCATTTGCATCTTGGTGCTCAGAGAGTTTGTGTATTGGGTTTGTGTGGCAAGGTTTTGGTAGCTGGGGAGCTACAGGGCTGGTTTCTGTGAGAAGCTGCTAGAAGTTTCCCGCACATCCAACAGAACCAACACCAGCCATCTCCAAGATGGACCAGCTGCTGCTCAAGGCTGAGCCCATCACCGATGGTGGTAGCGCCTCTGGGATAACATATTTAAAAAGGGGGAAAAAAAACTGTGCAATTGCAGCTGGAGAGAGGAGTGAGAATATATGAGAGGAACAACTCTGCAGATGCCAAGGTGAGTGAAGAAGGAGGGGGAGGAGGTGCTCCAGGCACTGGAGCAGAGATACCCCTGCAGCCTGTGGTGAAGACCGTGGTGAGGCAGGCTGTCCCTCTGCAGCTCATGGAGGTTAACGGTGGAGCAGATATCCACCTGCAGCCCATGGAGGACCTCACACTGGAGCAGGTGGATGCCTGAAGGAGGCTGTGACCCTGTGGGAAGCCCACGCTGGAGCAAGCTCCTGGCAGGACCTGTGGACCCATGGAGCAAGTTTGCTGGCAGGACTTGTGACCCCATGGGGGACCCATGCTGGACCAGTCTGTTCCTGAAGGACTGCACTCTGTGGAAGGGACCTACGCTGGAACAGTTTGTGAAGGACTGCAGCCCGTGGGAAAGACTCCCATTGGAGAAGTTCATGGAGGACTGTTTCCCGTGGAAGGGACCCCACGCTAGAGCAGGGGAAGAGAATGAGGAGGAAGGAGCAGCAGAGACAACGTGTGATGAACTGATTGCAGCTCCCATTCCCCATCCCCCTGTGCCACTGATGGGGAGGAGGTAGAGAAATCAGGAGTGAAGTTGAGGCCAGGAAGAAGGGAGGGGTGGGGGGAAAGTGTTGTAAGATTTGGTTTTGTTTCTGATTACCTTACTCTGATTGGATTAGTAATAAATTAAACTAATTTCCCCAAGTCGAGTCTGTTTTGTCTGTGACAGTAATTGGTGAATGATCTCTCCCTGTCCTTATCTTGACCCATAAGCCTTTTGTTATATTTTCTCCCCCGTCCAGCTGAGAAGGGGGAGTGATATAGAGTGGCTTTGGTGGGCACCTGGCATCTAGCCAGGGTCAACCCACCACAGTTTGAAAAAAACGAATTCTCTGTAAGTTGGTTATTAGAGAAGAAGCTAATGTTACTCTGTGGATTTGTTTGTTTATGCAAATAGGGTGTATGGATGACAGCTGTAACTTCTAGTTTCTTTAAACCACTTATAAATATTCCCAAGATAGTTCAGTACACTGAAAGAGTAAAACACAGTGGAATTTTTTCCTTTCTTTCTTGTTTCTCATCATTCCAAACTGAAATTGTATCATCACTCAGTGTCCTAACAGCTTAGTCTGTGCAACAGTTGCCCTCTGAGAAGAGGTGGAGACCTCACATTCATGCCTTTGCAATTAGATTGGAGACTATAACACTGGAAACAATCCTGCATGAATAGAGGGACGGGGCTAGGTAATCTCACTGTTCTCTCTTCTCCCTAGCATCTAGGACTTTGGGATGCACTGTGCGTTCCTCCTCTCTTTGTGATATCTGTGACACTTCCCTGGGGACACAGCTGTTAACATGCCAGCCATGCAGCACTGCAAAGCAGAAATGTCTCTTGCTTTGGGATTGCCTTGGCAATGAGTCGACGAGAACAAAGATTGAGCTTATTGGAGCAATGGACTAACATGGCAAATATTCACCTGTCTGTAAAGAAAAGGTATTTAAACTCCACAGAGGTGGTCATACTTGACACTGAAATCACCCAGGCAACCACTGTTGCATGGCTTTCTCTTCATAAATGCTGATTATTTTCAAGGTTTGACACACGGCAGTGAATAAGCTTTTAACATTTTGATCAGAATTACTGTTAACCAGAGAATCCTTTATGCTTTGTGTCATCTCTTATAGACACAAACTACTCATTTGTGGCTAGCAGTGATGGTGAATAGCCTACAAAAAGAAAACGTGCATAATAAAAGCTGCTTTGTTTACCTTATAATTCACTTATGAGTCTACTCTGAGTTAAGAAAAAAGGAATGAGAAGGGGCCTGAGATCAAGAATTATGTTCTTCTCTCCATCAACTACTCAGCTGATATGGGAAAAGATCCTCAGCTGTGAGGATTTAGGGAATTACCAGTCTTTGATAACCTAGATCTTAGTTTCTGAAGCTCCATTTATGTTGCAGATAACTGTACACTAGAGAGCAGTCCAACTCACCAGGCAAATTTAAGGTTTTCCCTCCACTTGCATAGGGTGGTCATCTGAAAGCTAACCACTAGAGCCCAAGTAACAGCAGACATTGAGGACAGCTGGCAAATTAGGCCTTATGGCTGCTTTTGAAACAATGAGGGTATAATCTTATGCCATAAATTTATTAAGAAGACAAAAGCAGTTCCCTATAGAAAAGAATTATTGTCAGGATATCTCTAGCAATGATTCTTAGAGGCTGAAATCCACGAGTACTTAAATGCAACTTGGTTTATGAAACAATAAAAAGTACATTCCATTTTTCAAAATGCTTTGTCTTTAACACTAAGATGTTAATGACTTCACAAACTACCTATTGTTTTTCAAAGACTGATTCTCAGCTGCATGAGTAATTTCAAGATTAAGACATCTAAATGCAAATGTTCACAGGTCAATGGAGATCTGCTTAGTACAGTTGGTGGAGCTTGAGTTATTCAGCAAACTAGCCACTGGTGTCAGGCTTTAGTTACCTACACACAGGCCTCTGATGTCATTTAAGAGGCTCTAGGGCATATGAAACGTTTGCAGAGGATGGTGGCTGTCATATGGGACCTGTGGAAGGCTCCACCATTTTTCAGCAGCACTTAAAAGTTAGATAGAGAACACTTGACAATATCTCAGATAGCTCTGGATACCTACGTGTGAACAACTGAGCTGTAAATCCCCCTTGACTATAAAGGGCCACGAAGGTGGTGAAGGGTTTAGAGGGGAAGCCATACGAGGAGCAGCTGAAGTCACTTGGTCTGTTCAGCCTGGAGAAGAAGAGACTGAGGGGAGACCTCATTGCGGTCTACAGCTTCCTCACAAGGGCAAGAGGAGGGGCAGGTGCTGATCTCTTCTCCCTGGTGACCAATGATAGGACCCGAGGGAAGGGCAGGAAGATATGCCAGGGGAGGTTTAGATGGACATTAGGAAAAGGCTCTTCACCCAGAGGGTGGTGGAGCACTGGAATAGGCTCCCCTGGGACGTAGTCACAGTGCCAAGCCTGACAATATTCAAGAAGCATTTGGACAAAGCCCTCAGACATCTGGTGTGAATTTTGGGGTTGTCCTATACAGGGACAGTAGTTGGACTCAATGATCCTTGTGGGTCCCTTCCAACTCAGGACATTCTATGATTCTATGATTCCATAACACGAGCTACATGTGGACATCTACATCTATATTGGCTTTTTGAATCTGGAGGTAACTCTCATGCTAGTTGGCTCATTACAGTTAACCAAGTAAGAAAAGACTGGCTAAGCCAGTGGGCTAAGATTATAAAGAACTGCCCTTAGTTTCCCAGTCAACAGTGTGTCTTCTGAAATGTAAAAAACAGTGATTTAGTTTCTTTGGCTATCTCTGTGCTCTTTGGGGGAGTGCACAGCTCAAGCACATTGAGATTGTTTCAAATACCTCAGGGCTAGCTGACTAAAACTCATTGCATCTATGTTGTGCGCAGAGGCAGAGCAAGAGCATGAGCTGGTTCTTCAACTTGCTCCCCATTCAAAGCAGAACATGAGTAAAATTTAGATAGCTCAGACCATCTGAGCATTCATGTTGAATTCAGAACCAAGCTCAAGAAAACACAGGAATCTAGGTGTCACCACTGTTTTTCAGTTCCTGATCAATAAAATAGAGATTCTGATGGTTTGGCATTTAATTTCAACACAAGTAAGTGTTGAAATTAGGTAATCTTTGCGAGTTTCTCTTGGCTTCACACCGTGTGTTTATGTAACATCAAGTGAAAAGAGCTCCAAGCACTATTATAAAGCTTCCTCCCCCGTCCACTAGATGAATCAGGCTCACAAATTCTACTAGCTCCATAGTGAGCTGCTCTTTGTGCTTTGACATACAGTATCTTTAAATCTGTGTTTTTTTCTGGTTTATGACTTAGCTGATTCCTCCATGGTGACTGCTGCGTCTTCTCGGGCCAAAGAGCAGTCTTTAACAGCCAGTCATCTTTTATCCAGCAGATGTGTCCAAACAGCTGGAACTCCCTTCTTATTTTCACATCAGTGACTCTCCCTTTTAACACATCTTTTTGCTCATTGTCCCTTTTCTGATACGCTTTTGCCAGCTGACCACATGAAGCTGCTGGTAACATTTCATTTCAAAGGGCAGATGTCTTTGTGTGCCAGCTTATTCAAAGGTCTGTGTTTCTACCACATGCAACACAATGAAGTACATTCATATTTCAAACTGCTTTTTTTGTGTGTCCATAGAAAGATCACCTTGCCTCTGCATTGTTGTAATACAACAAACAAATAACAGAATCCAGATATGGGAGGAGAAGTAAAATGCGTATTCAAATTGTGGGCTTATTATAGGAAAATACTTCTAAATCATATTTCTTAAAATCAGGAAAGAGCAGTAAGATGGCATAGTATTTTCACACTTACCTAGCATCTCATTTTGTTAGTAATGCCCCAGTTATTGAATTCCATTCAGTGCATAATCATGTCCTAAGCTATTTCTCCAAGTCAGGGTTGGGGCACCAGACACTTAAAGAGGACACAGTTGGTTAATCGTGCCTTCCAGCTGTACCTAAAATCACAGAAGGTGTTATCTGTTTCCTTGTATTAGCACATCAATGAACTGCTAGTTGTTCTTTAAAGAGTTCTGCAGACATCAGAATTAGCTATCAGCTGCTTTAATGGGCTAATGGAAGCTGACCATGTTTCCTCCTAAAGCAAGCAATAACAAGAGTATCATTTTTGCTGTTAGTAGCTTATGCACATAGCAGAAATGAAATAGCTGGGCACATCAGTTTGCTGCACACTTCTTAACACACAGTAATGATATCCTGTATTGAAAAAATAAGCCGAAGCTGTGCTCTCATTTTTTTTCGGCTGAATAAACTCTAAAAGTATTACAATATTCCCGACTAAAACATCAGGGAAAAAAAGCAAATTTTGTTCCCAAGGAACAAAAAGAGGTTGCAAGATCATAACAAAACCACCAACACGACCAGTTACAGGAGCTGAAAAAGCCTGAGGCATAAAAAACATAAGCTTAATCCTTTGTATTTGTGGTACAATGGGACTTTTTGATGGGTTATCACAATGATTCCAAGTATATTGGAAATTGGTTGCATTGTAAAACCCTGATGCTTCAGAAAACAACCCTGATATAGGCAACTTTAACCTACTAAGGCATGCAACAGCCCTCTTAACTCACTAGTGCCTCGGTTTGATTTAAACCAGCATCTGCAGCTGTGTTTCCTCTGAGGTCCTAGGTAAGAGTCAGGCTTTTGCTTTTGCTTTTTGACTGTCTGATTTTTGTACTTGATTTTTAAAGAAAAATAGAATTCTCAAGTCACTGCATTATCCGTGAACTTGAGGCACTTAAAAATAACCCAGCACTGATATCCAAGATAAAATTGTGAGTGCTGGCAACAGGCTATTTACACAGATTACAGTTCAGAGCTTCGGTCTGCTGTAAGGAGGCTTTACTCATGCAAGTATCAGAGACATCAATATAATGGATCGCCTTGTATAAGGGTTAATAAACCATCAGTGAAAAGATTTTTGTTTGGATAGTAGGAACAGAAATATTTATTCTGATTTGTAATTTCAGGATCCTCTTTTTATTCTAGCTACAAATGAAACAGTACAAGTTCATGAAGAAAATAACAGAAGTCCAATTAAATTCTTGGACTTCCCCATAATATTGTTCAAATGTAATGCAAATAGAGACAAAGCCCAAATTTATTTAAAACATATATAGTTTCACTGAGTACAGTGAAAAGCCAGTTTGCACCAAATGGGGATCTAAACTATGCCAAGAAACAGTTGTGTTCCTTCACACTAATAACTCTTGCCTTGCAGACTCATCTGCAAAGCACCTGTCATAAATGAGAGTCTGCTTCTGAAAGTTCAACACCCAAAACCACAGCCATCTTATTTACCCTTTGATTTTATACTCTGGTAAGGAGTAGAATTCTCAGATGGGACTTCCTTGCATCAGAACAATGATGTGAAACTGGAATCCTTAAACTGTCCTTTATTTGCAATTAAGTTAACTGAGCTTAATGTACAGCTTTTGCTGTGATAGGACTGGAAGAAAGGATACCAACCTGCCAAAAGGCAAAACAGAGCAAAAGGTTAAACTCTGGCTGAGTGGAGGCAAAATGAAACACCTATTTGCTTCAGAAAGAGTAGAATTTCACCTTGGGGCATTATGAGAGAGTGAGAGATAGAAAACATGCTTTGACTTATGAGACAGGGAGAGTCTCACAAGTAACTTTTGTTCTCCTTCATATAGTGATATCTCTGCTCATTTAAGATACTTGATTTATTTTAGAGCTGGTTTTAGCTGCAGTTGCAGGCTAAGAATGCTTCAGAAGATGACAAGGTTGTTAATGCTCAAAAACTGTAGTGTGTGGGAGACACATGCCTTTATACATACAAAGAGGTAATGAGGTATGATACGGATTTTCGAGGGAACAATGTACCCATCAAGTCAAGAGCATGCATTTTCTACAAAACCCCAAAAGAAAAGACCTATTTCCTACTTAACCTGCTAAAAGCCCTTAACCCTCTGTCCCATGCTATCCTAGAGTTTCCTTCACAATTGAAGGTGTCCAACTACTGCTCTTACTCCAAGGAGGTTTTTCAGTGAAATTACCTCTCACTCTCTTAGCTTATCTTCACCTCCCTCTTGCCAAAACTAGTCTTACTAGTGGTGGTAGACCGCCTCATCCTGCTTACTGGGCAACCACCTGCATCCTCATGGTGACTGTAGCAACAGATGTCTGGCGATAGCAATTTCCCCTGAATTTGTCAAGCCTGCAAAAAATTACATAGCATATATCCCACTAAACTTGTAAGACTTCAGCCACCGAAATTTGAGAAATCATTAGCTTCTGTTCTACACAGAAAGTCAAAGGATGCTGGATGGTTAATCACCTTTCTCTTTAAACATGTTGAATATATTTAAACAGCAGGTAATGGAGAGACCGCTCTCCTGACAGTCAGATGGTGAGCTGTGTGGCTTAATATCACTGGTGTCTCCAAAATGTGTTTTACTTTGTCAGTGAAAGAACCACATTACGTTGACTTTTTAAGCATTGAAAATCATTACTCCTATTAATATCAGTTTGCATGCTGACTCTTAACATTGGTATGTAACCTTAGCAATTGTCAAATCTATTGCAACATTCTGATATAGAATGCAGAAGAATAACAACTATCAAACCCAATGTATTTTATTGACAAAATCTGTTTTACTGCTGAGAATTGTTAAGATCAATCTTTATAATCCTCACATTAAATTTTTCCATCAGTAGCTGGGATGTCCAATATTGTAATAACATGAATGGGTATTTTTGCCATTCTTTCATTACTCTAAAAGAAATACTGTCTTTAACACATACCAGTTAAAATTATGAGCTATCATGTAAGTTTGTAGAAACAAAGGTAGTGGCTGAGCTTTTTTAGGTTCCTTTCTTAAGAGGTTTAGTACTTGCCTATACTATCTTCCTTCCATGTCAGCTGTATCCTGATTCATAGTGTTTTATTATTCATTATTTAATTTCTCAGGTCTTCACAGACATATTGTTACCCCAGAGTACTTTAACTCTTAACTCCTTCAGTATGAACAGCACTTAGTCCTTGTGTGTTAAATATTCTCCCTCTTCTTTTCTGTCATTGAATTAGTAGCAAATATATTCACTCCTTCTCTTCAAATACTCACAAACACTCTTGAAAGACCATTACTGAAATCAGCAGTACTATCAGAGCAAACTCCTCCTTTTCATATTTATATCCCTTAGAGGTTCAGCCCACAAAATAAACCGGAGACCAATCATGGCATTAGCTTATTTTATTTTTGACTCACATAGTTCAACTGTTGTGAGGAAAATGTCTGGGATCCATCACTGCATTTAGGCTTCTTCCTAGTGACTTGCAGATGCATAGAACTTAATGTAAAACAAACCAATAATTGTGAGACAAAGGAAATAATTCATAGAGTAAAAAATTCTCCTAGAGAGCTGAAGTTCATACTGACATCAGCAGAGGTAGGTAAGGATTATGATTATAGTACTTTTGTAAGTAATTACACTTTTTAAATAATTGAAAGACAAGCTAAATGGTTAACAAGTATCAATGACAGTCTGCACTTCTCTAGTACATTCTAGCTCAGAAATGCACAATTAACCTTCATAATGTCTTGAAAAAAGAAATGTCTGGATTAATGAAAAAATTATTAGCTCCTCAAGAGTAAACAACTTCCGGTTTTAATTTTGAACAGTGAGATATCATCCTTCATTTAAGATGGATTCTTTCCTACCTGCTGTTTTGAGCTTATGCCTACTTGAATTGCCTGCTAGAAGCCCTAAACTAGAGAAACTTTACTTGGGCTTTTTACAGCTTTTTTTTTTTTTTTAAAGACAAGCTTGGAACTAGAATTAGAAAATTCTTCAAGGAAAGTATTGGAAACACACAGAGCATTTGCTTATCAGTTCTCCTAAATTAAGGAGAATTTTGTTACTGATTGCGATGAAAACACTGTCATTAGAGAGCTATTTTGAAGTTATTGAATTTAAGAAACGTATTTCACAACTATGATATGCAGTAAATCAGGAAAGGCACACCCTGGAGCTGAATATCAATAAAAATTTTAAGCAATTACTGAAATAAATATTGTAAATCTTTTCAGTTCTGATATTTCTCTTTTTAAAAAATGAACAAAAACTGATTAAGGGCAAATAACATGACTGGTGTTTATGACATTTAGAGTATGTTGCCTTAGGTTACCCTCCAGTCGAGCTGGCAGCTTGCAGTTTCTCAACCTGTTCGTGCAATCCTTAGGCAAGTTGCTCTGGGGGCTTCTAAAAGAGCTGCCTAACATTTTGGGAGCTTGACACTGCTCCCAATATTCCTGGACCAACTGCTGGGCACTTTTTCAGTGGCAGGGCTGTCCTTCAGTGTTGCAGATACAGCTTCCTAGTCTGATGGAGCAGTAGGTGCCCAGGCATTAGCCTGATAAAAAGCTGCCATTCCTCCTGACATCCCCAAGAGCTCAGCCACCACCTTATGGCAGCACCATTCTTGAAAGCCCTAAGAATTGTGATCCAGTTCACTCTCATTTGAGGATTAATTAGCTGTTACTACAGCTTGCTCTTGCAACTCCTCTGTCCTAATTATTTTTTCTAACTGTTTTGGAAACTACTGGAGCCATCCAGGGAACTTGCAGAGGAGAGGCCAGTGTGCCTCCTTCATGGGTTGGTAGGTTTGGCTCTTTTGGCTTTGACTCTTGTCAAATCTTTCTATCTATCTGAGTCCCTGAGGTTTTGCACTGGGTAAAAAAAGCAAATAAATAAATTAATTAATAATTTAGAATTATACTATGTTTTGATTAATATTTCTTGAGTTTTTGTTTTGTTTTTTTGTCATGTTTCTTTTTTTTTAACTGAATAAATTTTCATTTCACAGCATATGCCTTGGAAAATAACTGATGTTTCCTTATTAATATTCAATTAATGAACACAATATTTAGCTCCATCCTCAGACATGTTGATTATTAGTTAACTAGTGTTTCATTTTTCTGCTCTCCTCATAGCTAATAGCCTTTTAGATGAAGATAAGTTTCACTAAAGAAACTTTCTCCTAAAGGGCTCACAAATATGTTAATCTGCAAGCAACATTGCATTTGCAATGTGGTGCAGTATACACATATATTCACACAAAAGACACGGACAACCACTGATGCGTGGGAAGATGAGAGCCCAAATCCCTGACTAGCTCAGGCAGGAGGAGGAATCCAGGCAGCAATAAGAACAATATGGGGCTCAGGAGAGCCTTTTCTACCCCTTGGCAAATCCAGGCCTGTAAAAGTCTGTGGAACTGAGAAAGAACAGCAGGTCAGGAAATAGTTTTACAACTCATGTTTGGTCAGGTCAGACTGTCAACGGGAGCTGCTCTGTCATCGAAACATGATGGGGAGAGAGAGTATGTGTGAATATCAGCAGTTCCTGGTCAACAGCTGCATTTTTAGAATTCGTTGTAATGGGGCATTCAGTAAGAGCATGAAAGTGAATATTTTTTAAACCTTAACTTTTTACCATTAAAAGTAAGGCTTCAGAGAAGGCCCCATTGTTCTGTCCTCCACATGTGTACAGCTTAAGGCTTAGCACCTTGGGAACTGTGCTACAAGAGTACAGGTAGATTGTGTGTGGCTCAAGCAACTCATATCCAGCTAGCTGAAATGTATCTAGGCTACACTGGGAGCAATATAAATATGATTTTTTGCCTAGCTCTTCTCCACCCTAAAGCACAAAGTGGTGAAGAAGGTCACTACTTGTGAGGCATTTGGGTATTATAGTGAGGGTAAAAGGTTTACATTCTCTAATCAAGGTTTTGTGTGATTAGTGTTTGTAAAAGGAACAGAGGAAAATTAAAAGTGCTTCCAAGATTTTTAAAGGAAGCCAACCATCAAATTCAGTAACTCCAAAATGGGGCATGATTGGTTTCTTTCACAGGACTGCATGATATAAGATACTTTAGGCAGAAGTAATAAACTGCCATCTTATATTTTTGGATATACCCACATTAAAACGAGACTTTTTTTTCTGACAGTAGATGACAACTCAGGCACTTGACTTCAGCTTTAAGGCTCTGGAAATCAGCATCCTCTGAAGGACTCTCCCAATCCTGCTTTTTTTTTCCAAAGCTGATGTTTTAGTCTCATTTCCTCCAGTCATCTTTTCTCTGCCATTCCTCTCACGTAGCTAATCTGAGATAGCTAATCTGAGATGCACCGAGATAGCAGTGCATCAGTTTTCATCCCGTCTGTGTACTTTTGTAGAACTTGTTGCAATTCCCCCTCAGATGCACTCTCAGCAGACAAGTCCCCCATCAAATTTCTTTTCCCACATCTCTACTTCCCATCCTCCAAATGCAAATGACCCAGTACAGGAATGACCCTTGCGATGTTTCAGTCCAACATTGTGCTGTTAAGCTGCTCTGTCTGTACTCAGTTTGGAGCAGATGTGAGTCCAAATCTCTGCATCTACAAGCACATACACCAAGCTGAAACCACTAATATAATTAGTTATTTCACCAGGCTGTGGCTGCAAAGTGGGGAATAAACTCTTCTTTCACCAAGCAAAATTATGTGAGGTGGCATGGAGAAATTTGCATTATGGCTGGCTGTGAAAAGCCTAAACTGAGGGATAAAGAGCTGTGATGCAGAGGGCAGATGAGCCCAGTCTTTCAGAAAGACAGTCAACCACATAGATGCTAAATCACTGAGGGATGCTCAGTTTCTAGGATGCTTAGCCTTGTTCCTGCCACTCTTGACTGAATTTAATAAATACCTCCCTTTCCATATTTCTCAAAGAACAAAACAAGATCTGAATAGCGGAGTCCATTATCACTCCATATGGTGAAGCGAGGCAAGATGGACGGGATCCAAAACACAGAGCAGCCACTTTCCTTTGTTCTTCTTCCACCAGCTGCAACAAAGAAAGTGTGAGAAAAAAAATCTGTGCAGAAGAGAAAGACTGTTTGTCAGAAGACAGACAAAAGAGTTGTTAGCCAAGCCTATATTATGACCCTGCTTTCTGATACTGAAGGCCTGGTTTTATTGAAATTTCCACTTCCCACCTAAATAACACTAACTCTGCTGCTTGGCCAAAGCCAGTCATGGCAATAGAAAAATTTCTCTCTCTCCTCCTATAACGAGTCTTGATGGCAACTGGACTGTCATGTCTACCAACATGCAAGTTCAGAGTTTCTTAAAGCTTCTTGCATAAAGCTTTTCCCCCACGTTCGTCACCCTTAAGTTCCATTTCTTAGTAGTAATGGGTTTGCATAGTGAGTTTTCCAAAGAAAACCTTATAAGATCATAAACAGTGGAAGACATTTTAATTCCTAAACAAGATCAAAAAGAAGATATCAGTCTAGAGAAGCAGGTAGTCTCAGTAGACACAGAATTTCCTTTGGGACTGTGTTTTTTTCCCTTTTCTTTTCATCCATAAGTAGAAGTTGATGTTTTCTATTGCCCTGGTATATGGAAAAAATAAAAAAAAATCCTTATTGAATAATGGCAAACTGCACAAGCAGCCAGAAGCCAAGGAGATGTCATACTGAAAGTTAGAGAGGCATTTTCTGTCTGTCAGCTGGAGTACTGAACTCCAGTACAGAGAAGAAAGAGGGATGCATGTGCCACCAGAAGTGACTGGCTCAGAGACATCAAAGTGGTCACCTTTTCCAGATACACAATTCACAGAACAGAAATATTACCCAACATGTTCTTCAGTGTCACTGGCAATGGATATTGACCCTGTATCAACCCTGTTCTAGTGTTGTTTTGTTGTTTGGGTTTTTTTTCAATGAAAGCATTAGGGAAAAAAATAAGTAAAATGAGGTGAATGGAAAGGTTTCACAAACTTGACTCATATGAACAATAAAACCTGTGCTTCTTGGACCAGATCCCCATACTGCTGGAAAAATGGACAACAAGGCCATGATGACAGCTTGATCCTTCTATTTCAATGTGTGAAGAAGGAGTAGTTTTCTGCCATCATTCCTGTTAATTAACTTTTTCTAAGGCAATATCCAAATGTTTTATAAGTCTTTGTACATAGTTACTCCGATGTTACAGATGAGTGGAGAGATGTCACATGCGTCTTTCAAGTCATGCCATAAATTCTACAGAAACACATCCACCACAGCCCAGTGTCATAGAATCACAGAATCATAGAATCATAGGATATCTCATCATGAGTGTACAGCTTTCACTGCTTGAATGAATCTAAATTAATCTCCTTAATCTCTTTACTAAGCTCCTCCAGCATCCTCTAAGGCATGCACTATGCAATCCAGACTCATCCAGACCTATGGTGTAGCATGCTGCGATTGACTGAAGCTGTTATGTACTCACTGAGTCTTACCTGTTGAACCTTGTTTTAAAGAGGGGTAAAGAAAAAGTAAATAAGCTATGAATAACATTCACAGTGCTGTGGGAAATGCTGCCCCTTTAATGATCCAGCAGCTGGAACAAATGATTGTTCACTCATAACATACACATTGCAGTTGTCATAGAAACGCACTTAGCAACAAAGAATCCTTGACCTTTTCCCCATCTGTTTTGAATCTTCACAAAGGCGCATTAATTTCTATATATTGATTTTTCTTTTTTTTTTTTTTTCCTAAGAGGGAAATGCCACATTTTGCATGGCTCCCAGACACCACCAGAAGCCTTCTCTACCTTCAAGGAGAGTACTGCAGAGGCGCTGCCTCTCCTTACCCCTGCTCAGAGTGGGACACCAGATAGTTCCTGACAAATAGATAACTGCAAATTAGGCTCTACAACTGGGAACTCCACCTCAACCTGTAAACTTGAAAAGCAGTCTGTTTCAGTTTGGGAGACATGAGGGAAGTTCAGAGCTCAATGGTTTTGGACAAAACCGTCCAGGGTGTGTACAGTCACAGTCTGTAATTAAATCAGAATGTCCCCTTCAAATGGATGCAGACCATCCAGGAAACAAGATTCTATTATCAAAGTCCAATATGTATATAGCAGCACTATTGAGATGAAAATAGCCTTGCTACAAAGGGCATTGCTAAATTCCCAGAAGAAACAAAAATGGATGAAATTAAACCAGACTCTGAGTAATGATGAAATGACTGCATGTTCTGAAGGCACAGAGTTTTTAGATAAAGCTTGGATGACCTAATCAGATTAGCCATCAGATTAGATCCCTGGGGTTTGTATTTTTTTCAACAGGTATGACCCCATGTTTACCATTTGGGATAAATAGAATAAACTTAGCCACAAATCATTTTAACCTAAAGATAAGAAAAGGGAAAATAAACATTTTTACAAACTATTTCAGTAATTTTTTAAGGATTCTAGCTTTTGCATTACATTTTTTCATTTTATCCTTTCTCTCAAATAGATGATGTTTACAGTAGGATATCTTCTCTCCTCTCCCTACTGTCCTGAAAAATTAGATAATGAGGAAAAGATAAAAAAAAAATGCACACAGACATGTGATGCGCACACACACATAAACACACACACACAACCTGAATATCTGTAAATAAAAAAAGACAACTTTGAAACACTTAGTGCTCCTTGTGGAAAATTATTAAATACATCTTTTTTCCCATTAAAACAGCTTTTTAAAATAATTTCAAGTAACACTTACCACCCATCTTAAATGTTTTCTGAATTATGCCACAGAGAAGGGATTGCAAAGGAGCAGCTCTCATTTGTGAAACAGCACACAGGACGCAACAAGGCACCGGCAGCTTTACCAAAGCTTCCAAATCAGTGGATTACTGTTAAGGCTCAAATTTTTTCCTGCAACATCACATCTTCTTAGTATCAGAATTTTTGTCTGGAAATCATATACAAAGAATAGTATGGGTTATTACAATTTCAAAGATCAATTAGGGACCTCTTCCTGGGTGATTTTTTGTCTGCACACCACAGCTTAGGTACCACTGGTGACGGAAACATTTGCCTTGGTTGAAGAGATGAACAACATGGCTACAAGCCACTTTCTATTTTATCTTCTCTGACTACACTACAAGTAGAATAAAGGAGATGATACATAGTTGTGAAGACTTGGAATGCAATCAAGGAACAAAAACCTGCATTTTGAGAACTGAGAAGTCCTGAATTGTAAGCTTTAAGTTGTTTTTCTGCAGTTTAGCTAAAAACAGATGATGCATATCTGAGTCTAATGATCCTCAATACCTGTCATTTAATTGTCAACTGGAAAAATTAGTAAAGAGGAAAGCCAAAGATAGCAAGACAAAGTGCAATACAAAAGAGAAGCTAGACAGCCAGGCATGAATCACAAACTCAACCAAGGCTGCATTTAGTAGTAACAAGATGATGATGTTTGGATTTTCTCAGCAAGATATAGCCATGTAGGTACACCTCCATACTCCATTAGTCACCGCAAAACACCAAATGCCATTTTTTCCAGCATTCCCAGTGACATCAGAAATCTGGGAGGAGCAGGAGGGGCTGGCCAGGGCATGTTAGGTCAAAATTTTGCTTATGTGCAAACAGAAAACACACCTTATATATAAAGCCAAGAGCTTGTTATTAGTATAACTGAAGTCTTAAAGGCCTAACCTTAGAATCATTATTAATCCAGGTCTAACTATTACAGAAAGAAAAATAATATTCTATACAGAAAAAGTTTTTATAATAATAATATACTACTAATAAAGGTGAAATTGTTCTATGTGCACTTCTTTTAATTTTTTACCCTTTTTCCTGCTGTTGCACTCACCTTTCTCCTGCTGCTTTGGGTCCCAAGGTTGGTGGTTTCTCTCTGGTGGTGGTGGTGGTGGGGTGTTATGGTGAGTCACCAGGGTCTGGAGACCTTCACTGGGAGGAATATAACGTTCATGTAGATGGTTTTTTCTTCCTCGCTCTAGGCTCCACTTGGGGTCACTTTATGTTTCCTAGCACACTTACAGCTTTCTCTTTCTTCATTGCTTTGCAACTCCACATTACATCTGAATTTACTATATATGCTACCTTTTCCATATGTTAAATATTATTTCTTTGTTCTCTTTGTTAGCCCTAAAACCACCTTTGTCCATCTGCAGATCTGCATTTCTTTAACCACTGGTGAGTTGTTTATAGATGTGGGGTCTCTGGTGCCAGCCCATCCAATGCCACAACAGGTGGCCCCACCTCTATTTCCTAACACATTGGAGTGATAAAACCATGGTGGCACCACACAAAGGTATACAAAAGTAAAACAGATTAGCCATAAACACCAGTTAGAACAATTGCAGATACAGCTAAATCAGGTAAAACACAGCTGCAGGCAGGTCAAGAAAAGCTCAAACGGAGCAGATCGGACAAGCCTCCACCCTGGGACTGTGCAAACTCAGCCCATAGCTTGTCCCTAGCAACGGCAGTGCTATATTACACAGCTACAGGGTTATGGGCACTCGTGATGTCCAGATCTTTCTGGTGACTGGTTGGTGTCTCTTCTTCATGCTTTTAGAGCTGAACCAGGCATCAGATTTACAGCAGAAAACTTTCCTTTGGTAAAACTGATAGAAATTCCTTCCCTCCCTTGTTCTCTTTTTCCTTCCTTCCTACCTGATGATATGATCAACTCCCTATTGCCAGCTCAGAATTTAAACTGGCAAACTCTATAGTATTACAGGCTCCTGACATACAGCCTTTCCTGCCATCTTATCCAATACCTGCAATAAAGTTTCTGAGATTTTATTATAAATCCCAGCTGCGTTCTAGCGTGATGTACGTTATGTGCATGCATGCAAGTGAGGGAGGCTGGTCAGTTGATTACTCTGGACTATCCTTCTACTGCACAATTGCTTGAAATTTCCTGTTCCCTTTATCTGCCCCTATAGTCTATATTTGTAGGCTTTCATGAGGTACATATGTGACGGTGTGCTAATAAGTGCAATTTACTTTTCCTGTCTGAAAAACAAGCAGAGCAGGGGAAAGAAGAGCATCGCACTGTAGAGAAAGAAGTGATGGATTTTCAGAGCTGCTGATTGCTGATTTTTATACAAGCTGGTTTGTGTTCAGCATTTTTTAAACCTTTGGGTTTGTGTCTAAATGGAGACATCAGAATCATGACTTAGGTTTCTATTTAAAATTAATCATAGCTGTGTTTCTACGAATCCGTACCTAGGTGTTTTGGGCAGTTCTTTCTGAAGAACTCTGAAGGCACAATCAGAATCTCAAAAAACATTGAAATATTGCTTGTTTTAGGTAGAGCTGGCTTCAGGTCTAGTTCCCTTTGTTAATGCAGGTCAGAATCCTCTGATATAGTTAATTTCCCAAAGAGTGCCAAAAAAGACTATAAACAAGGTACTTTGTAAACCTGCACCCTTGCTAGAGAGTTATGAGTTATTTTTCTTAGAAATATTAATAAAAAGAACAAGAACAAACAAAAATCTTTTTCATCTATGAGTCCATAAAAATTCCTGAATCAAATTTTTCTGGTATGTCATGATGTCCAGTGTCAGGTTAGGTCATGTCAATGAGTTCAAGTCCATTCTCCAAATGTTATTTATGTGCCCAGGATACTGCCTGGTATCCCGAGTTATACAGAAAGGATGCAAACAACAACCATCACAGGCTGTGCTGTTGAAGGACCACCACTGGTGACTCCCAACATAGCTCAGACACCACGTCACTCACTCCTGAACAGGGCCAGAAGAAAAACTTCAGGCATTGGAGAACTGGTAAAATTTCCCATGGAGATGAGGCTTCTCCAAATTTTAGTATCTGCAACTCATAACAGTTCAGTGTCAAAAGTCTTCTGTGTAATTACCGTGTATATGCTTGCCCAACTTTACATGAGAAGGGGCTTGATCTGAATTTTCCAAGTCCCTTCAGGGAGCTTGGACCAGCCCTCTGCCCAGACAACTAAATGAGCCCACATGGATTTTTTCAGTTCTTCAGTTCTACAGCACTTTTAATCTTGCTAGTATTTAAGCTGATAACATGAAAGACAGTTACGGCGATTGAAGATACTTCTGTTTATAGAGATTGAATAGAAACCCTCAGCATAAAATTCACTGAGCAGCATCTCGCTATCGGAACAGTTATATTTTAAACACCATTAAACTTGACGGAAATCACGGCATACATCCTTACATAAACCTTTCAGTAAACTTCAAATACGGAGGCAAATTCCTCTCCAGGATGGGTGGGACATAGTGGCACAGTTTTAGAGAGGCCATCTCACAGTTAATAAAGCCATTCAGCCTGAAAGACATAATTTTTTACAGAAGTGTCTCTTTTCCGTAATTTCTCTTCCTTAAAAAAGCAAGGAGGGATCTACTACTGAAGATACTGAGAGGTTGCTGACTCAGTGAGCTATGGGACACAGGGGAGTTTCTGCCACCTCAGCCCCAGAGAGCTGGGCTGCTGCTGTCCCCCATCCCCAGCCAGCTGCTGACACCTGGACCTTCAAGCTCCTGAGACTTGTGGTCTGTACCCAGACCTCTTATCCTGCTGCTGGCTAGTCCAGTCTGAAGTTGGCTAGTGTCACATACGCATCCTCTGAGAGCATTCCTGTATGAAACACAGTCAGAAATAGCATTTGATAAGGACAGAGAACAAGCATAGGACAAGGGTGCTGGTCAGTCACCTGTCTGCATTTGACTGGCCCATTTAATCCCCTTTTCCTTTTATATTCCCATGCTTTGTTCCTCCCAGTCTCCCTTGAACCTCTGTTTTTCCACCTTTGGTCCTTTCCCTAAACATCCCATTAGTAAATCATGCCCATAATCCCCTTGAAACATGTCACCATAAATTTTACTTGATCCCCAAATTCTCTTCTCCGCACACTATATAATATGTCCTATATCCTTGTAGGCAATACAAGGCAACACACGGCCCTGTACCTTTTAGCCTGAAAGGTTTTTGGGGAGAATTTATTTGGTTGTCTCCCTTTGGTAGGGTTCACACGAGGGACAATGGGCTAATCCTTCTCATTTGATGGTCTCAGGAGTAACCAACTAAGTGTTCTCCATTTTCACCAATTACAGGGGCTTCTTGGGCTCCTTCACTTGATCCTCTGTAGATGTCCATTTATCATCATCTGCCTTTAATCAAAAAACCTAAAAATTTAATTCCCACTGCAAATAATACATGGAAAGCCTGTGGTGGAAAGAGAACATTTGCAGCATGGGTAGTGAGTTCACTCTCTGTGCAAATACAAAAGGCCAGTCTAGTCCTCAGACTGGAGTGAGTCACATCCACTGCTTGCTGCTCCCCAGGCACTATTTAGCTGTTCAGCCTCACAGCCCTGCAGCCCAGCATTCCTGATAGGGTCAGCAGAACCACCTTCAAACAAAGGTCTTTTTTCCCTTCATCAAGATTCGGCCTGGACTCCAATAGGGAAAGGTAATTTATTCATTTGAAATTTCAGTATCAAATAATTGCATTTAAAATGCTTGCCATAATCCTCAGGGCATGAAACATGGGCCTCAGAAGAACCATCCTAGAGCTCTTATGTGTTTCTAAGGGTTAGTGAGGGCTTAGGAAAAAGTAATATCCACTACAGATGGAGAAATAGTCAAGCTTTCTGACACACAAGCTCTTCTTTTGGTCTGAAAGAGAAGCAGAAATTTTAAGTGTTAAATTCAGGTTAGGAACAATTGCTTTGAGTTCAACTCGATATGGTAATTAGCTAAATCATCCGAGAAAAAATGTTGCTGGTATCTGTAAGTCAAAAATAAGTGTTCATAGGGAAAAAGGTGATGAGGCTATTATCACCAATGAGGAGAGCAGAGCCAGGTGATTTATCACCTCCAGGAAAGGTAAGAGTTGGCAAGGGGAGGGAGGAGGAAACTGAAACACACCTTAAGCCAGAGTCCTGAGTCCAGGATTTTCAGTATCCAATGCAGTTTTGAATGCCAGTTCACAGACTCATCTTTTGAAGGATTGAGGGTGGGGGTTTTTTGGAGAGAGTGGGTTGGAGAATAGCTTTCCCTTAAGATTCAGGACTGAGAAGCCAAAGCTGGAATGGTCATTCAGTGAGAAATCCCCTCTCCCTGATAACATGATGTTTCTGTCCCTTATTGATTATTCTTAGAAGCCTGTGCTGGTGCATAATGCTTGTCTATTTCTGCACATGCAGTTTCCAGGAGAACACATTTTACATGGGAGTATGTACATTACATTCAAGTATTATCCAAGTGTCATACAAATAAAACATAAAAGTTTCAAAGGCTATATTGTGAATATAACTTGTCATGATGGCTGTGAAAATATGTTTTCAAAGTTTACTTCTACTCTTCAGGAACAGCCTGGCTTCATCCAGAGTGTGTGATGGCTGATGAGGAATTGGCTTTGGTGAAGAGCTTTGAGAAGCTGGCAAATACTTTGTAAAGGCTACAGATATCTAGGAAAATACAAGGAAAATCATTGTGTATAAAAGACAATTACCACACTAAGCACAATGAAGCAGAGAATAGACTGTTGTTGATCCTAAGAAATTATTTCTACTATCTATGTATGTTATAAATACATGCAAACACATATGGTTGTACATGCAATTTTGTTACACTAATGACTGACATCAAGTGGCTCCAAGAGTCAAACATAATCAAGCCTAAACTTAACTGCAAGCACTTTTCCTGCCCAAACAGGTGAGGTGATCAAGCATCTTGATCAAGTAAAACTGGATGCAGATAGTGGTGCAACTGCCCAGGGCAAAAAAACACAGACCTGTAGTCCCCTTTCAAGCCTGCTTGAAGACATGGAGGGAAGATCATGAGTTTCCAAAATATGTATTCATGATGCTATCCATCATTCAGACCACTTCTTCCTATTTACACTTCCAGCAATTATTGGACTGACTGACCCTATATTGGGACTCTCATGCTAGAAACGCCCCTCCTGGCCAAATGCAGCAACATATGATAAACTAATGATGTAAGACATTACAGTCCATCTTCTTAGGGGCACCCAGACTAACTCATGCCAGAGGGAAAACAGCCTTGCGAGGGCCTTCCCACCCCCCTGATCACAGCTGCGCCATGGCCTATGTTATAGGTAATGAAAATCAAAACAAAACCATGAAAGATCGATGTGAGTGGTTTTCTGTCTTGTAATACTTTGAAGTGTGCAAGTTCACTATAAAATTGCTTTACTAGATGTGGAAAAGCTTTATAAACTTGAAAATTTAAACCAACAGGGTTTTATGAAAGAGCTAGAAAACCACAGGGTATGACGTTCCCTAGAGTTTTTCTAGGCCGTCTTTTTCCTTCATCATGCAAGAAAATAAAAAATACATTGGTCATAATTCTGATTGCACCTTATCAGCTCCAATGGCTGTTAGAATTACTCCTGTTGACACCAGTACAAACGGATATTCTGACAGATCCAAGCAAATTCAGACTTATTAAAAGCAATAAATAATTGTTATGATCCCAGAGAAGCAACATCTACTACTCTATTTGTTTTGTGTATGACTTCAGAGATTAGGGGACCCTGCTACTTAATTGCTCAGAGGGACACTAATCTTGTAAAGCTCTTTTCCTAGCAAATAGAAGCAGGACTCTTTAATAAAATTATAGTTGTTAAATTATCTGTATTGCTGGGAAGTTCCTAGGTCCAGAAACAATACCCCAAAACACTTTTAGAAGAATAATCAGGCTGCAGTATCAAGATCTGAAAAAATTTATATAAGCTAGAACTGAGATTTTAGTTCACAGTTTTTTCTGTATCTTTATGTTATCTGATCATATATGCTTTTTCTTTGCCACAAACTAAATTTTCACACCAAGCAACAGTCATGGCAGGGAAAATTACTTCTCAGCCTCAGCCATCCTGGGAAGGAGCAGGCACTGTCCCTCAGAGGGACAGCACCAAAGGGAGAGCCAGCCATGGAGCATGCTCTAACCAGATAAGCGTTTTCAGAAATGTGGTTCCCGAAATCTCTTTTGCACATGTGAGATTTTACAGACTCAACAGGTACAATTTCTGATACCACAGTTACTTGTCCACCAGCACTTCAGCCTCTCTTGGAGAAATTCTGAATAACTATGGGTTTTCAGTAAAACAGTGGCAAGAATGGGGTTTGTCTGTGTAAAAAGGAAATATTTAAAAAATAGTTCTCCCCGAGTTTGTTCTGTGATATGGTTGTAGTCTTCTGGCCTGGAAAATGTGTTGTTGAATAAACTTTGGGCAAGTCACAGGTAGCTTGAAACATGGTGTTGTAATATGTACTGGAGTACATATCACACTCTTGACTCCAGGAGTGGCCATTTGCAGATGACTAGAGAATAACGGGACCAGCATTTATGATACAGTCCCCAAATGCTCTCTGTCTGCCTTCAGCTGAATGGCAGTAAAGGTAGCTTTAATCGCTGGAGGGTCCATCTGTGCTGCTAATAATAACAGAAATGAAGGAAGGTAGGTCCTTGATCAGGCTGTTGGCTGTGTTTTGCAAGGAACTTTCTTTGAACCTATTTGTATAGTACCCAGAACTGGCGCTGTTGGTCCTACCACATTGCATGGCATACATCAGCTAGAGATACCTGCCCAGGTTATGCTCAGTTCAATGCAGCTCACACCATATTTGATCCATCTGTCAAACTTAGACCAAAACAAACCATCTGACTGCTCGATCGAATGGGATTTGCTATGGAAAATGGGGCTCCTGGAGTCCCCTTATTATTAATAATTATAACATAATAAAAAGCACACAGCTAATTGCTGATCCTCTTTTATAACCTGTTAGATTAATAGAAACAGTCCTTTCTTCTCAGGAGAGTAGGCTCCCCTTCACATTACAAAAATAATTAAAATGTAATCAAGTGCTGAGAAGTCACCCAGGAGGTCTGTGTATAATAGCCCACGCATACATTTTGCCTTTTGTGCTGAAGCAACTCACAAAGGACCACATCTGTTCTGCCATCAAGTCCTGATTCCCTCCTTGCACATGAAAAAAGAGCAGATGGACCATGATAGGACAGCTCTACCCTTTCACATGGGGCTCTACTGCTGGCCCTCCAGCTGTGGCACAGTCCTCAATTACACCCTATCAGTTAAACAGAAAAGTCTTCCTGTGTTAACCTATATCCTATTGCACAACACTACATTTTGCTTTCAGATTTGAAGCTCAGGAAGGGGTTGCAACAGGAGGGTGTTTGTCTGTCTGTCTGTCTTTCTGATGCTAAATAGTGCTACTACTACCCTTACTCAGGAAGACCAAGCATGAAAGAGACAGAGGGGACACCTCCCTCGTTCAGCAAGGGAGCCCTGGGGATGCCATCTGGGTCCTGCAAAGGAAAACACCCCACTGAGCCCAGTGACATGCTGCTGCAAAGGCAATCACAGGAGCTTGCACATTCCCTGAGCACATTTCACCCTTTCCTGCGTCACTTCAGCGCTACCTTCTGTTTCAGTGCAGTTGCTAAAGATGCCTTCCCATTATGTATAATAAACCAAAGGATTGCTACAGCTCCAACAAAAGCAGCACTAACCCCAAGCTCTAGACTCACTGACCAATAAATCTTCTTGCATTTTTTTTTCTTTCTAATTACTCTTTTAATCTCAGAAGTAATTTGCAGAGGGAAGATCAGAGGAAAATTTCTACTCACACACACTTACTTCTCTCTCTATAACCAATCTGCAGCTTCCTTTCACTCTGGGGTGAAAATGTACTGCAATTCTCGTTTCTCTTCTCTGCACCTGTGCATGGAGTCAAAACTCCCCTGCACTCACCACAACATATTCACAGTGTTTCAGACTGGAGATCCTCATTATCTAAAGCATGAGGCATTAAACATTTATTCACATATTGGTCTTCTTTAAAAAAAAGGAAAAAGAAAAGAATTAAACTCTACAAGTTAATTATGGTTATTACAATCAGAAAGAGAAAAGAGTTTTCACACCCCTCATTTTGGATATTCCATTCTGATTTTGGGACAAAGATGAAAATATTATAGAAATATTAACTCACCAAAAGACCAAAGTACACAGGTTGAATTTCACAGAATTTAAAGGGAAAAAAAGGAGCCATTACTTTATCCTGTCTGACTTTTCATATTCTACATGTGTCTTCTGTATGTCATCCTGATCTCATGCCTCAGTCAGAGTTAGGCATTTCAGTTCTTGAGAGTATAAGTTATTGTGTATCACAGAGAAAAAAAGAAAGACAAAGATAGCACTAATGCCCATGGCCCATCAGCTACAGAACTGAGATCTGTTCAGTATGTGTGCCATACCATAATGAAAAAAAAAGAAAAAGAAATTGAAAGAACCCATTCTCCATCAAAAACTTGAACCCAAACCCCAGTGACCCCAAGAAACAAAGCCTATTGAAAACCTCTTTCCAGAGCTGAATCCAGCAGGGGTTTGGTTCTGGGTGTGTGGACAACCAACAACCGAAGAATCTGAAGAAAAAGGATTCGGCTTTCAATTCTTCAGTATTAACTCAACTTGGCCAATGCCTTTGGTCTCCTGCTATGCTAACATGGTCTTCATACTCTGAATCTTCGGTATTTAGTGTTGGGACTCCCAGTTGCATCTGGCTGCTTTGCTTTTGTGTCTTTAGAAATCCTTTATCTTTGACATTTTTAAAATGTATTAATGCCATGCATTCAGTATCTCACTTTCCAAGTTAGCAAATTGGCTTCACTATATCAGGTATCTTGTCCCTACTATAACTTGTCCCAAGGATGTATTTTCAATGAGCATGAACACACTTGTTAGGTCAGGCAGAAGGAGCTGAACACTGGCCCTTGGTATGAGAATCCCATTTTGATGCCATTAGGAATTTCTTACCAAGCAGAGCTCTGAGCAGGCCATTGATTCCAGCTTGGGTCAACACTCAAATAATTTTTTCCATTCCCACAAATGGTAATTAATGCACCCAAGGAAGCTCCTTCAGAAGTCTTGACATGAAGAATGCAACTCCTATGTTTTTGAGATTACCAGTGGGGTCTAAAGAGTGGGCATCAAGGATGGAAGAGGCAGCAGTGCACCTGAATATTTTTCAAAACTTTGTACCTACTTGACTCCAATTTCACAAATATTATATCCAATTTTCACCTCTTACATCTGGAGTAAACCAGTAGTGCCACATGACTGTAAAACTAATAGAACAAGAATTGCGGAGAATGTGGGGGTTTTTCTGTAATCTTTTTTGACATAGATAACATGCTGACTTTCACATCTGATTTTTTTTTTAATTACTGTCTAGTTGGTGATTATTTACATGAGATAAAGAATGTTTGAAGGCTTCTACAGTAATTAAGTTTCATCTTTTTAGACTGTTCTTTACATGTAAAGGTAATTGCTTTTAGCTGTTATAAATCTTGTGTAAAATTCCTCAAGCAATAAACACAAGCTGTATCTCAGTAATTGTCTATTGACTACGCTTTCCAGTATGAATTAATTTTCCATTACAAACTTCCTTTCTTACTGTATCAGGCAGAAAGTCTGCATTTTGAACACGTAGATACTCTCATCTTGTGTAGATTTGTCTCACATTATACTGGAAAAAAGAGAGAGATATTCATTGAGCAACCATCAGTCTGAATATCAATGCAGCATGACAATAGCAGTGTATGTCAAAACTCAGATTTCCTCTGCAAATTCCCAGACAGCAACAAAGACCCATTTCCAACCCTAATTATTTTTATTGCTGCTACATTGTACTGTTCTCTACTGCTTCTTTAAAAGTTAATGACTTGATTAAAAAGGGGACCTAAACTCAATGAAACTTTCACAGCAACCACAAATGAAATCTATCCCTACTGACTTATCCAGGAGTATTTTAAGGGGTAGATACCTAAGTTACCTAAAAGGGGTAAGGAGGCAGTCCTGGGTTGAGCTATCACATCCCTTTCTGAACAAGAATTTGGAGACTATAGCAAGACTTTCCCAAGTGTTCATATGAAGTTAGGTGCCCAGTTTGCTGTTGCTTTCAGAAATGCCCTGAGGCACCTACTTGCATTTTCAGGTGTGGAATACTCTTCTAATTATAGAAGCTAAATTCTACCTTCAAAAGCCACATGACTCACGTGGCACCACAAAGTTAGGCACGTAGCTCCACCGAGGGTATATGCCATGCTGAGGGAGGTGCCAAATATCCTCCCACATCAAATCTGGGAGAGAGCTGCTGCCTTTGGGCCTGAAAACAGACATCTGGCCTGGTGGAGGGAGTGCCAAAGCCTTCCACCAGAAGACACAAGAGGTGCCGATTCAAATGCAGGAAAATGCTGTAATGGATTTCTGCTTCCAGAAGAGGTCTCCATCCTTCTCCCTTGTCCCTCTCTCACAGCCATGAGGTCCCACCCTCCCTTGAACTGATGCTGGACCTGTGCTGTACCAATTTAGTTAATTAAAATAGCAGAAAACTACCCACTCTTCCCTCTCCCAAGACACTTGCTACCATTTTAGTGAGGTAAAACTAGTTCATGCAAAGGTCCTAAGAATGCCAAAGGCAGCACCAAACAAGTGACAGGAGAAGACACGGAGGAGGGGAAGGCAGAATACCCCAGTGCCACATGTAGACACTGATGTGAGCAGCCTTTGCATTCGTTCCCTAGAGGACTGAAGCATCCTGAGTTTACAGGTCTTGTAACACTCAGGGAGAGATAATCCCATGTGATTTCCCAGCCAGTGCCCATACACTCTCCAATGGGACCTGGGTGCCCCAGATTTCCTGTGTCTTATCTGCAGCACAGAAGAGGTGTCTTGGATACCCTATGACATCTGAAATGGCCCTGGACATCTAGGTTTAGGCACCTCAATCTCTCCATCAGTGACCCCAAGTCATGCCACTAAAAATTCAGTAATCTCAATGGCTTTAAAGGGGTGTATTTAGCCCACAAAAAGGGGATATATTAACTCTTCATTAACACATAAAGTGTGAAAGAGCAAGGGTGTCTTTACAAGCAGTTCCAAGTAGGAGCATATTGAATGCTTTGTAAGATATAAAATAAGAACTAATAAATAAAGGATTTCCTCCATACA
Source organism: Theristicus caerulescens (assembly GCA_020745775.1). Lineage (NCBI taxonomy): Eukaryota > Metazoa > Chordata > Aves > Pelecaniformes > Threskiornithidae > Theristicus > Theristicus caerulescens. Next base: position 6,699,024 of record CM036583.1, read on the forward strand.
TCTATGTGTTCAGCACATCTACATTTTAAATTTCTGAAGTCCTGTTTAGGAATGTTAATAAGTTTACCAGGCTCAGTGTTACCAAATTTCTGACACTACAGGAAAAAAAGCACACACACACGCACACACATGCACATGTATCTGTAGATGGTCACGTATTTGGGCATTTATTTAACAAGGGACATTTTTCTATTGTCTGGTATTTGCTCTAACTGAAAAAAAAAAAAAAAGGATAAAAAAGTCAGATGCTTCCACCTGCAGAAATCCTGAGAATGGGACTGAAGAGAATGTGATGGTACAGGCACATAAAATGAGGCTTGACCATGTCACTTGAGCACTGCAACATGAATAGCTCCATTAGCAAGAATTGTCCTTTTCCTTCTCTTTTTCTTGTGTAAGATTTGTCCTTCTGTTTGTGAAATAAAGACTTCAGCTAACAGTGCCACCAGATGGGCCCTTGGTGGTACTGTATTCTCTGAGTGATATCCTAATGAAAAAGAGAGAAAAAGAAAATGCCAAACTTCAGCATTTCTGTTCATTTCATCCTATCTTTTCATCTCTGCTCTGGAATTCTCTCTCCAGCAAGAAACTGAAGGCTTTATAATGTCTTACATAATAAGGTGAAAAGACCTTGGTTTTCCTTTTCAATGAAATAACTCAGTGGCTTGCAAATTTCTCACTTGGGGTTAATTGTATCTTCAGAACACATGACCCACATTGCAGACAGACAGAATAAAACAGTTCTGTATACTTTTAATGGATTTATTTAAAAGGATGAGCAAGAAAATGTTCACTTAAGAGCACCTATTAGTGAGCTAATATACTACATTTTTACTGGGATAATTAAAGACTGAACAACGCAATGGTCAAATTGAGGTCACAATTAAAATTAAATCAGTAAATCAATAGACTCAGAATGATCAAATCACTGCATTAATACAACACATAATGAAATCGAATTATGAGGTTGATAGCAGATTAAATTACTAGATGATAGTATTTGGCTTTGGTTGAATTTAACAGAGGCAGTTTCCTTCCAGTAAGACCCCACTGGTGGTGTACCAACATGGTGTTGACCCAGCAGGTGAAGGAAGCAAATATCCACATATGTTGCTCTGCTAGTTTCTTGGTAGTTTTTCCTGGGAGAAATCTAACAGACAACAATGGAGTCTTGGCTTACAAAATATAGCTCCTGTTGTGAGATTTTAGCAGTCCCTCCTCAACTCTCATCACTATTAACACCTTGCTGTGGTTGTTCTTAATTACTACCCTCTGTTTTTGCAGCGTAACATAGATTCTCCCTAAGGACTCAAAGAAGAATTGATGATTTACACATATGTAACTGTGGCTTTGGGATAACAGTCTTTCTCCAATGCAGAAGAATCCAGTCACTAAATCACTAAAAATTTTGTGTTTAGGGAATGTGTTTGTATTTTAGGGAATTACTGAGGTGTTATCAGTACTACTCTCATAATGGTATTTAAAATACCTGTGAGTACGGCCCTTCTTTAAATGAAGAAAAAATATGGAATCCAGTTTCGGCCATTGGCAATATGAAAGAATATGAGAACCATGCTTCTTATGTAAAATACTAGATTTCGTAAGGGTTATTTTTGTTTGCTCTGCCTTTAGAGTCAACAGGTACATAAATTCAAGTGCTCTGAATTTCAATACCGTCCAGGAATTCAGTCAATATGTGTTAATTTTTAAGGTTTTGTGTCATGGAAGAAAACTCAAGAATCAATTTATCCATTTCTGTTTGCCACACCAACTGCAGCAGAGATAATGTGCCAGAAGAAATGAAAGGTCTTTAATAGAAAGGTATGATGCCAATATTTCAGCCAATACAAGCGACATGAGATCTTGAAAATTAAGGAAATAAATATGCAGCAGTGAGACCAATACATTATTTCCAACCCAGCTTTCTTTTCATGGCTGTTCTCTCAGTGTTTTTTAGCAATTCCTATTTTTTCTGGATTTTTTTTTTCTCAGATAAAAATTCAGGAGCAGAAATTAATGACTAATTCTAATGGCTTGTGATCTCAAAACACTGACAAAAGCTTTTATACCTTTATCAGCATATGCTCTATATACGATTACAACATTTGGGGTGTTTTCTCTTCCTCCCTAGTTCAACTTAGACTCCCTACAATGTTACAAAAACAGATAGGTAGTTCCAAAAGCAGCTTTAGTGACCCCACTCTTCCTTTAAAGGCACCTGTCTCCACTCACTACAGAAGGATGACTACAGTTTGACTTGCCTGTCTCCATTAGTTAAACCTAAATTATCTGTCCAAAAGGACACAGTTAATCTGACTCAAAGGTGAGAAACTTGATTCTTCAAATATCATCTCTGTTCTCTTAAAAACTATGCCATTCTTTCCATCTTTCGTCATTTCAGAGCTCTGCTCTTAACTTCCAGAACTCCTTGACCAGGTAGTTGTCTCTTTAACCAGTGACAAAGCTCTCACAAGGAATTAAATAGTGCCAAACTGCCATTCCATCACCTGACTGAAGAGTTTTACCCTATTTTAAGAAAAATTATGGAAATGTTTTGGTAAAACCACTTATAAGTATTTTAAATGATATTTTTCCCGGTTACTGATCCCATTAATGATCCACTTCATCTATTCTAACAGGTACTTCCCATTAAAATGCTTTCAGAAAAAAAGGGAAATGTAATTTACTTTTATAATAATAAAATAATAAATATAAACAATATAAATAGAAAAATTAATAAAATAACTTGTGTCTCAACATCACAGGATTAATGCTCGGACATTATTTAAATTGTTAAGCAACAGGCTTAGGAAACCATTTGCTAAAGAGAGGAAACACATATACTTCTTTTCATCATGGTATTATTGGATGGAGCAGAGAGATTATGGTCTTGAAATGGGAGCACTGACAATCGCACATTATAAAGCACTGGTCTGGTGTTTTGTTCTGGGTCTCTCTCTAGTAGCAACATGGTCCTTTGCTACATTCCTGTAAGAAAAGAAAAAAAGATTGCCAAATTTTGTTTGACAGTGGCTGCAGTGATTTGTTTTGGACCTGTAGCATGATTTTGAGACAAATCCCCAGATGGTCTCCATTTACTGTTCACTAGTTCAGTTATCAGAGTAGTTTAAAATCCCACTGATTTTTGTGGGACAGGGAAGGAGGCAATGACCTTCTTGGTTGGGCACTGGCAAGGACCTTCAGGTTTCTCTAACAAGACATGCATTTACTGTGTGAACTTGGGTAGATCACGCAAGTTGCTGTTCATCTCACCTAGCTTCGGTGCGTATGGAGTCTGAGACAGTCAAATGGGCTCCTTGTGCTCCTGTCTGACATCAGTTTTAAGACGACATGCCTGCTTCTCCAGTGAATGACTAACTGACTAAATTGCTGGCTTTCATGGCTGTTAACATGCACCTCAGTTCCCTGCCCATTTCCCTGAGCCCTGTCTTTCAGTGGAATGCTACACTCCGGACTTGTTTTGGGTCTCTGCCAGGGTTTTGTTTCAGAATGATCACAGCCTAACAAACATGCAGAAGAGAGAACTATTCCCAGACCAAAATGTGCATTGTATGACAGAACTGCTACAGCCTTGGTGTGTCTCACAGGCTCTGTGCAAAGCTGTCAAAGAGATTCTCCTTTATGTCCAGGAGGAGATAGGAAGGCGGCAACCTGGGCTTAAGGAGCAGGAGAAGCTTAGTTTAATACCAATGGCCACAAGCACTTCAGATAGCCACCATGGCTGTGGACTGACAACCTAAGCTCTACGTGGCTTGAGTGGGTGGGGGGGAGGGAGATAATAACTCATGAACTTCCTTAACAAACATCAAAACATATTTGAATGCAAGAAGGTTTTGTACTATTATATTAAATAAAATCCATGATAGATAGCTAAGTCACAGGAGGCCAGTAGAAAGCCTTTGCTGCTGTCAAGTGATTAATTTCACTAAGAACATCAAAGAGAGGAAACAAGGAAAACAGATGAGACGTTTGCTGCTTAGGAAAAGACAGCAGTGGGGGATTTTACCCGCATTAGAACTGCAGCCCTGTGCCCAGAGCTGCCATAACACATCGTAATTTCCATTGCATTGGATTCACACAATCATGACAAGCAGTAAAACTCACTTTTCTCCACAGCAGCAGTAAATAGCAGGAGGTATAGACATTTGAGAGAGACAGGATAACAATACTGGTCTGCCCTTCCCCTCCCCAAAAATTCTGAGATCAAGTTTAAGAATCAAAAAGAAAACAAAATCCTTGTGCTGTGATTTGAAGCCTTCAGCTTCCTCTCAGATGGAGATTGTAAACTCTTCTCTGCAACTGAGAGACATTTTCATCTTTAAAAAATAAAGATTTTTACATGAATAAGCTGAATCCAACTGCCAGGGCTGATATACAAAGGGACTGAAGGGCATGGGAGCCCATAACATTTCTGTTACATTTCTGTGGGCAATATACTGTCTAGAAGACCCTCCAATGTTACTAATGTTCATAGGAAGCTGTCAGGATGGTCTAGAGAGAGAGAAAGAAGAATGTACTCACTGGGTGAGTATTTCTTTCCATGGACCAGTGAAACCTGGGAACAGTTGTAACAGACCAACTTAGCAGATGGAAGAATTTTTCATCCCTGATTCTAGCTTCATATAGAACTTCTAGGGAAGCTTCAGGAAGAGCATAGACTTCAATGAAGACTGAAGATAGTGGGGAGGTTAATTTTATAATGGAGATGATAAGGGGTGGTTTGGGGTTTTTTTTGTTTTTTGTTTGTTTTTTTTCCCTGTAGCAGAGAGTTGGACCTTCATGAGAAAGGATGGATGTTATCTGATGCTTGCGGAGAGCCTGGTGCTTCAGATAAACTCCACCAGCCCAGCTAGGTGGAGTTCAAACTCCTATTCCTAACTGAGTAATGTAACCCAGAGTATCAGCCAAAAGGGTGGAAACTGCCACATTTGGGGAAAAAAAATAATAAAAATATAGTGCCTGCTCTCTAGAGAGGTTTCCAGAGCTGGACTTTACATGGACATACATGCCCACTGCTTTCAGACTCATCTCACCTACTGTGGGTTCTTCTCTGCTGAACTTAGAGGAGTTGGACCCATCTTTTTCAGTCATTGGATTGCCCCCGATGGGAATCCAGACTCCCTAATACTGAGGCTGTAGAGCCCATTCAAGTAATGGGGGACAAAAGCCTAAATTTGAAAGAGCGTGTGTCCAATTCCTACTGCCTTCTTGGGAACAGGAGTTAACCCACAGGTACTATAACACAAATTCTAGGGCTCTAGCAACTTCGGAGTGCCTAGATGACCCTGCAGTTTGTTACTGTTTGTATTGAGGCGTTTGTGTTCAAAGGCTAGATAATTTTTGAGAGATTAATACAATTGCAACCAATTTCTCATATGGGACATTTGGGACTTTCCTTCACATATTCAGCAAAACACATAGCAAATGGCAACCTTAAAACACCTACCAGCAGAGATTCATAGATCTCGAAAGAGAATTGATCATAGCCCTCTGCAAGCATGACCTTCTGTTTAACACAGGCCACAGGATTTCACCCACCGTGGCGGAGGGAATTATTCTTTCTTTCTTCCTAACTGAACACTATCAAGCCCAATAACTTGCTGGTAGCTGAACTATAGCTTATTGTTAAGTAAGACATCCTGTCTCGGTATAAACGTTCCACTGTGAATTTACCACCTTCTTTGGTAAGCTTACAGTGTGCTTAAACACCTTGACAGAATTCATTCTTTTCCATTTGAATTTATTTGACCTAAACTTCCTGCTATCCAATTCTATTATGCTTTAGTGCACTGGATTGAATACCCCTTAATGGCATTTCTCTGGTTAAGATTGTTACACAAACCACCACCGCAGCAGACACCAAGGACCGAAATGAGCACTTTTAGTGCTAAAATCTTCCATGTCAACAGTCTGAGATAGTTCAAAGGTGCTGCTCCATGGCAGGGTAAGCTAAATTGGCACTACCACAAATAGACACCCTGCCCTACTTGCACCAGCCCTCATGTTCCTGAGCTTGCTAAGTAAATCAGCCCTAAGCAGTCCAATACTATAAAAGCAATGGATCAAGTTTTTGTTGGCTTGCTCCCTGAACGGGTAGTCACACGACTTACCCAGTGCTGGAACACAGAAAGATAGCTCTGACAGACTGAGTTAGGCTGTGATGAACTCGCACTTTGGAAGAACCACAGTAGATTTGCACCATCTGTGGAGCACGGTCACAACACACAGTGATCAGTAGGTTACAGCTGATCTCAAGGAGATCTGAAGATGCTATCCTGAACTTAATGCAAGGCTTCAAAAAAACCAACCCAACCCACCCTCATTGCTCCCACTGGTGATTCCTAAATTAATCTCCAGTACATTCACCACCATGTGCAGGACTTCTGGTGCCATAAGAGCGTGGGACATTTTATAGATGAAATTTGAAAACCAAGATGGAAGACCAGACCCAGAATCCATCTCGCAGACTGTGTATCCTGAACAACCACCAAAAAGAGCTCCTGTGTCCGAAGTGAACTAATGCAAGACAGATTGATGGACTGACCTGAATAAAGGTGACCCATTTTTCATATTCTTTTAAAATAGTATCTTTTCCCCCTTCCTAAATAAAAGGCTGTAATGGTAAATCAGCTAAGTGCATCACTTTTTGATAAAAACTATGCAAATCTTTATATATATAAAGGCACCATCTATAATACTGACAGTTCAGATAAAGGCTTTAGTTTTAGTTTAAAATATAAGTTCCCAGTATGGAATGTAAATGCAAACATTTGCTTTATTTTATTTTTTAAAAGTACTTTGTACTCTGACGGTTACAAATTGCATGGATAATTTATTGAACTTTTCCCTCCCAACAAACCCAGTCCCTCCTTCTTGAAAAGGCCCCCTAATATTATATAAGTCTGGCAAGAAATAAAAAACTTGAGGGGCCACGGGAAGGAAGATAAAAAATACAGAAAAATGACACAGATTAAAGTAAAATAAATAGCAGGCAGCAGTTCAAATTACAAAGTGCTGGGGGTATTAAAAAGGAATCCATCATAGGTGCCAGGAAAATGCATGCACTATATAGCATTCCTGTGCTGGTCCTTCCCTTCTAACTTGGGGTCACAGTCCATCTTTTTTCCCTTTCAAAGGGAACTGGCTGTTACTGATGTGACCAGCTCAAACCCTTGCCTATCAAGAAAGCAAAGAGCACAGCAAGCAAGGGTGAAACTACACACACTTCTTCGGTTTCCTTCTCTAAAGACTTTTCCATGGCCCCTTTCCTTCCCAGCCATTCAAACCTGCCTGCATCCCTCCCTGCCCCTCTGCTGTACCAGCACAACAGAGTCTACGGTGATGGTGGGCAAGGCAAAAATATACAAAAATTATAAAATAAATCAGAGAACAAGGTTGTGTTGTTTGTTTTAACCCAGATAATTTCAGAGATGTGCTTTAAACTGCAACCCTGCACAGAGTTGTATCAACACAGCTGAAGGGACGGCAGGGAACTTCGCATGCTACAGAAAAAATGTAACATATAACTACTCCCAGTGGAGTCATTCAGTCAAATGGTTTGCCGTGCCCATTCTGCCTGGAGAGAACAAACTTTAGGACAGATTTAGTTCAATGTAATTGCACGGCAGTTAGGACCTTGCTCAATGCCAAAGTGGTGTGTGGTGGTTTTTTTTCCCTGAGTTAATGTACATAAATGATCTTTTAAAACTAGTGTCTCTAATCTAATTTTGACTTTACAGAATCTAAATGAGGATAAGAGGAAATTATACAGGAAAAATGGAAATCAAAGGAGTCACCTAAAGACCTGAGACACTGTGTCATGAAAATTACTGTGAATTAGATAAACACTCAATTTATTACATGCTGGAAACAGCAGAAACAATTTTGTGTCTCCCCGAACAACAAAGCAGGTTAGAAATCCTACCCTCTAAAGATCACTTGTGTATAAAGCAGCACAAAACTCACCTTTGCCAGGGTCTTCTATAAACTAAAAATACTGAGCCCAGAGCACTTCACAGGTCTGCAGTCATTCCAGCACTATCAGATGCCTACCATGAATGAGAAGTCTAATGTATTTCTCAATATTTAGGTGTCAGAAATCACTTAAAGGTCCGATTCAAAAAGAGGGTGCCATTATACCCTCTATAGACCCCTTTTTTTAAAGAAACCACTGTTCAGAGAAATAAAGCACTCCTCCCCCTGTGTCCTGGTTTCAGCTGGGATAGAGTTAATTTTCTTCTTAGTAGCTGGTATAGTGCTGTGTTTTGGATTTAGTATGAGAATAATGTTGGTAACACACTGATGTTTTGGTTCTTGCTGAGCAGAGTTTACACTGGTCAAGGACTTTTCAGCTTCCCATGCTCTGCCAGGTGCACAAGAAGCTGGGAGGGGGCACAGCCAGGACAGCTGACCCAGACTGGCCAAAGGGCTATTCCATACCACATGACGTCATGCTCAGGATATAAGTTGGGGGAAGAAGAAGGAGGGGGGGGGCATTCGGAGTGACGGTGTTTGTCTTCCCACGTAACCGTTACGCGTGATGGAGCCCTGCTTTCCTGGGGATGGCCGAACACCCACCTGCCGATGGGAAGCAGTAATTGAATTGCTTGCTTTGCTTTGCTTGTGCGCATGGCTTTTGCTTTACCTACTAAACTGTCTTTATCTCAACCCATGAGTTTTCTCACTTTTACTTTTCCGATTCTCTCCCCCATCCCACCAGGGGGGAGTGAGTGAGTGGCTGCGTGGTGCTTAGTTGCCGGCTGGGGTTAAACCACGACACCTGCCTTTTGGTTTTTTTTTTAATTATCTTCATTGAAGATAAAGAGCCATACAAGAGCCAGCACATAGAGGTCTCAAACACTTCATTACCTTTTGGTAGGGCATTACAGAATAGTTATTGCTTGATTACTTTAGAGCTTACTCTCTGTCTCTAAGATATGACTAGGATTCAACATGTGTTTTCATCAGTTTGCCTGGAAAAACCTAAACACTAGAGAGGTGGCTTGACAAAACTATCAGTCTTTATCTCACAGCCTACAGTTTTGAAAGTCAGTAATACAGACAGATGGTGGCAAAACAAGCCAAATTCCATGGGAAACTCAGATCTGACACCATTTTCACATCATTGTTATGTTACATCAGTAAGAACAAGCAGTAAAATAGCTTAATATGCACAAAGCAAACACTCAGTCTGCAAACAGCTGAAAATTATAGTAGGTAACCCCATGGACTGCAAACAAATTCCCCAGGCAGTTGTTACAACATCCTACAGCAAGGGTACCCTGATGCAGCAAAACTTTCAGGTTGCTAAATTTATTTGATTAGAAACAGATGGCACCCCTGGGTCAGGATGTATCTCACTTTAAGTTGGCAAGTCTAAAATTGAGATATCTTATCTTAGGGAGTTTGGTCCCCATTTGTAATCAAGGGAGAAAGAAAGAGAGCCACAGACTGCTGCTGCATGTGTCTCAGGTTGGCACCAGAGGTGGAAAGAGCCCAGCGTTTGGTGTGCCCAGCTCTCCACATCCCACATGGACACAGGTCTGTACTCCAGCAGCACCTCAGAGCAGCCTTCAGGCTGGTTTATACATCGAGGAATGTAACCTCAAAACGGGGGCATAAGTAACATTTTAGAAACCTGCCACTATCAGAAAGGCAGGACTATTATTGCTGGCTGTCTTCTCATGAAAGATTTCAGCTGGGGGTGATGGGGATTGTACAGCACACATCCTTGGGCCTCCCCAGTCCTTCGCGCCCCTCCCAGACTGCATGCCCAGGCGCTGCTGGAAGGAAGTTGCTTGCAAATGCTGCCACCAAGAACCTGCCATAGCAGCATCAACAGCATCAGGGAGCCTCAGTGAGGAACAGCCTTTCCTGCACGTCGTCACGGGATTTTCATCAAATCCTAGTGATGGCCCCAAAGCCCTGCACTGAGCTACACGCTGTGCACTTTTTTCGGCACTATCTCCCCCTCCTTGCCTGTACCAAACTCCTTAATTTAATTATTCTTTTCTTTTGCTTTTTCTCCCTCCCAAGCCTCCTGCCTCCCCTGTCAAAGCCTCGTCTCGCCTTCGCTTTCTGATCTAATTACTTCCCACAGAACACCTGGGTTCTGCATGCCGGACTGACATCTTTTGCGATGCACCAATCTTTTGCTTCCTTGCCTCAATTAGCTTCCATTGTACACCTGGGTACGGCATTAATGTGACATCTGTACAGTTCAGGGAACGTCTTCTCCATTATGGAGCTTTTCCATCACTTCTCAGAGAAAAAGAGATTGTTGTGCCCTTAACTGTATCTCTGCCTTAGCCAGAGGGATCATTCTCTGTCTCCTTGTCTCACATACAGCCACTCAGCCTCTCTGCAGATGTTGAAGCTTGGAAAAAATGGGTCCTCTGTGAGAGACGTGAAATCACAAACCATCAAGGCTTTGGAAATAGTAATTTATTGGAATGCTTGGAGCCAGAATTGCAAAGCTGGGTAGAGCTGTTATAACTGTTGCACCTTGACTGAACTTTGCTGTAATCCCAGCAAAGTGTAGCCCTTTGCCCTGTTTGGGCTATGAAGTTGAGAGTCTCCTCAAGCTGCATAGCAGGACTTTAAAACCTTCATTCAGCTCAGACTATTCAAGTTGCTTGCAATAAATTGCAGATCAGGATGTTCAGGGGATAGGTCCAGACTTTATAACAGATATTGTACATTTGCATCCATGGAACTGCTGGCCAAATTTGCCCCATGCTTTTCAAAAGGACATTGAAGGACAGTGGAAAGGGCACCCTCAGAAAGTGAAACTGCACACGATGTTGATTATTTTAAATTTAACACTAACAATAATAAAAGGTGTAACAAAATAGTTTGTTCAGTGCAGGCGAGGAGAAGTGAGGGCTAATGCTTCCCAGCAAAGATGAAGGCTTTCTCCCTGGGTCCAAAATGATAAAACAGCATTTTTCAACAGGTCGCCATGTTGGGTTCATAAATTAAATTTTTATAACATCCAAGCTCCTAATAGGCCTTATTTTGGGGATTGGTAGGGAAGAAATTAGCCAGTAAAATTCTATTTGACAGACATCAAAGCTAAGAACAACATTTTTAGTGCTATTGTGCTGAAGCTGGAAGGTTTAATGTTATCACTTTTCATTCATCTGTTCATTCTTTGCAGTATAACTGCTGAAGCTGATGGTCAGTTTCAACTTTATGTGGTGGACTAGGGAGGTCCCAAAGAAATTATATGAATGTATGTTTCATGGAAATGAATCTTTAATCAAGATGGGAGACCTTATTAATTTCTCTGCTGATTAAAACAGCTGTACTGTGAGAGCAAGAATCATTAAACAGAGAAGGTGCACCAGAAATTTCTCTGAACTCCCTAGCTTTACAGAAAAAAAAAAAAAACAAAACCACAAACCAAAAAAACTGTCAGTATTTGCACTTTAGCAAGAACAAGCAAATTCAGCTGAGTGACGACTCCATAACAGACAACTCTCTTCAGTTCTTTAACACTTCCAGCGGTCAAACAAGTTGTTCCAGTGCATTATTTTGGGTGTCCAAGAGATGCCCCCTTGGATTCAGTTTGCAGTTAGAAGAAAGCAATATTAACACTGTAAGAAAGCAAAGGAGTGATGAGTGATCACTGTGTTGTATTAAACACATTTGTCTCAGTCTATCCGTCTACCCAGTCTATGATGAGACATCATAGAAATTGCCATGAATTGTATGTCTCAGGACCTCAGCAACAGATTGAACAAGAATCAGCAGTATACATGCTGTCACCCCGTTTCTGAATGGTGGCCCATTTTAGAAGTAGCCAAACTTTGAGGTCACGTGAAGTGTCCTAGGCATATTTTCTCCTATTCTTAGGAGAAAAAGATGATGATGCTAGAATAAAACTTCAGGTTTACTGTTGTTAATTAATTTTTCTTGTTGTTGCCATTTTCTTCTATTGTGGCTGTTTTATTGCCTCTAATTCACAAAAAAACACATCAAGTCTCTTCTATCAGAAAGCAGAAATTGAGTTGCTTATACAAAACAGGCCTCTTGAGGCCAGAATTTAACCCAAGAGCTCTCTTGGGTTCTTTGGGTTGTTCTTTTTCTGTCGTTTTTCTCCTTTTGTGGCTGATTCTGTGCTATTTTGGTTACCTTTCTTAACATGGCCATGTCTCCTAGAAAACAGCTTTAGTTCACCAAGTTCAAACTCCAGAGCAGTCTCCTATAACTTTGCTGGCACGCCTGAGGCAAATAGAGAAGCCTAATGGCTTTTAACGGCTATTAAACCCCTTGTTTCCAAGAAGTTTAATCCATCTCATTAAAGGCCTTTGAGTTGTCCCACTGGATTATTTGATTATTACAATTAAATGACTAAGTGTCAAACTGAATCGGAGCCAATCTTCTAAACCACCTTCAGCCCATGATGAAATTTCTGCAAAACATTTTAGCTACCGCCAGAAATCCCTTAGAAGGCAGCAGGATAATGGAGAAAGGAATGGACCTGTTTGGAAAGGGAGAACTCAGCTGTCTTTAGAGGAGGGAAGCACCACATTGCTGCATTCCATTGCGTTTGCACTAACGGAGAACTCAAGCAATGGTGCTCTTTGGGGATTAGGTACAACAGACAGCAGATGCTTGCAGGCTGCTGTATGGCAAGAGCAGACACATCCTTATTATTGCTAAGAAACAATGTGTGACCAGGAATAGCTACATGCTTCCAAAGATGAGAGACATTCCCCAAGGGCTGGGGAAGGAGGAGCTCTGGGTTTCCTCCCATAGTACTGCTTAGTGGGTACCTGCCTTCCTTATCACGCAGGGAGACTTCTTCACTCGTATCACAGCTTATTTGGGGCTCTAAGCAGTGCACAGGAATTGATTTATGTGTATTTAAATGCTAAGAAGGCATATCTTCCTTTCGACTGTAAGTACTATAACTATGTTCCTCACCTCTCCTAGTTAAAAACTTCCCTCATCCAATTTCTTTATCAATTTTCCTGTCACCATTTCTTAATTTGGAAAAGTCCTGGATTTTTATTGTGCTTTGTCTTAATTCAGATGATTTCATCACACACAATCTAACAGTGGCTCAGCTGAAGGGGCAGCAAAGTATCACACACAGGCAAGAATGAGCCCTTGGGACGATGGAAAGAAAAGGCTAAACTGGTTTTCTTGCTAGAGAAAACATCACGTAGAAAGTCCCTATGAGTAAGATTTGAAATAGGTATTCTAAGCCACAACACAGGTGTCCTCTCCTCATCTTTTAGGAGGAAACAGAAATAAATAACCCCTTTTTCTTTGGCCCCTGTGCTGAGCCAGTAAATCATTACCCTGGAAGCAGTGCATCATTTTTCATGTCTCTCGGACCGTGTGACCTGCAGACAGTAATTTCCTTTTGACAGGGGTCTCTTTTACATACTGAGAAACCACAGCACATGGCTATAGTGGAATCCCAGAACGAGCTCTACTGCCTTCAGGGGGAAACTATTCCTTCCAGAGCAGCCTCTCATGTACCGCTGTGTCACTCTGGGTTCTTTCCTGTAGCATATATTATTTTGACATACTATAGTTAATCTGCTGAACAGGACAGCTCCACCAGTTGAAAACATTATTCTGAAAACAAACCTGAACTAAATATACATGTACAAATATATCTATAGTTTTGACTTCTTTTGGGAAAGGTAGAAAACCCTAACACCCTCAATTCCATTTATCAGCATGGCCAGGTTTGCTTTCATAGCAAGTCACTCTATGGAAGAATGATTAAAGAGAACAAAATCACTATATACTGAGTTTTAGAAAAGTCTGTCCAAACTGTATGAGAGGCAATTGACTCACTGGAATGTAGGCTTGACTTGACTGTTACAGACTAAAAGTGGTTTTTCAAAGCTCTTTGTGTTATGCTATCTATAACATCTTTCATGGTGTCTTTTCTGCAATGTACAATAATGTGAGCTCACACACAGTGAATAATTAGCATCCAATGGACTAAGAATAATGGATATGGAAGCAGTTTCCAAGAGGAGATTTCTCCTCTTTTCTCTCTCGTCTTTTCAGGTGAGTATTTGAATAGTCAGAGACAGGAGGGATTATATCCTTAAGGTAATTAAGATCAATCATCAGTCATCAAAACTAGCTGCTTTTGTGAGCTCTAATTACTAAGGAGTCCAACAGCTTGGTGGAGCATGCCACACGGGGCATCTCCTTGCTCTAGGCCCTGGAGTAATGGTGGACTTTAACTTAGTCATCCTGTAGAGAGTTCTCTGAGGGAAATCACAGAACAGCCTATGGAAACAAGCAGTGCTCAGGGAAAAGACTTCAGCCCCTGGTTTGCAGCCTGGAACCCAGGAAGGACACAGCCTTTGGCCCTCCTTGTTCTTGGAAAAGTTTTCAGTAGCAGACAACTGCTGTGATGTAGCTGGTGTGACTCTGTGTGATGTCCGAGTTTCCTGAAGGGCACATTTTGTATTTCCTTGGAGTAAATCCATCAGTTTGAACCAGTCACAAACTGAGATGGTCACCTGCTCTCAGAGTCTTGACTTAAGTTTTGGTGTTGTTTAAGCTTAGAAAAACAGACATAATGTTGTGCTCATCCTGGGGCACAAACTTTAAGGTCAAAGAGAGTAATTAAGAAAGTTGTCAATGTCCTGCCTGACTCAGTGGGTAGTGTCTGCACCACAAACACTCGAAATCTGCATTAAAACCATTTTAAGCACTCAGGTTTCTCCTCTTAAAAGTCTTTTAAGCACTCAGTTCCCCCTAAGATCTCACTATTTAAATGAAAGCATTTTTTTGCTTCATCCAGCACTGCTCCTTCATGTTTCTTTTGTGTCTGATGCTTTAAAAGTTCTTTAATTGTCATCACACATGATGGAAGAATATTATCAAAGCAATCAAACTATAGACAAAGGTACTTAGAAGATTTACAGCTGCGTTCAGCTCTCCAGATGAAGCTCATGACAGCTTGAAGGCACAGCAAGCACCAGGCTCAGCTGCCAGCCACAGCAGGTCAGTACTCACCCAGGGCAGATGTGGAAAAAAAAAAAGGGGGAAAAAAAAAGCTGGACTATCCTAAATGAACTTAGAGGAAGAAATAGATATGATATTCCATGGGGCTTCCCCCACCCAAGCAAAACTAACAGCCTTTCCAGGTTAGTAACCTCGAGTTCCTCCTTTTTACCATCTTATACCACAGCCCTGCAATGCAAGCAACAGCAAGAAAAAAGCACTCTTAGACCAATACCGACATATAATTGATCTAGGTTCCTAATCACCGCTCCACAGGGACCGGCAGCACTTTAAAAACAAGATATATTTAATCACAGCGTCCCACTGACATCAGTTCAAAGGCAGCTTCAGCTGCTCTCATCTTCAAGAGAGAACTTTCTTGCCCAGACTTCAATTAATCCCCACGCTGTCTAATTTTTCAACATTTTCAACCTTGTACAGATTCTTTGCACAAAATCCTGTCACTTCCACTTGTTCTTTCTTCTCAGTTTGAACATACAGGTCTTCAGCCAAAAAGGAAATAAAAAACCGCTCTCTTATCCAGACTTTTCCTTCCTTGCACTGCAAGTCAAGACCATAGCTGCTTTTTGACTTGCTTTATTTGTCATAATCAAAACCAAAAATAACCCCCAGGATTCAGTCTCCTCAATTTAGTCCATTACAGAGATTGTCAGTTTTCCGGCTTGTGCAAATCAAGTTCTTCGCTACTTTGCGTAAGAATTAATTATGATGAACAATTTCTTCAGCATATGCTCCACATTTTCCTAAAACTGTATGATTTGCTCTTTAAATATGGGAAAATCTTCAGTCTCCTAATATAGAGCTATACTCCTGTGTTTTGCAAAAGGAATAGATTTCCTAATTCCCATTTGAATCTAAGTAATTTAAGTAATTTTATTTATACTTTTATACCTCAGAATTACACAAAGCCTCTGAAAACCATATTAATTTTTCATTTGTGCTTGAATAGCTTTCAGATTAAAAAAAAAGTCTTAAAATAGAGTATTCATCAAAAGAAGACATGAGAATGGAACTTTCTTGATCAACAAATCTGCCCTCTATGCAAATAATTTCTCTGTCCAAGGCATATTTTCTTTTTCTTAGTTAGTTACCCATTTCTCTCTTATTATCTTCTCACTGAGCATTTGCAATTAAATGAGTCACAAAGTGCAGATGTATAATACTTCTAAACATATGACCAACTATGCAAGGACAGCTGTATTGTGTCATGTCATCAACCGTGACCAGTAACAAAAGTCAAAAGAAGAGTGGGGAGAAGGGTAAGAATATATTAATATTTCTCTGTTATATTCTCTCAGTTTCCAATGACTGTGTAGGTTCATGAAATTCAAGAACTGTGGGCAATACTGTGTTTAACTGACCTTGATGAATGTTTCTTCCATGTATTTATCTAATTGCTATTTAGCATCCACAAAACACTATGATAAGGAGCTCCATAGTTCAATTATGCACTGTGTAAAAAGCACTTCCTTTTATTTGTTTCAAACCTTTCTCATGCTAATCTCCTTTTGATACCATCTGTTTGTTAAAAAAGAGGAAAAACAATCCTTTCTTGTTCATTTTTTTCCGTATTACTCAGGATTTTCCACAGAATAGCTTAGGATAGAAGGGGCCTCTTGAAACCACCTAGTCCAACCCTCCTGCTCAAGCAGGGTCACCTAGAGCAGGTGCTGTCCAGTTGGGTTTTGTACATCTCCACGGATGGAGACTTTAAAGCTGCTCTTGGCAACCCATCTCCAAATTTGACTACCCTCACAGTAAAAAAAACCAAAACTAACAAAAAAAAAAGTTTTCTTGTGTTCAGATTGAATTTTCTGTGTTTCAGTTTGTGCCCATTGCCTCTTGTCCTGTCACTGGGCAGTACTGAGAAGAGCCTGACACTACCTTCTTCATTCCCTGACCCCAAGTATTTATACGCATTGGTAAGTTCCCCCCTGAGCCTTCACTTCTCCAGGCTGAAAAGTCCCAGCTCTCTCAGCTTCTCCTCACAGGAAAGATGGACCAGTCACTTAATCATTTTTGTGACCCTTTGCAGACTTCCTTCAATAAATCTGTTTCTATCTTGTACTGGGGAGCCCAGAATTGGACACAGTACGGCAGATTTTAAACACCTCTGTCACTTCCTTCTTCAGCCATCTCTTTTCTATACTGAAGCTTCCTGGTCCAGCTATTGATTGGGAGTCATTTTGTTTCCTTGCTTATCATTTTTACTCATCTTCACATTCTCTAGATCCAATATATCCATTTTGGGATGGGACAAACATAGCTTTGCTTGCATTCAGTGTGTGGATGTACATGAACACACGCAGTGGCATGAGGATGTTTTCTGTACATTCTCTATTCCTTTTCTAACAACTCCTAATGTTCAATTGCTCTTTGACTGCTACTGAGCATGAAAAGATATTTTCCTAAAGATACATATTAGAACTCTGAGATGTCTTTCCTCAATAAGCCTTTTAACAGATGGGGTTGTATAATGCCAGTTTTTCCTTATGGTACTATTATTATTATTATTAGAATCACTTTCAAATGCTTCCCCATGTTCATTCTTCCTTCAGTTTTTGCTTTGCTTTCTTAAACAAAAACTGAAAAAAGTATTTATTTTGCATTAGCTTTTTTGCCCCCTTTCAATTATTTTCCTATGGCAAAACAGAAAAGTGAATGAAAGGGGGGGAAAAAAGAGAAGGATAAAAAGCGTAGAAATGTATATGTAAAGATGGAACATTGAAGTAATGTGTTGATCCTACAAGTGATTTTCTTTGTGAGATGGTTACAGCATAGCTTATGGGAATGCCTTCTATACTCACATGCTGGTCTATGCGGTGACAGAGGAATTCAGACACCTCTATCAACATTGTGGGCACAATTTTAGACATATCTAAAGTAAGCAGTCCAAGGGCTGAAGACTTCTGGCTTGTGAAATGGAGAAGGAATCAGAACAGTCATGCTTTCACTACCTACTTCTGCTATGTAACTTGCTTTTCAAAGCCAGATTGGCTACCAGGAGCTGTGACCAGATGCATGAAGGGGTCTGAAGTAGTTGGATCTCCTTGTACAAGACAGACATACATAGAGACTGCTTTATTGTAAATACTTGCATAATTTTCTTTCTTTTCACATTTCCAATAAAGTCTTGTTTAACTTCTGAAATGCAGATTAGTAAATGCGAAACCCCATGGGATTTGATCAGAAACAGCTGTTTGTTCAGGGGCAGAAGAGGTGTGTCACACTATGAACAAGGTAGGACTTGGAGTATTCGAGGATTTCATTCCAAAAGGATGAGAAGCACTCAAATTACACTCAGAGCCAAAGGCACAACTATTTTGTAATCAGAGGGCTGGAACACCTCTCATACGAAGAAAGGCTGAAAGACTTGGGGTTGCTCAGCCTGGAGAAGAGAGGGCTCTGGGGAGACCTTATTGTGGCCTTTCAGTACTTAAAGGGGGCTTAGAAGGAAGATTAGGACAAACTTTTTAGAAGGGCCTGTAGCAATATGACAAGGGATAATGGTTTTAAACTGAAAGAGGTTGATTCAGGCTAGATATAAGGAAGAAAGTTTTTACGATGAGGGTGATGAAACACAGGCACAGGTTGTCCAGAGAAGTTGTGGATGCCCCATCCCTGGAAACATTTAAGGTCCGTCTGGATGGGGCTCTCAGCAACCTGATCTAGTTGAAGTTCATCTAGTTGGTGTCCCTGCTCACTACAGGGGAGTTGGACTAGATGACCTTTAAAGGTCCCTTCTAACCCAAACTATTCTGTGAATCTCTGATTTTGTCACAGACATAGCCTGGCTATCTGTTTTTGCAATCCAACACACGGCTTCATGGTGTGGAGTCAGAAATTCACAGGGATGTATTACTGCCACCTTAACATTTTTCTGATTGAAGTTTTAGCCAAGACATTTCTTTCCAGCTCTATCCTACATGATGGTAAGCTATCTGAATATATTAACTGTTTTATTCTCCACCAGAAGTTATTTGGCACAGTCTAGCAGGCTGACTTGAAGAATTTCATTGCGTGCTTATACAATTTGGTTTAAAAAACAATGGTTGACAGTTTTTCTTACTTCGATTTAGAAAACAAACCCCTCATTTTTTTTCTAATATTTTCAGGTTGACTAAAGTGAAAATGCATGTTGAATTATTTCTAGCAGGAGGTATACATTTTCTTCAGAGGGCTTCTCCTGTCTTCTATGCAGCTATCTAGTGTCCCTTCTCATTTTACAGTTAATTTAACTATCAAGATCCAGCTATGTTATTTACATGTGCCTTTTCATTTGGGCTTGGATTGCTGGTTTCTTCCATAATTATTTGTATTCTAGGAATGCTCAGAGATTCTAGACCCATGGTGAGAATCACTATGCAAACGTAATGATATGACCCTTGCTCAGAAGAGCTTACAAATTTAAAATGTCAAGAGAAGACAACACAGATGGATGCAACAGATTAAATAAGAACTACTTGGATCCCTGATGCCAGATATGTAGGTTTTAAAGGAGACTGGATAAACTGGTTGTACATATGAAATGGCAAACAGCTGGCATGATATCTATGGAGCACTGGGATCAAGTCTGTCCTTTATTGCGGCAGCAGAAATTCACCGTAATGATTTCAAATTCAAGTAAAGCTCCTTTCTTAAATTATTTAGATTTAAAATAAATAAATAAATGAAAAGAAAATTAAAGTAGCCTCCTTCCCACCCTCAATCATGGTGGATTTTATGGAATTAAACAAAATAAGAGGGGAATAATCAATGAAATCCTCAAGAGACGTTTGAAAACTGCAGTATCTGTACAAATTCATGTTTAACTTCAGATAATTCATGCAAAGCTCTCCCTTACAAAAGTTAGTAATTTATGCCTCACCTGACATCTTTCCACTACCAGGACCGAACACATTTGTTATTTTAAGCTTCACAAAACACCTGAAAGCAGGTATAGAATAGTGATCAGAGCAAGCATATCTGAAGCCTAGCTACCATGGCAATTGGATGCTACGTAAAGATTTAGAGCCCAAAGCTGGGCATAACAGAACAGCTAGTTGATTTCCTAGGGCAATGTAATTATCTACTCTGTGATTTAAGCTTGGTTGATGTGCCTAGTTGTGTGAAATACATTTGACTCTGCTCCAGCTTCTGAGAAGATGGCATTTCCAGAAATGTGGTACTCTGCTGCAACATCATCCACTAATAAATTTAGGTAAAAGCAATCTATCTTCTTGGGACACCACCATGTCCTCTGCTTCTGGGGGGAGACCTCTCATTCTAGTTAAGTTTATGAGCATTTGAATGTGGGAAAACTATCTCTCTCTTAGAGAAGGAGATGACCTAGTACCTTGAACCTCTCCCCTGCCAACTAGTAGGACCTCAGTCTCCCTTAAAATATCCAAACTTCCCATGACTGGGAAATGCAGTTAGGGATGCCCTCTGTTTGGTCCTTGCAAGGAACATGCCAGTCCTGGAAAACAGAACTGCCATATGTATATTTCAGCTTCATATAAACAGCTGCGTCTAAGTTTGCAGCATGGTCCATGGAAATCTACTCAGTACAGTCAGTGAAACCTAATAATTTCAGTCACCTCATCCTAAAGTAGGCACATAAGCTTTGATTCAATTTGGCTAAAACTAAGCACACAGTGCCATTTGAAATGGCCTGGGGTAGCTGAGACCACCATGGAAGGCTAGCAAATATAACATGGAAAATATGGGTAACCCATGCTCTTCTAGAGCAATAGCTAGAGTCCAGGAGGGATATTAGTTAGATATGGGACCTACCTTAAATAAACTTCCTTTAGAAATCCTAAACTATGATCCAAATATCACAATAAAACATTAAGGCTAATGATCCTTACCTGCTTGTCTGGCAAGACAAATGGGAAAGAAGAGATTATTCAGTAGTTACCCAAGGGCAGCAGAGAACTGAACAGGATCCTGAAGATATTGTAATCTACAGGATTAGAACATGTGTACACCTGGCAGCTTTAATCTAGTAGGATTAATTGCCCCTAATCTGTGCCTGTATGGCACCAGCTGCAATGGTGCCAGATTCCTTTTTCATGCTTCTGTATTACAGTACAGTACCTTGTGTAAACTGTAGTCAAGTATTTGAGCAGTGATTGCATCTTCAGAGATAATCTAGCCCAAGGTCAACACTCTGCAGTCACAAAAATTAGGACAGTTGGTAACCCTACCACCACACCTGTGCTTGCCTTTGCACTAGTACCAACGCCATGGCTGAAAAATGGCAAGCTACAATAGTAAAGTACTAGAACTCAATTGCAAAAAACTGAGTAACAAAAAGAATAAACTTTATGACTGAACAAAAGGCTCAACACTGCTATTAAGGAGCAGTAGTAGGTACATGACCAGGGATATTAACATGGGCAACAAAATAATGAAATGGTGGAAAAACATATGCTAAGTAAGGCTTTTGTATACATACATAATGGAGATGTAAGACTGAACGGTGGGTGTCCTGGTTTATGCTGATTCACAAGTCTTAAATGAGTTGGTCTTCTTGCTTATTATATAGCTCTACCTGTACCTGAGAAAATAATCCTTGGAACTCGTAATTCTCAGTTGTTCTTGTACACACCCATTTACAATCCCTATGGTGTTAAACTAGAAAAAATGTACAGCTTTTAGCTATCCTTCTGGCTATATCTCTTCATTGAATAAAAGAATTTATCTTTTGCAGCATATTAAATTAGGATCAGGTACCCATTAAACTGGATGACACGGATACAGAAAACATGGAGCCTGATAAAAAGGCCTGATAATGTGTCTTGTGGCTATTGCTTGCTTAAGCTGAAAAACTGATCTTACTTTGCTGTATTTCAGTTAAGCTTTCTTTTTATGTGTACAGAAATTTAGGATTAGTTAATGAAAGGAAAGGAACATTTTCATGCTCCCTATTTTTATTACAGCTTTCTAAGACAGAAGGATGGAGAGAACTGCCAGAACAGTGTCTGACAGGAACAGGAGTTCCAGCAAGTACATTTCTTCAGGCATCTTTCGACTCTAACGTATGGAATACAAGCCAACAAACCAAGGCTAAATGCAAAATGCAATCAAAACGCATTGCTAGTTGGCAGATTACAATGGCACTTCCCAGATCCATCTGAAATTAAAGCCCCAAGCTACAGTACTTCTTGTGTGAGACAAGTTAAAAACGGGTCCCGCACCACTGAGTTTACAGAGCTGGGAGGGAAATGGAAGTTCAAAAAGTGAAAAATATTCAAGGCCAATGGACAATGAAAGCCACAGCCAGGACTGTAACACAGAGTCTCTCAGCTACTATTTCAAAAGTAGCGTCTGTCAAGTTACAAACAGAATGGAAGTTAAGACCTGTCATCTCCTCGTTTGCAGGGTAAGATTCCACTCAGCACCTTGTTATTGGCATGTTGTTTGCAACTTGTTAAAGATAAATGCAATATGGCCCAATATCCTTGAAAAGATACCACCTACAGGTTTTAGTAAATTGTGTGGACTAACCACACAAAACACCTCCGAACTACATAACCACATCTTTTCTCCCCATTCAGGATTTCAACAAGTACAGCTCTTGCGGTAGCCAGCTCTCTACTATGTATTTAATTTTTAAAATGACCTCATTTCTTATCCCAAGGTCTGTTGCTGTGCTTTCCCTTGGAAAAGAAATTGAATTAATTTCCAGTGTAATGCTGCCTTGGCAGAACCTCATCAGAGACCTCAGCTGAATTACTCCTTTAAAGAGCGAGCTTCCTGCCATGCATGCTGCCGTCCCCACCCCTGAGGCTGGTGAATGAATCAGATAATCATTACAGCATCAGCCATCTCCCCTTCACCTTTGCTGGGTCAGAAAACTTAGTATCTGAGTCAGTCACTACATGATCAGACCTGAGCATCAGAAGCAAAGCAGTTATCCACATAAGAATGGCTCCCAGTGGGACAGCCAAAGGGAAAAAAAAGCCCAAGTTTAAGCTGAAATGGAAGCTGCCTACCTCAGGGAATAGACACCACTACTAGACTCGTTGTGCTTTTGTCAGAAATCTCTCCCCATTACGTCAGCTGGTGATGATAAAGCATTAGAAAGGTGACAGACAGCTGACTGGACTCAATGAGTACAGTTGACATCACCAGATATGGGGAAAAAACCAATCCAGTACTTACTGGAAGAGAAAAAAAAAGCTCTGTCCCTGTCCTAGGGACACAGTGCCCCTGTCACAGGGCGCTTCAACACCAGCTAGGCAAGATAAGTAGGCAGCTCTCTATACCTGCATGCAGACATGAGCTTGTTATTCCACCTAAAGTTCAAAAGGAAGTAGTTTGAGAATGGTTTGTTAAAAGCAGACATTTTCCCCAATTACTTTCCATCTTCTCAGCTAGAAAATTGTTTATATATGACTGTGCCAGAAAAGAAATGTATTAAAAAAAAAGCCATTTTTCTTTCGCAATATGGGTTCTTCAGTCTCTAATCAGCACAAGATGTTATATTAAACAGACATGGGAGAGAAAAGCCTTTGGTTACAATTAACTTCACAATCTGATTCCCAGTGAAAGACACACTGGAGAAAGGACTGCACAAAGAGACTTCCTATTTTACAGATCAAGGACAGATGAAGCAGTTTCTTCGACACTGTGGAATGTGTATCCATATGATTTACCCGTTACATATTCCAATTAATGTCTAAGCACCTAGTGAGATGCAGAAAGTGCCATTATTTGGCTGTCACTGTGGGTATTACAGGCTGGAGCAAACTGAATGGCTCACCCATGGAAGAACTGACCCCAGAGCTCACCAGAGTCCCCACATTGGCTCAGACCTCCCTTCACATAGTTTTACTTTCTGTGCACTGTAGTTTATGAATTGAACACCCTCCTCAGAGCAAGTCTGTAAAATCACCATCTTCTGATCCCTCACCATTGATGAGGGGAATGAGGAAAAAATTAGGACAAACACATTTCTGTCAAAGGGAAGGAATTCAAAGTGGCTCTGTTAGATTTTGCACAACATCTAATTGTGGAGAGATTTTACTCAGAATTTAAGTACCTCCCTGTGGTATAGCTTAATCCACTTTGGAAAGGACAATCCCGCACACAGCTTAACTGATTAATGCCTGTGAGTAGATGAGCTGCGAATTCCTCTCCAAGCAACGTTCCTGCTGTTTCAGCTTTGAAGCCATGCAGGTGAACTGCTTCCCTGCTTAATACTCTAGAAGCAACTGGAGTTAGGTATTTTACCCTCCAAAGTGAAATTTTTTTCCCCCTGGCAGAGTTCCTTCTAAATCACGGATGCTTGGAAGAACAGGAGGACACCAATACTGCACTTCAAGTAGCTTCACTATTACAAAGAATCATCGTATCAGCTGAAGAGGTTACAAAAATCTATTTTAACACAATCCACCTGCAATCTGTTTTCAATGACTCCCTTAAGACTCCTTAAATGTACACGTTTCGGATACCTCATAACAACCATGCTATTTTACCATCCACTGATGATACTGGGTCTTGTAAAACCTTTGTTGACTACAAAAGGAAGGCCGTTTAGCCATACTACCTCTCTTTGCTGCTACCCCACTCTGTGAGGAGGTGTTAAGATTACCATTCTCTGTTCCTCCTTCCCTTTTCCAGAGCCATTATTCCCCCAAAGCCTTGCAAAAAGTGCTTTTTATTTTAGATTGCACACAAGAATAAAGCCAGGTAACTGTCTATAAGAACAGAGACAATTCTTGCCAAAAGGATATATGCCTTTGTCGTGGTTTAACCCCAGCCAGCAACTAAGCACCACACAGCCACTCGCTCACTCCCCCCCGGTGGGATGGGGGAGAGAATTGGAAGAGTAAAAGTGAGAAAACTCATGGGTTGAGAAAAAGACAGTTTAATAGGGAAAGCAAAAGCTGCACACAAGCAAAGCAAAGCAAGGAATTCATTCACTGCTTCCCGTGGGCAGGCAGGTGTTCAGCCATCCCCAGGAAAGCAGGGCTCCGTCTTGTGTAACGATTACTTGGGAAGACAAACACCATCATGCTGAATGTCGCCCCTGTCCTTCTTCCTCCCCCAGTCTATATACTGAGCATGACGTCATACGATATGGAATAGCCCTTTGGCCAGTCTGGGTCAGCCCCCCTGGCTGTGCCCCCTCCCAGCTTCTTGTGCATCTGGCAGAGCATGGGAAGCCGAAAAAGCCTTGACTGGTGTAAGCACTACTTAGCAACAACTAAAACATCAGTGTGTTATCAACATTATTCTCATACTAAATCCAAAACACAGCACTATACCAGCTACTAGGAAGAAAATTAACTCTATCCCAGCTGAAACCAGGACCATATCCACCTATTATTCCATACCATTTACATCATACACAGGTCCCACATTATCCAATCCATCCTCAATAACCACCACCCCTCTTCCCATCCTTTGATACAATACCCAGGTATCATTCCCTTAGTCTATGGACCACCCCTGTGAAATGTGTGTAAAATGTCCATAAACATCCGCAAATGTCCACAAAATGTCCATTGGGTTCATTTAGTCTGTGACTTTGGGCTCCATCTGTGATGGTGGTCGCTCAGGACAGGAGAGGTGGTGTGTTGTGTAGAGTTATTGGGCACCAAAGCCAGCTCAGGTCAGGTCACTGCTGCACTTGCACTGCTTCTTGTAAGGCTTCCCCTCCATTGGTTCAGGTGGTTCCTGCTATGGTAATTCCTATAACATGCAACTCAGATCATGGGTTACAACAATTTAAAGGTATTTCCATTACAATCTCCACCCCTGGCCCCTTTGGGCCAGGTTATAGGGTTTAAACCCTATTAACATCGCAATGAACTCCTCCCCTTGCTCCTAGCCTGGCTAGCAACAAGGGGTTCCTGCTATAGTAATTCCCATAACAGGCAACTCAAATCCTGGGTTACAACAATTTAAAGGTGTTTCCATTACAGTCTCCACTCCTGGCCCCTTTGGACCAGACCATTGGGTTTAACACTGCAATGGAGTCCTCCCCTTGCCCCTGCCCTGGCTTGGACTTACCCACAGACTGCAGGCCCCTAGGGGTTTACCTGCTCCAAGTGGAGCCTTGTCTATGAGCCACGGTCTCTCCAGGGGTATACCTGCTGTGGCATAGACTTACCCACAGCCACAGCAGCTTTGAGGTGCACCTATTCCAGCATGGCCTTCTCCCTGGGCCGCAATGCCTTCAGAGATATACCTGCTCCAGTGTGGCCTTGCCCACAGCCACAGTCTCTTCAGAAGTAAACTTGCTCCAGCATGGCCCTACCCATGGCCACATGCTTTGATGTGCTCCAGCATGAGATTGTGCACAGCCACTGATGTTTCAAGGTGTACCTGCTACAACATGGACTTATCCACAGCCACAGATGCTTCAAGGTGTACCTTCTCGAGCATGGACTTATCCTTGGGCCACGATCCCTTCAAAGGTACACCTGGTGTGGCACAGACATAACTATGGCCACAGACGCTTCGAGACATACCTGCTCTGGCGTGGGCTTATCCATGGCCAAAGATGCTTTGGGGTGTCCTGCTCCTGCACAGACTCATCCACAGATATATCCACAAATATTAAAGCAAAGAGCCCATCCCTCTCCAGCCCACCCCACGTCCCCCCACCCCCAATACTATTTTGGCAATTACTGCTTCTTGTCCAAAAAAGAAAAAAAGATGACTGTGCCACTTTCTGCTTCTGAAGCACTGGCAGTTGAAAACAACCAATGAGAGTGTATAGGTAAGGAAGAAAAAAAAAAAAGGAACAATTTCTTTTGCTTCCCTCACCCTCAATCCCAACAGAAAGACCTCCAGAGATTCCAGAAGAAAATAAAATCAGGATGAAACCAAGATGGATGTTGAAAGGCAAATAAAAGTACCCACAAGCTGGCTTTATAGTACTTCTTATCTCTAGTTATACAAAATATAACTGCTGGGTAAAACAAGCCCATGGCAAAATTATTTTTTGACTGTTCTGTTTCTTTTTCTCTGCAATGCTTCCTGGAGAGACTTAACAAGATGACTTTCGACAAGTTATTCTGCGACACGACTGGTACAGCTTGGTCTCCAACCAACTACTGCATCATGCTTTGATACACGTGATGGAGCTCACAGACTCACTCTATGTAGAATTTTGTGTGTGTATGCACCCCCCGCGTACACATACACACAAATACATGTGCAGGGTGTAACTGCTGCCTGACATTGCCTGGGGACTTTCCTCTGACTAGGGATCTACCTTTATGAAACATGTAGGAATTTCACCTTTAAGATTTGTACCCCTCAAGTCAAAACTGGTAGTAGTTACTCAAGAGATTCAGAAGTTGTTAAGAGATAGACACATAATATACTCACAGTATTGATTGCATAGAGATATCGAGTTGTGATAGATAACCTATTACATTAAACATTCTTACTCCAGTTTGTCAAAGCTATAGACTAACATCAAAAAAGAAACCCCTTAATTCAAAACAAAATAGCTTCTTCCCCCAGTTTTGTTTTCGTTTTTTATTTTACTTTAAATAGATGATGCTGCATGAAGTGCTAAGAGCCATTAGATTTTACAAAATAAAGTCAGAACTTATTTTGTGTATCATGATTTAAAAAAAACATTACTGGTATGTGGACTTCTAAGAACCATTTTCAACAGTATTTTTTATTTAGAAGACAAAGTAATGAATTTACTGACATCTAGTATGTTGTAGCAGTCCCACTGCTGTCCTGTTCTTCATGCTGTAAGGGTTCATAGGAGCTGGCAACAGAATATGCAGATTATCCTCAAAACAGTCACTAGTTCAATCAGGACCATATACAGGCAGTTTGTCAGCATTCAGCTGGTACGTGTTCTACAAAATTCTTTGGAAAATACACTGAAAAAATATGCAAGGTCACTCAACAAGCAGAAACACAGATGAAAACACTGGTTATATTATGTTCCACTCACTCAGGCAAGCTTTTCCTTTTCTGTGCCTGAGGTGCTCCATTTATAAAGTAGTCAGTAATTTACAGTAAAGCCAGGGTCTTCCCAAGCCTTACGTATTATGCTCAGATTCCATTTGGGTTCACATGCTAACATTTAGAACTGACTTAGTGTATAGTTTTAATAGACTGTTGCATATTCCAGCATATGAACAGGTTATTATATTCATTTTAAACCACAAGACATAGTGAACAACTATGCATTAATTCGTAATGTAGTTATAAAAGTTACATTTAACACTTTATAAACCTCTTTGCAAAGTGGAATGTGCTGCAGGAGCAGGCTGATGACGTCTTTTGGGTTTTAACAAGGAGTCATCCTTAGCTTGTCTGGTCAACTGGTGCAGAGCAGCTCATGCCCATACTCTTCCTATTTAGTCTTGGGCAACGGGGAGAGATAGTTGTATTCAAAAGAAGAGTTTTCTTCAAAAGAACTGGAGGAAAAGTCCTAGAATATATACAGTGGAAGGGAGTGGGGATCAGGACTCAAGAACTCAGCCAAATGAAGTGTGGCTACATCATACAAATCAACAAGTTGTGTGAGTACATAGGATGCCCCTTCAAACAAATTTAAAAAGACAATTTTTTTGTAGAATTTTCTCTGAATGTCTGAAAATTCCATGCTCTCAAAAATATCCTTGTAAGATAACGTGAAGTACTGTATGGAGAATGAGTTCATGGGAAATGGAGGCAGTAGACAAATATGTATTTTTGCCAGATGAAGCAAGACCAAAAAAACCCCACAAGAAAATGATAATTACTACTTCTCCAAAGAAGAGTCAACTAAGATAAAAGGTACTGTAGTTCCTCTGTGGCATAGTGTTTTGTCAGCTAACACAAGCACTAAGTAACTAGGGTAACACATTTCATCGAAAACACACATACAGGGGAAAAAGAGGGACTGAACCAATGTTGTGCTTAACTAGCAAATTTGGGTAATATGGTGAGATAACTAAGGGCCCATCACAGCCCTAGTGGATTTTCCTCCATCAAAGCTCTTCTGGTGTTTGCTAGCAAAAGAAGCACAAAGCAAGACTGACTCATAAATATCAGTCAGATTCAGATTCAAATCAGTCCTTCTTATCTTTATAATTGTGAGGGATTTCTTCCTGACTTAAATTGTTATTAAAAAAATACAGCAGTATAAGAGCACCCTTTGAAGAGATCCATACATTTATGAAGAGCTAATTACATTGTTGATCATTCAAAACAGATTCATTATGAACTCAACATGTGGCACAAAAGTCATTTTATGAGTGGCCTTATTACTGCATCAAGTGAACTGTGGAGTGAAAATCCTTGCAAAAAGCCATGAGTTATGAACATAATCCTCCAGTATGTCACGTCTCAGCAGGTAAGATTAAAAAGACAAAACAGAACACCTCAAGACTGCAACAACAAAGAGTTTATTAGTTTCAAGAATATATAATCACTGTACAGAAAACATTCAGAGTTAAAGTGTGAAATACTGAACCGCTCACTGTGCATTCCAGTTGCTGAGCCTGTTAGTGATGATTTAATTGGCTGCCTACAGCTGGCTAACTTATCAGCACTTAAAAACATTTTTGTAAGCAGGAAAGAAATGATTGTCCTTTCTAAACGATAACATCGCCCAAGGTGGGAAATAAAGGATCATACGAATTACATTTAAAACTTACTCGAGGAACAAAGTTGGTGGGAAGGGAACAGCGGAGATTGCCATAGTTTTGTGTTTTTTCAGCACTGAGCAACTGTAGCCTCACTGCTGTAACTTTGTACATACTCATGTTCAGTACAGCAATGATTTCTATTTTTAAATACGAAAATATATTAACAGATACAAGAATTTACCACCAAATCCAGCCTCTTCCAGTTATCTTTGGCTTGAGAGGAAGTTACGTACTTCAACCTTTGAGGCTCAAATGTTTTCACTGGAAAGACATGCCATAGCATCTGAGCCTCAAGGATGGTATAAAAAACCATTTTCCTTTAAAAAATGGTCGTTTTTAAACCTTCAGTGAACAGAGACTCAAAAAGTTTCTCTACCTCCAGAGCTCTCAATTCTCCATGCTACCAAACCTGCAGCTTTTGCCTTCCAAAAATGTTTGGTGAAGTCCACAAGGGTTTGAAAAAGTCTCTTTCTTGAGCATTTGCTTGTTTCCACCACAGGTAGGCAAAAGGCTTATTTTCTCCAATACTAAAAGCAAACAAAAACACATAGCACAGCATTTATTCAACTTGGTTTACTCTCAAAGAACAAAAGTTATGTGTAAATTGAACTCTGTGTTTAAAAACATGGTGAAATGCCTAAAGGCAAGCAATCTTCACAACCCTTCAGGAGAACAAACAGCATGGAAACCAACTCTATCTGTCCCTTGACAAATGGTTTCATCCAATCTACACAGTCCTGCTGGTAGATGTTCCCTATTTTATTTTGGCATCCAACAGGAGGAAAACAGAAGCCCTGTCCTGAGGGAAAGGAACTACAGCTGAATTCAGGGATGTAGCAGCACTGGGACCACAGCTTGGAGATATCCTAAAGCCACTTAACACATACAGCTTAATTTGAGTTCTTTCCTAAACTGAGAGCAGCCAACCATTAGTACAACCCCAAATTATACACTTACTAACATTTTAGGGGGAAGACCCCTTATCCCCCAAGCTTTCAATTTTTTAATTATTGCTTAACATGCCCTGAATGCAGCTGACTTGACTTGTAAGTTTACGAGGGAAATAAAATGTGAAATTAGTCACTTCAACTGGAGATTGTTTCCTTCCTCTGCAGAAATAAATAATGCTGCTAAAATGAAAATGACTCTCCAGGGAGAAATGGCTATCCAGTCTTCATTAGCATCAACTAAAATTAGTCTGCACTTTTTCTCCTCTTGAGCACTAGTGTACAACACCATTAACTTATTCTAAATGTTAAATTTATTTACTTTTGAGACAACAGCTTTTTGATAACTATTAAGAAGGAGACAAGTACTACATAAAAAGGTCTGTAAAGTATCTGATAATAGAGATGCATTTGAAACTAAACTGAAGGCTTCATAACAGCTTTGAAATGAACTCAATTTACAATATTGTTACAAAAGAACAATATCAAGCTGATGCCAAAATATCTAGATTGCTTTATCCAAGAGCTTTACTTACTACAGAGTGACATATAGAATGCTGATATGCAACAGTTACTGCAATAACCAGCCTTATTAAAATGCTCTTAACTGCTGCAGTAGACAGCACAGATTCCTCGTCGGCCTACTGTGGAGGCACTAAGAGTATAAATATCTATCGATAAACAAGAAAACATGCTGAAGGGCATTTCAAATGAAAGACTGTGTGGCATTAGGCCAAAATCTGCTGTTTAAGCATGTGTCATACCTGTGTAGTGGTTTGGTTTTTTTTTTTTTTGGGCAACTTATTATTAAAAGCAAGGCCATTGGAAATTCAATGCAGCATTATACATGAACAAATTGAAAGCTTCAATTGGCCATTGTGTAAGACGACCCCTTTACAGCAAATTCAATGACGCATTAATTGTTCATTTGTTCAACGATTTACAGACTCTGTGAAGAGCAAATTCTTAAGACTGCCTCAGACAAAAAGGAAAGATAATGATTTTGACTAATGAAGTACTAAATATCACTAAAAAGTGTCCTATCCCACTTGTAATATAAAGAGAATAGACATTAATTACATTTTATTTTGATGGATTTTTTTGTAAGTTTTATTTTGATGGATCTTGTGGTAAGTTTTTTAAAAAATACATAAATAGAGCTCAGATTCTTAAGACTTGTCAACTGTTGATTAATTTGTGACTATTCCTTTTGTATCCTTCTTACACTTAGAAGCAGTCAGTATTCTTGCAGGGGGAAGCCTGCAAGTGTAATTCTTTACAGAACAGGAATGAAGGCAATAATCTCAACTCCAAAACTAGAAGAATCCTACATTACATGGAGCCAAGAGATGCCTTGAGCACTTAGAAAGCAACATGATTGTTTTCATTTTAGGCATGCAATCCCGAAAGTAGAAAGGAAAGCTAAAAGCACATAGGTAGCAAACTCTGCAGCAGCACATGAGGAGAGTTCAGGGCCTCAGGAAAAACAGCTCAAAAGTCTTCATGCTGGAACCCAGCATCAGCCAGCCGGAGAGGTAAAAACCCCAGAATGAGACAACTGGATCAGGCCTGCATTAGTGGCTTATTTGGTATCCAAAGGGCAATATGCACTGTGGGCTTGCTTTTTAACTCCCAAAATATGACTGGAAGATGCAATCGATGCTGCTGCTCTGTATATCAGCCTGTTGCTTAGACCACCATTCCTGGTAGCTAGAACCCTGGGTTTCAAATTCTTGGGTACTTTTAAATATTCTCAACAAATCTGTCCTGTGATATTAAAAGTGGTTCTAAGTGCTGAAGAAAGGTCAAGCAAGAACAAGTCTCAATGGAAATAGAAAAGGTCACCTAAATCAAACCTGTAAACTCTGACTTACTAATACAGCTTCACAAATGCAATAGCAATTATCTGGGAGAGTCTGGCAGTCACCTAAAACCAATGAAGTAAAAAGACATGTCTTAAAAACCTGTCAGTATGTGATTAAAAAAAGTCTATGCACATACTGGAGGCACTTAAAATTTTATCTTGAATCTTTGTAATGGCTTTTTAAAAAAATTTTTTTGAACCCCAAGGCAGATGCTAGGCATTTTTCACTTTGTCTTATGAAATTACTATCCTCCATCCTATGATCAAAGTAATCTATAATGAATGACAAGTTTTGCAACATTTTCATATAATTACACTCCTTTTTCACATCATGTAAGAGATCACCTTTATTAAATAAATATGCAGATGGAAATGACATTTTTGCTTCTTACCCTGCACTAGAGTGCAATTCTTCAAAATAAAAATTAAGTTTGCAGGAACCAACAGTTTAGTTGGAAGACCTTTAGCAAAATGGATAGCCATAAGAACAGTGCTCCTCAGTTTCTAGCAGAATTTGATCAGTCTTTTGAAAAAAGAACTGATAAAAAACTGGGTTAATGACTGGCTTTTCAGATCAGTTTCATTTTTCCTGTCAATTCCGTTTCTTGTCATGAGTCTGATACTTAAGGCAAACTGTAAAATCTTAAATTCCTGATAAACACAATTTAAATATGTCAGATGGCTTTAAGGAAAAAACATTGTAAATTCAAAGAAGAAATGCTTTTGTGAATACAGTTTTATTCAACATCAGAATGAAACATTTTATTGTCTTACTGTGGCTTGTAGTAAGACAGCACATATTACGTCTGTTTAAACATTTCATTCTCCACACTAGAGCAAGGGTAAATTTTAATAATAAAAACAGGGGAGACAATCATCTACTGACATCCCAGATCATTAGCAAGAACCAGTATGAGGGTGGATGGGACCTCTGGAGATCATTTAGTCTCACCCCCTTGCTCAAGGATCACCTCCCTCCTCCACCTGCCAGCAACACTCTGCCTAATGTGGTCAACAAAGATGGTGGTTCTTCTTCGCCACAAGATCACATTGTTGCACCATGTGCAACTTGTCCACCGGAACCTTCAGAGCTTTCTCTGAAAAGCTGCTTCCCACCTCATCGCCTGCCCCCCTTGCCCGTGCTTGTGCAAGTGTTAGTCCACACCAGGTGTGGTACCTGGCACTTCCCTTTGGTGAACTTCATGCGGTTCCTGTGTGGTCATTTCTCCATCCTGACAAGGTCCCTGTGAATGGCAGCACACGCTTCTGGTGTATCACCTACTCCTCCCAGTTTTGCATTGTTTGCAAATGTGCTGAGGGTGCACTTCATCCCATCATCCAGGCCATTAATGAAGACGTTAAACAATTTTGGCCTCAGTATCAACCCTTGGAGTACACCACTAGTGACTGGCCTCCAGATGGAGTTTGTGCCACTGATCACAACCTTCTAATCCCGGCACACCAGTCAGTTTCCAATCCATGTCAGTGTCCATTTCTCTAGTCTATATTGCTCCACTTTGTTTATGAGGATATTATGGAAGACAGTGTCAAAGCCTTGCGAAAGTCAATATTTGGAATACCTATAGCTCTTACCCAGTCCACTGAGATAGCAATTTTATCTTAGGTGGCTATCAGGCTGGTCAGGCATGATTTCCCTTTTGTAAATTCATGCTGACTCCCCATTACCTTGAACCTATTCTGCAGGTGCAGATCTGCAGGTAGAGCAGAAGCCATCCCTCCTAATTCCAGAAGTCTCAAGGTTCCAGCTGTCACCACCCTGGGAGTCTCTATTTCCTAACTCGATGAGCACAACGTGTTCTTGCTTCTCCTTCAATGCAGCTGGAGGTTCAGGCTCTATACCTCCAAGGTCTTAGGGAAGATCTGGTCAATCTCTTTCTTGTCAGCCCTGATACTGTGCAGTTTGCTGACCTCCTCCCATGGCTCCTTTACTTAGTATGTAGACATGCCACTGCTGCACACCTACAAGCAAGGAGCCCAATTCCCACTGCCTCAGCAAGAGGTCTCAGCCACCCCCTACAGCCCCAAATCTGAAAAACTGCATTCTCCCTTGGGAACTCATCTGTGTTGAGGCCTCTGACACAGGGGATAGCTGGTAACGTAGCTGCTGGGGAACGTGTTCTGTGGTACACTGTCAACACTGCAGAGGATGGGGATGCTGTCACGAGCAGAGTTCCTGACCCCTTTTGTGCGCCCTGCTGTGCAAGCTGCTGTGCCTGTTAGTGATCAAAATAACCACCTGGAACACACAGTTCAGGAAGTCTAGCAAGGGTAGGAAAGAAAGGAAGTTTATCCTCACCCAATTACTTTGTGAATGAAAGCTAAGAAAGTTCTGGATCCTTCCCTTAGAACTCCAGCTTTCCAATTTGCAGTTCTTACGCCTGGTAATACAACCACCATTACCCCTGGTAATACAACCACCACGTTTGCTAAGGTGCTTTAAAGAATTTTCTAGAACCACTAAGAGCTTGCTCTCCAGTCCTGACAGCAAGAACACCCTTCTAATGTGTTGGAAAAAGAACTAAAACATCATAAACAATGAATTTAAGTCTTGAACTTGGCACTTGCAACCTCTCACCTTACTCAGCTTTCACAGAGACCACCAACTGAAAAGATGTCTCACCTGTGCAAACTTGTGTATCTGCTCCACCACAGCTGCAAAGAGGGCATGGACACTTTCATCAATTAGACTCTGCATATAATGGACAGCTTCTTCATCAGACAGGTCCAAGCGAAACTTGTCCTGCACCTGGAATAGGGGCAGAGATGACAAAGATTAATTCAACAGTTAAAACATACACTATTCTATCTGAACTATACTGTAGCAGACATAATGATTTCAGTTATGGAGGTTTAGTAGAGAATCTCTCTTTCACTTCTAAGTTACAGCAGATAATTGGAAGTTCACAACGTTAAGTAAAATGCCTATTTTTAACTGTTTCATAAAAATGAGTATTTAAATAAGCTAGAAACAGCGCCCTACACCTCATTCCCCCAACTAGTAATTTTAAAGTCAGGAGAAGCACCTGGAAATAAGAATTTAAACAGAACTAAAATGCTATGAGAAAAAGAGAAAATACTCAACATTCACTAAACAAGAATGAAATGCCACTTGAGAAAAAACACACAACTTTGCATATTAAATACAAAGTTGAAAGAGTCTGGATGATCCTAACTATTTTTGAAAGTATCTACACACTTCCTTATTCTAAGCTTACTTTCAGATAAAATTGTTTTGCAGAAACTGAAAGGCAATTAAGTTAAGAATACAGAATCAGAGGAAGAGGCAAGCAAATCAACCCTGTCAAAACTGACCTTTATATGGCAGGTGAGAACTCCATTAACTTTGATTATATCCACCATCCATGTACAGTTGGTTGGAGGCACTGCTACCCCTTACATTCTTTTTTCTTTTGACAGCAATGTATTTTAACTATTGTACCAATAATGCATTTTGCTTACTACTTTTAATTTGTATATGAATTAAAAGCTGAATGCACTATAATTAAGAATACAGCAACAACATCTATGCTTTACTATTTCAGCCTTGGCAAAGCCTTGACCCGTGAATATTTACAAAGGTATAGTGGATGCCTTTCTGTGAATTCCAACTAATTCCATGGCAATTGTTCAGGAATGCTCCAGATGGCAACATCTCACAGGCACCATTACCACAGACATTCCTTTGGTAACACTCAAAAAACCTCTGTACCTAGAACTGGCAAGAGCTTAAACAGATCTTTAGGGGGTAAAAAAGAAAAAAAAAAAAAAAAAAAAGAAAGATGGATTTTGCTTTACAGAAGCCAAATAAATTTTGCAGACATGCCTTATCCCTCACAATATTTATGAGAGGCAGATGCATAAATAAGCGTTTTGGATGAGTTCAAATAATCTGATGCATGGATCTCAGAAGTGCTATAGAGAGCAAAACATCATTTTCTAAGTTTTCCGAAGTGCTGGCTGTGCAGCAAGGTTTGCATACAGGAATGGCAAGTTTTCAGATTCTTTCTCAAAAAAAACCCAAAACAACCACCACATTTTTTGGATAACAATACTAACTTTGGGTGCTCAATTTGGAAAACCATTTGTGCTGTGTAAGACCTCCTAGTGAGTCCATGATCCCTCAGAATTAAGGAGTCTAAGATCCCAGCATCCTCTAATCAATCCTATCCCCAAAGTTTAAAACTACTAGTCATCTTGCAAAGTAGTGCTGATAACAATATGAAAATTGCCCAGCAAATTCACATTACTTACAGAAAATTAATTGCTGCCACCTAATCACATGCTTTATTCTCATAAAGATAAATTTCAAATGATGCGAGTTCCTGCAGAGACCATCATATTAATCTACTTCAGTCTCTTGCATAATGACCTAGGTAAAATTGTATCAAACAATTTTTGCATCAAGTATGTAACTTCTGGTTTATCTGTGATAATCTATTTTATGGAGTCTTTATACTGCGACAGAATGCTTCACATCCTAGGTAAATTGTTTCAATGATTAATTGCCCTATTTAACAGTTGTGACTTATTTGCTATCTGAATTTGTCCCATTTCCATCTCAAACAGTTGAGCTTATTAGAACTTTTTACATTATAGAACTGTCCATCAGAAGTATTGCTCATGTAGACAAATATCAAATGATTTAAATTGCTTCTTAACCTTCTGGATGTTACTAAGGAGACTGACTGTAAGAAGAATCAAGTCTTTCCTGAACATTTTCCATGCATTCAGATTTTTTTTAGCATTCACAAAAATGCAAGCCAAATTATTTCAATGTTCTTAATAAGCTCGTATTTGTGAGATGATACTACCTTCTCTTCCCATTTTGTATTCTTTCTATGCAACAAGAATACCGCATATGCAACCACCCTCTTTATGACAACAAAATACCTGAGATTTCAGTCTAGTATTACCCTGCATTCTTTTCAAAGGCAATGTATTCCAGAATAGTGCCCTTCAGCACTACAATAAAAAGCACAAGTTAGTCTGAAAAGTATGGAAAGATAACACTGCTTCACTCAAAATACTGTTAGAATTCTGTTGCTGATATATTTGAAGTAAGCATAAATTGAGGTTTTTTTCTCAACGTACCCTCAAAAAGAAGTCTGATCAATATGAAAGAATAGATTAAGCCGAAAAAGTTCAAACTCTCAAGGAAGCAAGTACCAGGGAGAGATTTAGAAGATATTTCAGTCTACTACTACAGAACTTTTATCTTCGCAACAAACATGATGAGAAGGAAGTTTATTATCTCCAACAGACATATTAGAAGTTTGACAGCCAATGAAGCACACAGTAGAATCCGAGTTTAATGGACTATTCACATGCTTGCAATTATGCACAAGCTTAAATACCTCCCAAAATTAGAGCACAGACTCCTATTAGATCTATTTTCACGCTCATAGAAAAGGTGATGTAATGAGAATTCAGCAAAATTGCGAACTGCAGTTTCAAAAAAAAAAAAGTAGCAATGTAATGCTGTTTTACACAACTCTAGTAATCAAGCACTTCAGCGATCTTCTAATTTCTTCATAGAAGAACTTCTCAGAAAGTCTTGCAGTTAATGATGTTAAGATGCAGCTTCATTCTATGGAATTAATGACTATTTAAACCCACTTCCCACCTTCCCCAGGAACAGACTGGCACATGGATATATGTGGAAAGAAATTAATCCGCAGTTAGACCTTAAAATCAGTTTGCAATTAACAGCAGAATCAAATGCTGCCGAGCACTAGATCTTTGCATGAAAGTTTTTCAGCACTGCAATTAAAACTGACTGCTGCAACCTAGCCAAGAAGAAACACGGCAAGATGACAAATTACCTCTTGAGCTGTAACAGCAGCAAGATTAATATACATTGACTTATGGTTCTTGTAACAAAACCAATAGTAATTCTTATTTGAAATCTCTGAGTTCCAAAGTAAACCATGTATTCTGAAAGCCAATGGTTTCTCATAGAGGAGGTGAAATTAGGAAGAGATTTCTGCATGGCATAAAAAAAAAAGTGAATTTGGGGGGCAGGGGTCACATTCTGATGAAAACACTCATTCTACACACTAAAGAATAATGGCCACCATGAAGGCACCAAACACATCCCACCTGAATTATTTACTTCAAGTTCTCACTTTAGCATTTAAATTAAGTACATCTTGTTAGTTTAGTCGTTAGTATTTGTCAAAGAGAAAAGAAATAAACTTCATGAATCTGGTTAAACTTCTGCTTTGTTTCCAGAAAGGAAAGTTTTAAACCCCACACCATATACACACACATTGATTTTAAACATCAGGTCTCAACAGCAGAATTTGAATGTTTAAGGATGAAAAGGTTAGATAAAGAACTAGAGAGTCCATGAAGACACTGACATTCAACTTTAAGGTTTCAAGTTGTCCACTTCCTATCCCCCTGCATAGTAGATAGTTTAGTAATAAAGCATAAAAGAACAACAATGTGTAGTTATATGAATCTGCATGACTAGAAATTTTATTATATGTCAGTTAAATTTGAAGTGTTCTGTAAGAAAGCTACTGTCAGTTACGACAGAGCTTAGTTTTCAAAGAAAAATAAAAATCAAAAGCAAAAGGGGACAGGCCATAAAGAAAAACCACGAGGGACAGTTCAGAAGAAAATATGTGGGGAGTGGGGGGGGAAGGGAGAAGCATTTAAGTATAAATTACTTGGAGCTGAACAGATGATGAGAATAGAAAATAAAGCTGATCATCACTTGCTGCAGAATCACAGAGAGAATGGGAACTTAGTGAGGTAACTAGCCAAAAAAAGGAAAAAATATGTATTTTGCAGTAAAACCATCAAGAAATACTACTTTGCACCATGATTATCCCATCTAAAATTACAGGTTTATCAACTACAGTTGAAACAAACTCAAGAGAAAAGCAGACAAGAGGAGGAGATGGATACTTAGTAGCTCCCTCACCTTCCAGCACTGTGCAAAAACAATACAATAACAGACATAGTGTTTTATTGGTGGTGGTTTTTTTGTTTGTTTGTTTTCCTGTAACTGATATATATCAAAGGTCTTCACACATTCCATTACTGCTGCCCCGTGCAATGAATTTCTCAGTATCTGGAGAGACTGCGGATTAAAGCATTAACTAAAAGATCTTATTTTATTAATGCAAAGATGAACTTATACAGCACGTCTTTTAATATGGTCTAAAGCTGCGTTTACACATTTTATTTACAATCAGGTCACAGTTTGCAGATACATTATTATGCTTTCCAGAACAGTTTAAACGTAAAGATTAAGGTGGTAAAATAGGGGAGGGTGGGGGTGAAATAACAAAAACAGACATCAGTTTTGACTACACTTTTGCTGAAAAAAACAAACAAAACCCCCAAAACCCCCCAAAAACCCCAAATACAAACATCCTGTGAGACCCCAGTCAAAATCAGAATTAACTTCCTCTACCTGCCAAAACCAAACAAAACACCTCAACCCAAAATCAAGTGGTCACTTCATCCATCTATTGTAAAAAAACCCAGGATCCTATGATGACACAGACTGACCAGAGCAAACACTAACTAGAATCCTACATCTTAAATTCTGGGGTAAGTAAATGAAGTCCCACACCACAAATGTTGTTATGGGGAAGCAGAACATCATGAGGGATAAGACTGCAGTAGAAATTAAACTATTTCATGGAAAACACTGGTATTTCCCACAAAAAAAAACCAAAAAAACAAAAAACCCCCAACCAAACCCTGAACACCAAAACCCCTGTTTTAAAGATATGAAATTTCAAAACCTGTAAACTTAATGTATATTTACATCTGATGTGATATCTCACTAGAAAAAGGGAAGCTGTAAAGTTAACTGAGAGGGAAAGAGCATAACATCTACAAGAATCATGGGCAGTGTTAATGGCTGGTAAACTCACACTTCATTTTTGCTTGAAGTGTCTTCAAGGAGAACTAAAAAGACTATCATTTTCAGATGGTATCAAGCAGGTTGTATGAAGCTGATTTCATAGAGAACTTCCAGTCAGGCTCACAGAGCTACGTACAGTATAAAAATCAGGATGGCAATAAAGAAGAGATGAAACACTCAAGAAAGCCCTAATCATCATATTAAAAATTGTGGTTAAAGGTCTGAGATAACGGCAGGCCTGTTTCTTCAGTCAGCTGAATGAATCTCCAAGTTTACCCTTCTCCCTTTTGGTATTTTGTATTCTTGGAAGTGTGACAGGCTTAGGATGAGAGATCATACACAAACCCAGTTGGGAATAGTGCTAGTGCAGGTAAGTGCACTTCATTGCAAAGTTCCAAGATTTTCACTTATGCTTTTTGCTCCTTAACCACAAGATTGCCCTTTCTCTCTCACCAAAGAGCAGATTTGTATGGATTTTTTTTTTTTTGTCCTCAAGTTTGACCTACCGTACAGCACAAGCTATAGTTATTGTTGTATTAAACTCAGGCATTTTCCTTTTTTACTACCAAGCGTCTTCTCACTGCTAAAACATTACCTGAAATGGATTATGTACTTAAGGCTCAAGGTTAAGATAGATCTTTTAGAAATTCGTAAGAATCTTTTATAAACTTCAGGGCACTATCCAAATCCATTCTTCATGAACATTTGTAGCTTTGTTTCTCATAATTACTGAGGAAGGTAGCAATACATTTTGAGGTAATGTATTACATGTATATATGAGAACCCTTTCTCAGTCATAGAATCATAGAATCATAGAATTGTTAAGGTTGGAAAAGACCCTTAAGATCATCAGGTCCAACCGTTAACCTACCACTGCCAAGTCCACCACTAAACCATGTCCTCAAGTACTGCATCTACCCAGCTTTTAAATACCTCCAGGGATGGGAACTCAACCACTTCCCTGGGCAGCCTGTGCCAGGGCCTGACCACTCTTTCAGTAAAGAAGTTTTTCCTAATATCTAACCTAAACTTTCCCTGGTGCAGCTTGAGGCCATTTCCTCTCGTCCTATCGCTTGTTACTGGGGTGAAGAGACCAACCCCCACCTCTCTACAACCTCCTGTCAGGTAGTTGTAGAGAGCAATAAGGTCTCCCCTCAGCCTCCTCTTCTCCAAACTAAACAACCCCAGCTCCCTCAGCCGCTCCTCATAAGACTTGTTCTCTAGATCCTTCACCAATTTTGTTGCCCTTCTCTGGACACGCTCCAGCACCTCGATGTCCTTCTTGAATTGAGGGGCCCAAAACTGAACACAGTACTCGAGGTGCGGCCTCACCAGTGCCGAATACAGGGGCACTATCACCTCCCTGGTCCTGCTGGCCACACTATTCCTGAAACAAGCCAGGATGCCATTGGCCCTCTTGGCCACCTGGGCACACTGCTGGCTCATGTTTAGGTGGCTGTCAACCATCACCCCCCAGGTCCTTTTCAGCCAGGCAGCTCTCCAGCCACTCCTCCCCAAGCCTGTAGCATTGCATGGGGTTGTTGTGACCCAAGTGCAGGACCCGGCACTTGGCCTTGTTGAACCTCATACAGTTGGCCCTGGCCCAACAATCCAGCCTGTCCAGGGACCTCTGCAGGGCCTTCCTACCCTCCAGCAGATCAACACTCCCACCCAACTTGGTGTCATCTGCAAACTTAGTGAGGGTGCACTCAATCCCCTCATCCAGATCATTGATAAAGATATTGAACTGGACCGGTCCCAACACTGAGCCTTGGGGAACACCACTCGTGACTGGTTGCCAACTGGATTTGGCTCCATTCACCACCACTCTCTGGGCTCGGCCATCCAGCCAGTTTTTAACCCAGCGCAGAGTGCACTCGTCCAAGCCATGAGCAGCCAGGTTCTGCAGGAGAATGCTGTGGGAGACGGTGTCAAAGGCCTTACTGAAGTCCAAGTAGACAACATCCACAGCCTTCCCCTCATCCACTAAGTGGGTCACCTTGTCATAGAAGGAGACCAGGTTAGTGAAGCAGGACCTGCCTTTCATAAACCCATGCTGGCTGAGCCTGATCCCCTGGTTGTCCCGCACGTGCCACATAATGGCACTCAGGATGATCTGTTCCATGACCTTCCCCGGCACCGAGGTCAGGCTGACAGGCCTGTAGTTCCCTGGATCCTCCTTCCGACCCTTCTTGTAGATGGGTGTCACGTTTGCTAACTTCCAGTCATCTGGGACCTCCCCGGTTGACCAGAACTGCTGATAAATGATGGAGAGTGGCTTGGCAAGCTCCTCCGCCAGCTCCCTCAGTATCCTTGGGTGGATCCCGTCTGGCCCCATAGACTTGTGGGCATCCAGGTGGAGGAGCAGGTCGGTGACTGCCACCTCTTCGACAACTGGGACTACATTCTGTGTCCTATCTCTGTCTCCCAGCTCAGGGGCCTGAAAACCTTGAGGATGACCAGTCTGACTATTAAAGACTGAGGCAAAGAAGGCATTAAGTACCTCAACCTTCTCCTCATCCTTCATCGCCAAGTTTCCCTCCGCATCCAAGAAAGGAGGGAGATTCTCCTTAGCCCTCCTTTTGTCGCTGATATACTTGTAGAAACATTTTTTGTTGTCCTTGACAGCAGTGGCCAGTTTAAGTTCTAGCTGGGCCTTCGCCTTTCTAATCTTTTCCCTGCATAACCTCACAACATCCTTGTAGTCCTCCTGAGTCACCTGCCCCTTCTTCCAAAGGTGGTAGGTTCTCCTTTTCTTCCTGAGTTCCAGACAGAGCTCTCTGTTCAGCCAGGCCGGTCTTCTCCCCTGCCTGCTCGACTTGCGGCACATGGGGACGGCCTGCTCCTGTGCCTTTAAGACTTCCCTTTTGAATAACATCCAGCCTTCCTCGACTCCTTTGCCCTTCAGGACTGCCTCCCAAGGGACTCTGCTAACCAAACTGCTAAATAGGCCAAAGTCTGCCCTTCTGAAGTTTAGGGTTGTGGTTTTGCTGGCCCCCCTCCTTACTTCTCCAAGAATCAAAAACTCTACCATTTCATGGTTGCTGTGCCCAAGACAGCCTCCGACCACCACATCACCCACCAGGCCTTCTCTGTTCATGAACAGCAGGTGCAGCGGGGCACCTCCCCTGCTTGGCTCGCTTACCAGCTGTGTCAGGAAGTTATCCTCCACACACTCCAGGAACATCCTAGACTGCTTTCTCTCTGCTGTGTTGTATTTCCAGCAGAGCTCTGGTAAGTTGAAGTCTCCCACAAGAACAAGGGTTAGAGACTCTGAGACTAAGTCCTACTTACTTTTCAGATTATTTGCAAGTCAGCCATTCTGAAGACTGCTGGCTGCTCTAGTATTTATTCTTCCAGCAACATTAAGCAGCACTGCTTGTGTCTTCTATGACTACTAGCTACATAATTTTATCACTCCAATATGGGATTGCTCGTTGCAAAGTCAGCTACTTAAATTTAAGAGAAACTTCAATGTCCTTTTTCATTGGGTCATAATATGCATTAGATCTAAGCACCCTGACTACTATTAAGAGCTCAGATAACAATCAGTTGATAGCCGAAAAAGAAAACAACAATATTTAGTGGGGTCT
Organism: Theristicus caerulescens; assembly: GCA_020745775.1. Classification (NCBI taxonomy): domain Eukaryota; kingdom Metazoa; phylum Chordata; class Aves; order Pelecaniformes; family Threskiornithidae; genus Theristicus; species Theristicus caerulescens. The sequence continues at coordinate 6,742,970 of CM036583.1, forward strand.
TCATTATTATTTTTACTATTTTGCCTTGTAGTTGTTATCAACAGTCAGCATTCAACGTTCATGTGGCAGAAACTGGCATTAAATTCTTGGCTTAATCCTTATCACATTTCATCTTTTTCAGCAAAAGATTTTCTTGCTTTCCCTGTTGCTTGCAGACCAAACAACTCACCGTACAAACTATTCAGATGCTCTATTTGAATGAACGATTTTACTTGAAAGACTACTCCAACAACAGCTTCTGTTTTCAAGGCTTTGATTTGAACAAACTGCAGTTTCTAAAAACCACCTGTGTAGCTTCACTAATTTTTTTTTTAAAATAGAAGCCAGTAAAGATGTTAGTGAACATCTCTAAATTGAACTTCCATGAAAATGAGGGTTTCAGCTGCTGCTGTATGTAAAGATGATACTGTTCCAGCTCAGAATTTTACCATATTGGCCAAAAACTTCTAATCAAATAGACTGCATGATATAAAGCAATAAGAGCGTTCTTACACTCTGTTCCTGTTGTGATATTTGTGATAGTTATTCCGTCCTTTTTTTTTTATTTTGAAATGAATTAATATACATGCAAAGTCAACAGCCTAGAAACAGAAAAGCTGGGTGTGCAGCTGCAGCGTCATTACCCAAACGGACAGAAAGATGAATGTCTGCCTAGGCAAAATAAGATCCATGTCAATGTGACACTTTTATAAAGAATAAACCTCCCCAGAGCAGTAAGCAAATATAAATACTGAAACAAACAGACTCTGAGCAAGGAAAACTGAGTTTATTTCTCCTACAAAAGTAAATTTCCTCTTGGCATTAATAAATTTCAGAAATGTTTCCTAGCTCCACCTTTTAACAAATACTTGCATTTTCAGTCAGGTGAAAAGGGGCAGATATCCACTGCCTAAAAAAATATGTCAAGCACCAAATTACAAGTCCTTTCCTTTCACTAACTTGTGAACTCAGCTCTCAGTTATCCATTGACTGACTCTTGGGGAGGACAGAGGAGGGGGGAAGAGCACAGGGAGTTTTATCACAAACCAGATGAAGAAACTGGCAAAATTAGCTCACTCTTAGAAAAACCTAGCTCAGACTCTCTTTTAGTACCTCCAGTCACATTGTATCTCAGCTTTTCTACCAGTAGAACAAGAACCATTTTACTTTGATGTGTTTAATGTAAAAGGAACAAAACATGTCTGCTCCCTGTTCTTCCCAGTTTCCAAACATTTATACTATTCTTTTTCTTATCAAGGGGGATGAGACCTAGTCAATGTTTGCACAGACTTGGAAACACGGAGGGTGCTCTAAGTGTTGCAGAAGAAAATTCTCCACTCTGCTGAACGGCTTGATTTCAGCCTTTTCCTGGGTATACCCAAAGGTGCTATCAAAACTGAATGGGGCTACTTTCACAAACAGCAATTACCTACTGCTTGCTGGAAGCCAGGTATTTGTGCCGTCTATGTTCACAATAACCTCGCCTGTAAATGAAACAGTTGCAGCACCTTTGCAGCACCTCTTTAATCAATGGGCATCTGAAACACAGCTCAGTCAATTAGGACACTGTCCTTTAATGCCTGCTGAGTTCTTTGTGTGCCAATGAATCACTGGTCCCTGATGTTTTCTAATTTAAAGGTCAAATTTGCTATGAAGGACAGATAGAAACCATCTGGCTTTCCTGTAGAGAAATCAAAAGCTTTTTTTTGTTAGGAGGTGACAATGCTGAATACATTAGCTACATCTGAAAAGTGATGGTCTACCTCTTCCTTACACAAAACTGGCTATATAATTTACTCCAGATTTTAGTCATTACTACTTAAATTTATAGCACTGGCTAATTTAAAAAAGTCCAACAATTAGCAATTAGTGTTACAGCTGTACTGGACATAAAAAAAGCAAGTAGCACTGTCAGAAAAATAAAAAGTGTGCATGTGGGAAATCTTCATTTTATTATCAGTTATGTATTGACAAGTCAACATAAAGAGATTTCAGCCCAGCCCTTTTCCTGAAAACTAAGAAGTGGAAAAGAATAAGTGAAGAGTGGAAAATTTAAAGGCAATTACCTCAGAGGCCACAGAAAGGGAGAGGCAAACTGGGGAGAATCTTCTGCTACTTTTCAATTTAATTTCCTTTTGTGACATTTTTGAGCCAAAGCAGGTTTTCAGAAAAGCCTAAATCAGAGGGTGGCAGTAGGAGATAGTGTCATGAACCATGAGGTGAAGCACACGAGACTGACAGTTCTCTTTATAAATAGCATGGAGAGGACAAAAGGAGATGAAAGGATCAAAAAGACAACTAATTTCAAGCTCTGCGGCTACTTTGTCAGAAATTGACAAATGTTTTACTGTTAAACAAAACACCAAGAATTTGAAGCGGGTTCCTGTGTTTGGGGATGGGGACAATTTTGTGTAGTTGCTAATCACTGTTTTCTGGGTTTTTCTATGGGGAAAAGTAGTGATCAAAACCAGAGTGAGGGCAGTCAGTCACTAAAACAAGCTTTTCTTACACTTAAAAGGTACTAGCCAATTTATCTAGTAATATTGGCTAGACGTGCTGAAAGTGGATAGCTCGTTGAAGAAACATTTTTCCACACACTCTCAAAGAACAATTGTGAAACTTCAAGCAGAGCTTTTTTTGTTTTCAGGCCAATGCTGACTAACTCATTTTGAGTCCAATTTTAGGTGTGAGAATGCATCATTAAGGTCAGCACTGATTTAATTTCTGAAAACAAATGTTATGCAAAACAAATAAGAAGGTACTGTCAAATTTTGGTATGCTCTAAATCCGCATTGCTCAATGAAGTCATTGGGAGTTTCTGGTTCTTCTCACACTAACAGGAAGAAAATATCCACATTGCAGTCTTTCTCCAATAAGGAAAATCAGCTTGTGTAGAGCTTGTTCTCTTTTGAACAAGAAGAATGTGAAAGTACCTTCACAGATGACAGGAACAGAGCGCCCAGCTCTGCTTATGCCATCCTGCATCATAAACCATGTCAAAAAAGTGTAATCTATACTTATTTTTACAGAAAGTTGTACATGACAAACTGCTGTTTCAATTTTGCCTTGACTCGATACATATTTCTCCCCAGACATTTCACAACTATCGGACAGAAATGACACCCAGACAATATGCTTTCAGTTAGATTTTAAGCTTGATTACACAATTATATTCTGCCAGTTAGCTCCTTGGGATGTAACACTGTTACTGGAAGGTAGATATATTTTGGCAACAAAAGTCTCTAACTATAAAGATCCTGCCTTCCCTTTCATTCCTCAGGTTAGTAATAATATTCCTTAAGAGTGCTTTCTGCACTCAGATTTTTCTAAAAAGTCTCATTTAACATATCAGTCTGAAATTCTTAAACAAAGAAACCCCAAAACAACAAAAATCACAATTCAAATCATCCAATGCATCACTGAAGAGGACCTGTTCCTCGTAATACTTCCTTTCATGATCTTACTTTGTTTCCCAACTTGTCTGAACTTAAGTCAGTCCAAGGATTGCTGACTTCCAACCATTTTTTCAGTCTAACTAGTGAGCATCCTGATACAATACACATACATATCACAGGAAGTGACAAAACAGAGCACAAGAAATCAAGCCATACAAAATGACAATAGTATTCTTTATTCTATTTCAATTTATTTTACTCTAGTCATCATTATCATACGCTACATGCAAATTTTATTTTTATTTAGAGTATGTATATGATTACAAAAATTAAACCCTCATTCCGGCTCTAAAAACTCAGTAGATATCTTTCTGCTGGTGAGAAATACTGGAAGATGTAAAAACATGCTAGCAAGTAAAGCCTCCTTTGGAAATATTTTTGGTGTTCCCCTTTTCTAAACTTTCAGAAAGTAATTTCCTGCAACATAAAGCACCTCCCTGGCTATCAGAAGCGAGGAGGATGTATTACGTCACTTTGTGAAGCTAAAGATTAGACTGGAACCTGAGCTACCATCTAACATTGCAATGCTTTCACTTTGAGGAATCAAAACTGTGACCATTAAAGAAAAAAAATCTTTCTTTAGAAATAATCTTTAGAATAATTAATGTGTACTTGGTAACAGCAGCATAGCTGCACCTACTGAAAAACTCCAATATCAGAGAGATCTCTGCCAAACGGATTGTTTGCCAAAATAATTTAAGTATAGTACTCCCTTCAGTAAGCATTCCTTTGTTTAAAAAACAAGAAAATTCTTTTTTTTCCTTACTATATAATTATCGTCATAGTTTAATCATAAACTAGTATTCTAATTTATCACCATATTTAGATAAATGTAACCTTACTAGTTGCCTCTATGAGACCAGAGCCTCACTGGCTCACCAGCTCCTTAAAGCAAAAATGAGGGCTCTACAGAACAGAGAATGAGTATTACTACAGCACCGATAAGGAAAAAGCTGGCTGTGAACTTCCACCTACACTATTAAGGAGGACACCTTCTTAGATACAAAAACATTTGTAAATCTCCACCTTTGTCTTCCATGAAAGTGATATCACAGTTGAAATGGCTATTGACTTTGACTCACACATCAAAGGTAATTTAGTTTTACAGGTCAGTCCAAAATGGATCTTTAGCTAATTTGAGTCTGTTGAAATATATATGGATTTTTTGTTCAAAGCTTTAAGAAAAAAAATAAAAAAAAAATCAATTGAGGTGCTGAAAGCATTTATTCAATTTTCCTACAACAAGGTACAGTATTATCTTGTTAAATGACTGGACAAACTTGCCACTCACCCAAGAGATGCAAGGCACCTTGTTCCTTTTTTTATTAGTACTAACAAAGCTCATAACTGATTTGAGACAGGCTAGTGGGCATTTAATTTCCAAAACAAGTTTTCTAACACATTATTTACAAAAAACCAATGACCTATTCACCATTGGGTTAAGATGATAACCAATGGGTTAAGATGTTTCTGATCCTAGTCCATTTACAGCTGATTTGCTAACTGTTCGATTTTTAAAGCAAAAAAGTAAAACCAAAAATTGAGAACTAAAGAAAACAATTACTGTCATAGGAGCTTTGAACATAGTTGTATGCATCCAGTAGATCATAATGCCAACAACTGCGTTATAGAAGGGTCCTCTGTTCACCTACTCTTTAGAGATCCCATTATGATGTATTATTTTTGCACAAATTCCAGGAGTATATTGAAAGGACAATTTCTGAACCAAAAGGACCAGCTGAGCTGTCAGGAAAAATGAAAGTTTATATAAAATAACAATACTTGGGGGAGGGCTGAAACATCGATGAATTACAAAGAAAATATTTACGAACAAGCTAAACAATTCAGTTATCTTTCTAATAATACCTTACTGTGTGGGTCTTGTTTTGTTTTTTAAAGGAACAAGCACACTGTGAACAAACTTACAGACCTTGGGAAAGTAAAATCTTTTCCTCTCAAATCATTTGAAAATGTGAAAGTGATTTGCATTCCTTGTCAGAAATACTTGCCTTACTGGTTCACTTCTAGCTCTTTTCACATTTTAAAGCCTCTGTGAATAGACAGACTTGAACCTATCATGAAGGTAAAAGTCACGGTTCAACAGGCGGGAGCATTGTCAGAGCTCAGTATCCCAATGAATTAATTGCCTCATTTGATCTAACAGTGATCTGTCACATAACTACTAAGCTTATGTTCTTTTCATGCAAAGAAGGCACTATTATTTATACTTTGTAGGGGAATTTAGAAGTAACCACATTGTTCTAATTCATAGCTCTTAGAACTTCCTTTTAGATTTTGATTCTTTCCATGATCTCCAATCGGATACAATACAATCATGCTCTACATAATCTTGATATTTAACCAATGCACATCAGTGAACTGTAACATACCTAGCAGCTGTAGAAAAGACTTGTCGGCTCTCAATTCTGTATCTTGATTTGTTATTTCCATAAAATTACATAGGAAATTTACATAGAGTAAGACAGTTGTAGAAGTGTCTGAAATACTCAAATGTTGCTACATTAAAACAATCCTTTACAAATATTTTACAGAATCTGACATCCTATTATCATTAGTTACAGAAAGCAATATACCCTTGGACAGCGCTTCTACAGAGTTTACCAACAGAAAATATGATACCAAGATACTAATAAGAAACAAGGATACTGTATGTTAATTGGCAGAGAACACCGGGAGACTCAGTTTGATAAAAAACGCCAGAGCTCACGAGAGAGCATTCAAGGCAAGAATGAACACTACCACATCAAGCAACAGTGAACTCTGAACAGAGATGAGTAAGACTAAAATATGCAGCAAGTCTCGAACTTATTGTTGCAAACATGAAAGAACCGGTGCTTCTGGAATTCAATGAAACCATCAGTTTGATCTTCTGATGACTATTCCAGTCAACAACAAACTTCTCAAAATTAGTCCCTGCACTACCTGTAGATACATACTTCAATTTCTCCCAGGATTTATTGTGCATCTATTTGTAGACTTTGGTGAAAAAAAAAATACTTCTCCCCATATTTCCAACAGGTAGCAAGAACCAAACATGTCATCTTTATAAAGATGAAATTCATAGACATGTGTTGCAATCACAGTGTTAGAATCATAGATTCATTTAGGTTGGAAAAGACCTTTAAGATCATTGAGACCAACCATAAACCTAACACTAGTCCACCACTAAACCATGCCACATCTACTTTAAATACCTACTTTAAACTGGGAGAAGAGATTGACCCCCCCACCTTGCTACAGCCTCCTTTCAGGTAGTTGCAGAGAACAATAAGGTCTCCCCTCAGCCTCCTTTTCTCCAGACTAAATGACCCCAGTTCCCTCAGCCGCTCCTCATAAGACTTGTGCTCTAGACCCTTCAGCAGCTTCATTGCCCTTCTCTGGACACGCTCCAGCACCTCGATGTCCTTCTTGTAGTGAGGGGCCCAAAACTGAACACAGGATTCAAGGTGCGGCCTCACCAGTGCCAAATACAGGGGCACTATCACCTCCCTGGTCCTTCTGGCCACACTATTCCTGAAACAAGCCAGGATGCTGTTGGCCTGCTTGGCCACCTGAGCACACTGCTGGCTTGTATTCAGCCAGCTGTCGACCAACATCCCCAGGTCCTTTTCCTCCAGGCAGCTCTCCAGCCACTCCTCTCTACAGGCTTGGGCCTGTAGCGTTGTATGGTGGTGGTGTGACCCAAGTGCAAGACCCGGCACTTGGCCTTGTTGAACCTCATACAGTTGGCTTCAGCTCATTGATCCAGCCTGTCCAGGTCCCTCTGTAGAGCCTTCCTACCCTCCAGCAGATCGACACTCCCACCCAACTTGCTGTTGCCTTTAAAATTACTGAGGGTGCACTCGATCCCACTGTCTGTGTCACTGCTGAATATATTAAATGGTACTAGTCCCAAGATGGACCACTGAGGGACACCACTCGTTGCTGATCTCCAGCTGGCCATTGAGTCATTGACCTCTGGATGCAACCACCCAACCAATTCCTCATCTACTGAACAGTCCATCCATCAAATCCATAGCTCTCCAATTTAGAGAGACGGATGTTATGGGAGACAGTGTCAAAGGCCTTACAGAAGTCCAGATAGATGACATCTGTAGCTCTTCCCTTGTCCACTGATGTAGTCACTCCATCAAAACTTGGAGGGTATTGAACTGTTTTGGTTTTCTACTTTAAGCCTCTATCTCCTGTGTTCTACAACAGTAACCTATTCAGTCTTCGCAGGGCATTTAGGGATAAAGGTGAGGTTCAAATATTGATATGGAAAAAGAATTAGCTGACAGTTTCCCAGAAAAACAACCAAGTGGAGGGAGTGCTGTCATCTTTACCACAAAATACAGCACTTCTGGCTAGCCCAGCTTTCCTGGAAATGAAATTGAATAGCTACATGAACTCTTTGTATCAATTTGAAACCAAGAAACTCTAAACAGAAATGCTCGAATTCTTGTAGGCAAAAGGAAAGATTTGGTTGGAGAGACAATTTAGTTTTCTTGAAGGGAATTGTATTAGAACATGAAATATTCAAGATTCTGAACTTCTGCTTTCCTAGCTTACCGAAAACACTGAAGAACAGCTCATTTTAGAGAAAATCCACTGCTCGATTAAAAATTACACTGAACTGATTTCCATTGGATAAACAGGCTCCACAAAGTCTTTTGTGGAATTAAAACAGATAGCCCTTCACTATAAATCAGGTTATAAAAAAGCTGACATTTGCCTAAAAAGTAAGTGTAATGAAATCTAGATGAACATTTATCCAGTATTTTTAATGTCAACTGTTCTTGAAACATCAAATGGAAAAGAATGATTCAGACTGGTGCAAAGGGACAAAGTCAGAATTATGGGACATGAGTTTGTTTTCACAAGAAACAAAAATTTCTTGGTGATGAAGATATACCAGTCTACTAGTTATAGATCTTCAGCAGACTGGTTTTATAGCTACCAGTAGACTGGTTTTATAAAAACCATCCATGACTTACAGGATTCTAGACTAGGTGGAACAATCTTTCATGATACAGTCACTTATCAAAAGTTTCATAAGTTGGGATCACTGTTTTTCGCAGAATGCTAAAATACCACTTGGAACAGAGTGCTAGAGCAGACTGTGCACTACTGCATGGACAATAAAGACCAATTCTGTATTTATGGGTACATATGCTAAGTGATCTCAAAAGTATATTTTCCTATCTTTAACTTCAACGATTCTAGAAATTGCTCAAAACTTATAAAATAGGAGCAAGTATTTTCAGGTCAGTTACAATTAAGTCACCACAAGTGATTGAAAATTTCATGACATGAAAGAAAGCTTTCAGGTTACCTTTTTTACAGTCTTGTCAGGTTCAAGAGCAATATCTGGAATGTTGGCATCCACCATGAGGGAAAATAAGTTCAAGATCAAGTTGGAATACCTAAGCAGAAGAGCAAATTAGGTAAAACACCTTGTAAACTTTACAAAAGACTTTTTTTTTTAAACAACATTTAAGAACACATCGTCATCTTTGTATGAATTGATAATACTTCAGAGGACACGCATTCATAACACTTTAGTTGAACATATTTATGTTAAAAACGTAAGGTAGCTGATATTAGCAGTGAAAGTTTAACCCTCAGACTGTCTCAAACTGCCAAAACTGAACAGCTCTGGTTTTGTTATAATTTTCTAAAAATTGTCAGGACATTTATTCAGAGATGCATCAAATACAAACTGTGATTTCATATATTGTAAGATTTAATGCCATTTTTTACCTCTAGTAGGAAAAAACATATGCTAGAATATTGATTCAAAGATTATTTTTTATTAAAAAGGATATCAGTGATACAGCAGTATTATATAAATTAGCATTCAAACAGCTCAAGTCTTCACAATTACAAGAAATGATTTTTCAAGTTGCTGCAAGGGCTTTTGACATGAATATAAGTGATTTAAGCAGATCCAAGTCTGTAGTTGCTCAGTTAAGCTGCAATAACATTGGTAGGCATGCTACACTTATGAAGTACAAATGTCATTTATAACCATTAAAAAAGACAAGACAGAGTATAGTTTTCAGTTTTAATGTGGTGTTGGAAATACTTGCGAATCTTTTAAAGAACACTATTTTGCCCTTACAGGAAATTAGCTGTAAGTTGCTTTTTAAAAGGATAATTTTCAAGCTGTTCAACATAAACTGAAACTTCCCTTCTTCTGTAAAGAGATCTAGTCCCCTTTCAGGGACAAAGTACGTAACTGACTTCGAAATCTGAAATACTGCTTTGCTAAGAGCACTAGGAGCTTCATAGATGACAGAAAATGAATTTTTAGCAGCAAAACTTGTTTATTAGCAAGCTGCTGAATATATAAAAGCTGACAATTGCAACAAGTACGAAGTATTTTAACTACACAAAAGGACTGCTTCATAGCCATATTTTACAAAGTAAATACTGCTCAACAAAAAAATCTCTCTAGAAAAGCCTAATTCCATCAAAATCTCTTGACAGTTCATTATTATCTGGAACTAGCACTACCTAACCATTCCCATAAAAGTTTTAACTCTTTATAACACAAACACTTAAACTGTTTGGGCAGAAATCTTCAGTATCTAATTTGTTTCAGCTGTTCTGCTTCCCTTTCCTAGGGCAAGGGGCTGGAATCATGAAAACTACTTTTATCACAGATTAAAAGAAAGAAAGAAAAGTTACACTACCATTTTGTTTCGGATCTGGCTAAGAAATCTGGCAGTCAAGTTGCTTTGGTGCCAGGAACAGACACCACAGGTTTTAATGAAAATTTTTTCTACTTGCCTGAAACAAGCAAATCGCACTTTAAACATGCTTAAATCTTACAGCTACATTCTCTCAAGTCTCTTCCTAGGTCATTGGTAGCTCTCCCTTTGAACTGACCCAGGAGTCCAGAGTCTGAGTCCCTTTTGCTCTTGAATGACATGGAGGATAAGAGCTTAGGAGCACTACATGTTACTGGGGTTATTTAAGTGATGGAGGTTTGTAAAAGAGATTTCAAAGGTCTAGGCATCATTGCTAGATGCCAGTTAAGACCTAGCTCTGTTCCACACAATCAAGTTTTTCGTTCTTAGTGCTTAAAGTAAAAGCACTGGAAGCATAAGGTCACCTGAAGAACCTCATTAAAAAAAAATTAAAGAAAAGGTAATTCTGGGGGGAGTATGGAGTGGGATAAGACAAAAATTAGGAAAGAGCTGCTCACTATACTATCTGCAGGTCTCTCCTCTGCCCCTCACCCCAACATCTCTTTAACTCAGTAACAACTACATGGCAGTCTAAGGATGAAAAAGAGCTTAAGTAAATTTGTTAGCCACCTCTAGGACCCTTGTCACATTTCACAGATTTTTAGAAAATTTATTCAAAAACCAGGGCTTGACAAGAGAAGTAAGAGCTTCCTACTTTATAGACAGTTGGCTGTCATCCTTCCCATAGGCAAAATCCTTGGCAAATAGGCCAAGATGTTCACAACTGGTCAACTGACAGCTCAAATTCATCCTAAGACTAGACATTTTGGTGAAACACCCAAGTTAGGAATCTGATCTGTAAAAAACAAACACCTTTGTCAGGCAAGTCATATCACTCCTCTTTGACATCTATATTACAAAGGCCTCTGGAATGGCTGACCTCCATCCACAGCCAGAACACAGTTTTTCTAGGCTTAAGGAGCTTCAAATAAGCACCTAAACTTGACCCTCAATCCTTCTCATGTAATTACATTCTTTGCTTTCCTCAAAGGCCCATACAAATTAATTTACAAAATAAATAAGCACTCAGCTGTACTGGAGGTTGGCTGATTAAACTTATGGTTTGAACATCAAGTGCTAAAAACATGGAGTTTCTTTAAAAGTTTAAGAAATCCAACAAAATAATTCTTCCTACATAAAAATGACCTCATATATACTAAGAAACCCACATCAGATAGAACTTCAAGTTCTCGCTGCCATCTCTTCTGCGAACAGCAGCTTTTGTTTTTAAGTGCTTAATATCTCATCAAATATGTTTTTGATCCTAAGCACTTCTTGATATAGTTTTTTAACTTTTACTGGCCCCTGTGCATATAGATATCTTAAACCAACTGAGCATTTAGGCAGTGGACATTTCAATACTTTATCAGGAGCCACAAACTTCCCTTACAAAGACAAGACAGGAAAGTATAGTTATCTGCAGTCCCAGACTAAAGGCCTGTTTACCCAGTCTAACTCAAAAATTCCTAAATTTAAAATGGGATTGCCTTCTCTGCAATATAACCTGGGTCCCCCCAGGACTCATTTCTTCTCTTCAAGACATATGTATACTCCTCAATTACTATCATGTCCCAACCAGCTATAATGAACTATAGCACTTAATTCTTCCAAAAGCATTTCCTCGCAGTCCAGACTCAAGCAAAACTGAGCTGATCCCAACCAGTTTCACTTTTGCTCCTCCCTCTTCACCATCGACCCCCAGCTTTTAGAAGACTATCTAGGCCCTGCACTGCCTAGCTACAACCTTTCCAATCAATCAGCACTTCCCAAGGCCATCGCAGCTTTCCACTTGTTGCTTATCGTCTTTTCATTCAGATCTACATGGTCTCCTCTGTCCACTATACCACTGAGAACATACTGGGGAAAAAAAAACACTCTGGTCCAGCCAGCTGGATATCTCCATCCATACAGAGAAAGTATCTCAGCCCAAACTACAGCTTGTCTCCTGTAATTTCCCAGTCCTTTTTCCCTACCTATGCCTACTAACTCAAACTGAACATCAAACTTTTCACATGACTAACACAGGGGAAATCCTTATAGTCAGTCTAGAACCTCAGTCTGGGAAAAGCTTTCAAGTGTCGATGCTGGATTCTTCTCTGCTGGATCCTGCTGAGGACATGTGAACTGGGAATTCTCAGAAGAAGGGAAATGCTGACACGTAACAGGACTTGAACATCTTTAAACAGGCTCAACATGTATAATGGTGTAAAGGGCTGCTACAGCCCAAGTGAGGATGCAAGATCTGCTGCCAGCCACAATTTGCCCTGCAACAAGTTCAGAATGCAGAGGCTGCTCCTTCATTACAGCACTACTGACAAACACACACAACTGATTATTGTTGCTCAAAAAAGTGGAAAGCATCTCCTGCTTAAAGTAATAGTTATAGTAATACTAATATTATCCTATGCTACCTTTGTTGAAAGCCTTAAAGATATTTATCCAGAACCATTTAAAAATACTTTCCTATTAAACTGAACAAATACTGGAGAGACTACAATTACAACTACAATCTGACACATTAAAAATGAAACCATCTTGATTTACAGTTTAGTTTTATACCCAAATTACTGCGATACTCCACACTTAATGATGATCTTTGTAGCAAATCATTACATAAATTAATGCAATGGGTAATCCTTCACTGACACAACAGATCTTTCCATTGAAACAGCTAGGTTTAAACAATAAAAACAACTCAAGTATTTCACAAATAAGAAATACAGTATTACAAAACAGTTTTAAGCAAAATTTGGAACATATATTAGCCTTCCTGATTGTTTTCTGAAGTCACGAATATTGTTTGCTGATAACATGCTGCTGTTTTTTCATGCTGTTGAATTGCTGTTAACCCAGTAATAATCTCAGTTCATAAACGAACTCCTTACTCTTTCTCCTTTTAACACGGAGAGAACACGTAGCATTTTTACCTCAAATCATTGACTGCCTACTTTTCATACTACATGTATTTTTCACATATGCTTTTCATATTATTAATTTTTTCCCTACATATTTGGAGGTTTACATTATGTGATCTTGATATCAAAGTGAAATTCTTTCATCTCCACGGAAGATGTACTAAATCAATCACTGGACAGACCAAGAATGCTTAACTGCATTCTGTTCAAACAGAACAAAGCTGAGCTACTTGGCTCAGAAAGTTGATGGTAAGGGATATGGTCACTGCAAAATAATGAAGCTGATTCCAAGTCTAAAGGAGAGATCTGATCCAAAGAGGTTTTAGCTGTCACAGTTCTGAGTACCTACAGAAACTGTTAACATACTTGATTGTCACAACAAGTAGCTGATTTTTGTCCTGCGGGACCTGAACCCAACTTATGCATGTCATCTTCAAGGCAAAGAATTTGATCATCGCTAATCTAAACTGGAGGAGGATAAAGCAGCAAATGAGTAATGACTCAGAGTTAAAAGGAGAGTTAACTGATCATCAATAATCAGAGAAAAAGTTCCTTAAGGGCAAAAACATATCCAAGAAGCAAAATATAAATTAATATCCCACAGGAGTTATGAAAAAAGCTATTTAGGTTATTAAACAAGTGAAACTGGGAACCTTAACATGAAGGACAATTACATTCAAGCCCCACATTACACTAATGCTGTGACGTTTTCATTCCGTTGTTTCGTACAAATTCTTGTGTCTACATTCAGACTTCAAATAAGCTTTGAATTTTCGACAGAAAAATTTTCTCCAATTCATTTACTCCTCTCCCCTCCTGCTTTATGGTGGCTCTAATAAATTTTAGCATCAAAATAGTGTTGTTACCTGCGGAGATGGAGAAAGGCTGTGTAGCACTGCTTACGGAACTCCTGGTACTGTTCACTCTGCGTGCCTCCCATACCTTCCACCATCTCCTTGTTCAGCTTCATTGGGGGAGGTAGAGGCTTAGGATCCCGACCCAAAATATAACCAAAGTCAATGTGAAATAGTTTGCCTGTAGAAGAAAAGGCAAACATAGTTACTTATTTCAACACTTCATATAGTATCAAATCTTGATGCAAAACTTAGGAAAAAAAATCTTTAAGTGCAATCTCTAGAAGATGCTAAGCAGTTCTCAAAGAAATACACTTCACTATTTTCTGTAAGGCTTATAACCGTGTATTTTATACCTTCAGCGGCCAATTTGAAATTATGGGTTTAAAAAAGTAAAGCTGATTTCAAATTCATTAAGAGTACTAACAAACAAGATTTTTTTTTTTCCTTTTTTTTTTTTAAACATACAGATTATATTCACAAAGGCTGAATCAATGCTGAAACTGGTCAGAAGATATTAAGTGCACAGCTATATAACAGATGGTACTAATTCTTTGTGCCTTCTTTAAAATTTGTTAACACACATATTACATTGCTTTTAGTATCCCATTTAGTTGCTGTGGCATTAAATATGTTATTTTAGTTGTAGGCTAACTTTACCAAAGGGAAAATAAGACTCATGATCCTAAGAAAGATCTTTTGAAGCCACTAAATACTGAAGATTTCAAAGCTGTTTCAAAATTCGAGTTCTTTGAGTACAGTTAAAATTTATCAACAGTTTTCAAATATACTGAAGAAACATCACCACAATTCCGCATCTGAAATTGTATTTCAGATGCGCCAAAGTCTGTCTTTCACTTTTTCAGTACTAAAATGCAAGAGTTACATCACTTGATGACTACCTTTCCCTTCTCAGATCAACTGACTACCTTTAAAACCTTTCTGCAGCATTAACTTGTCAAAAACTATATACATCTCTTGCTTCAAATGCACAAGGCAACTTCCCTTCCTATCAAGAGCTTGTGCGCAGCCATGCTGGTTACAATATCACTCAGATCTTTATTGTGGAGTATTCACTGTATTCCCTTTCAATAGTACTGCATCACGTGAGATGCAGTAGGTGGCAAAACGAACAACTGAAATGCCGGCAACTTCAAAAAAATCCTACTAAAACATTTAGATAATCTGAAGACTAAATATTATATAAATATGCAAACAAAAATGTTGTCAACAGAAATCAAAATAGTACAATTCATAATTCTTAGAAAGCCAGTTTCTAGGAACATTCTCGACTCACTTCTTAAATAGAAAATATTGATATTTGAAAGCAAAAAAAAAAAGTTTTTGAAAGTGTTCTGCAAACAAATTATGCATTTCAAACTGAAAATTTAAACAATGACTTGGGTTATACCAGACCTGTATTACAAAAAGATGGTAAGAATTCAGATATGCCAAGAAACATTTATGTAAAAAATAAAAATATATATATAAGTGAGATCTGATAAGTGATTTCCTTAGGACAGAGAGAAACCATCTTCCTGAACTCTGCAGTAATGAGGAATCAGGAAGTAAATCAAGAAGTACAAGAAGGTGATGTGTGTTTGAACTGTTAGGTAAGTTAAGTTTTGCATCCAAAGCAAAGCTACCCAGTGACATAAAGAAAGTCTTATATGACTAATTTATAGAAAATAATGAAATGTAAATAGAAGATGGAAGAAGTTTTAAACAAGAAGGTAGAAAATTATTAGAATGATTGTTAGCTAGACAGTCACAGATAGCACAGAACATACAGAGTCTTGTTTCAGAATCACGGAACTGAACAGCATTACGGACAGATCTGTCTGCCAAGGGCTATTTTAACCTGCAGCATTTGTATTCATTTTAGTATTTTCATAAGCTGAGGTGCTCAGCACTCTTAAAAAAATGGAACAGCCAGTATTTTTCAATTAGTAACCCCTCTTTGACCATTTCATTGAATAATAATGTTCTATCATCAGAGAAGGCTGCTTAAGATCTGTCATAAGCGCTCTTCAACCCAAGAAACAAATTCCATCACAGTCAATTTTCTAAGGGAGATCACAAGGATGCTTAATAAGCAAAGTATTTGCTAGCTGATAAATACCACAACCATTACATTTTGCATACCTAATTGTGCTAAAAAAACAACTCCCTTCAATAGTTTTTTCAAGCTGTTACAGGAGTTAGTTTTAGAGCTCATTTTTGTATGTAAAGTTTTTGAAGTAGGCACTTTGATATATACACCCCTACCACCATTAAGTTACAAAAAATTTTTAATTAAAAAGTTTGGGGGTTCTGTTTTCTGCTCACTTATTCAAACCTGTCACCTTGAAGAGTCAAGAGACAATATTTTGAATAAAACAAGTAACTCTTGTGGCAGTAATTAAATCTTTTTTTTAGTTTGCTCTGGACATAGGGAATAAGAACCAATAATTAATAATCTAGATCGGTAACAAAGATGCATCTAAAACATTCAAAAACATTAATAGCTGACTGATATATATTCATATAAATTAATTAGATATTGAATAGTTTACTTACTCATTTTTAGGAATGAAGTATAAAAGAAAGTATACGATGAGGCCATCCTGCATTAACATTATAGCTTCCTAGCTGTACTTCAAAATGCAGCAGATTTTTAGGCTGACTCAAAATGTATGTCAAAAGCTGTCATTTAAATACATTAAATATACTTAATATTTTTCAAATCCATGTACTAAACACAGACAATGCATTTGCATTTGTGCAGCTCCTCCAAGATCAATTAAGCCAGCATACCATATTACTAAATGCGGACAGAAGGCTCCCCTTGGTGCTTGCCTGAAGCCGCTACACCAGTAAAGACCGACCAGCAAACTTGAGGGATTACTGCTGTTTTAGAGCTTTCTGCAAAGAAGCCTGACTTATGTTCTCCTCAAGGACTTAAATGCAATTGGAACAAACGAAGAACAAGCCTACTTTGGACAAATGAAATTGGTTGTATATTTAATCCTGAAAATTAGGTGAAGCTGATCTTATTATGTTAATAAATAATAAATTTATCAACTTAATAAATGTGATGATTTGAAATCTTTTAATATTAAGAAAAAAGGTTGCAAGTATCTCAAGTGAACATCCCAAGTGAAATTTGTATCAGGGTACAACACTGAACATCCCACTTTCATGATATTAATGAATGCTATCATTAGACTATCACTCAGTATAAGGTCTATTACAAGGACAAGGCTGGAGAAAGTGTCTGGTACCTATTTGAGAAGGAGTAGTGCCAGAAAATACTAGATAGCAGCAGAAAGAGCAGGATAAAACTAGGAACTTGAACACTCCAGCTCTATACAAAGCAGCTGTTGTAGACTATATGAACTTCAAAATGTCACTTTGATCTAAAAATTACTGAAGACTTAATTTTTATTTAATCAGAATTTTTATTCTGTAAGAATTGACTTTCACTGTGAATAGCATATTGTCTCCTAACATAGCCATCACTATCTGATTCGCATGTGTAAGGATGGAGGCAAAAGCTGCCAGTAACAACTTGTCCTGGTTTCAGCTGGGACAGAGTTAATTTTCTTCTTGGTAGCCGGTATGGGGCTGTGTTTGGGGTTTAGGATGAGAACAATGTCGATGCTAAGTACCGCTAAATAGTCGCTAAGTAGTGCTTACATTGGTCAAGGACTTTTCAGCTTCCGGTGCTCTGCCCGGTGCACGGGGGGGCTGGGAGGGGGCACAGCCAGGACAGCTGACCCAGACCGGCCAAAGAGTTATTCCATACCATATGATGTCATGCTCAGTATATAAGCTGGGGGAAGAAGGAAGGGGGGGACACCTGGTGTGATGGCGTTTGTCTTCCTGAGTAACCGTTACGCGTGATGGAGCCCTGCTTTCCTGGGGATGGCCGAACACCCGCCTGCCGATGGGAAGTAGCGAATGAATTCCTTGTTTTGCCTTGTTTGCGTGCGCAGCTTTTGCTTTACCTATTTAACTGTTCTATTTTATTTTACTTCAACTATTAAACTGTTCTTATCTCAACCCACGAGTCCTCTCCCTTTTACCCTTTCAATTCTCTCCCCCGTCCCACTGTGGGGGGAGTGACTGAGCGGCTGTGTGGTGCTTAGTTGCTAGCTAGGGTTAAACCACAACACAACTCAGATTTTTTTTTTTTGTCAACTTAAACATGTTTTTTCTTCAAGTGCACAGCTCCTCAAAACTCTACTCATTTGAAATTTGTCAGCCTCAGGTATGACAATACTTAAAAAACCTTGTCTAGTAATCACAGCTGAAAAAGTCTACAGGAGAATCAGCATCTTATTTGGGAAGGTGTTAAGTGTTTTAGTTCTGGAGCGTCACACAATTTGTGTAGTTTGTATTTGAAAGTTCCTGAAAATTACGTAATTTGGTTGATAAGAAGCATAGCTTCTCAACTGAATTTAGAAGATGACTCTTTTAAATCTTTATTTCTCAGAATCACAGAATGGGTGAGGTGGGAAGGGACCTCTGGCAGACATCTGGTCCAACCTCCTGGTTGAGCAGGGCGACCTAGAACTGGCTGCCTTGCCCAGGACCGTGTCCAGACAGTTTCTGGATATCTCCAAGGATGGAGACTCCAGGACCTCTCTGGGCAAGCTGTGTCAGTGCTCTGTCACCCTCACTATGAGTAATAATACATACTCATAGCATGGTATTTATATACAATTATTCTCTATCCTCCCAGTAAATTAGGCTGCCTGTGAACTTTGTGTAGCACTACTTTTTGTAAAGGCTTTGAACTTCCACATTTTGTAAAACAATTACATTTCCTTCCTTCAATATACAGTGACAGTGCCATAATACATGCACTTCAATCTCTTAGACCATCATGTTTTTAACCTCAGCTTCTAATCCACCTTCTTCAGATTTATTACATCTTAATTTAAAGGGCTCTTAATTATTAGATCTGCTTATAAATTAAAGACAAAACTGGACTTTTCATTTTGGTTTATTACTGTTCCTGAATGATTGTTAAATCATATGGGTGAGGGGTTTTTGTTTCAGTCATGTCATAAACTAAAAAAGAAGTTACTGAAGACAATATGTGAAACAGATTTCACCCTCTGAGCCTCTTACATTCTTGTAAGGCTAGATATAAAGGCCTTGGATTTCTAATATTTAGACAGTGAAACCTTTAGACACCTACTTAGAAATATAACTTCCTTATAAAAATGGAGGATTTTAGGCATCTGAGAGAACAAAACATAATGATTTAGGAAACACCTCAAGACCACAGACAAGTATGCATGAACCTCCTGTCCTATTTCGAGCCTAGGAGCAGGACTACATATAGTGCCTACATATAGTGCCTACATATAGTTCAAGATACACAGCTTTGGACAAATGTTTCTGATGTTGAAAGTGGCTAACTCCTCAAAGTCTAAAAGATTACATTAGCACCCTTTCAGGAAGCAGGAAAAATCTGTGCTGGGAAGACTTCAAATAGAGTCTCTGACCTTAAAAAACAGTGCCCTAATAATCACTCTCCACTCCCTATTTAAGCTATTTTACTGTAGAAAAAGCAAGACACAAAGCATTTACTGACTGGAAGAGGATGAGTGTTTCCAGGAATATGCAATAATGCAGCATGCACACACAAAATTATTTTGTTCAAAACCTAACAGCTAATACTATTATGTACTTATAAGCTTCCCCCCCCCCTCCCCCCCATTTTATGAGGTTGACTACATTTTGCTACTGAACACTGGGTTTTCTCACATGTGGAATAAAGAGGACAGACCCTTGGAGAGTTCAAGGAAATGGCATTGAACATGGAAAGTTTCCCTGACTTAGCAGTCAGGGCATGAGGAATTTGAAAGTCCATCTGAGTTCCTTTCAGCCTTGAGCGTGAAATGATCTTTGATTAAGTGAAGCATGGACTTGTGGAGACCAAAAATTGATATCTGGTGCTTGCAATGGCCAATGACATCTGATTGCAGCCAGAGAGGCTGATTTGTCCATCACTTTTACTGCTAATGTCTAGATTTTAGTACAGGAGGAAGTTCCCATATAGCAGCACAGAAATTGTTTTATTGCCCCAGAGGACTGTTAGGAAAAGCTACTGAAAACCTGCAGAGAACTCTGGAATCCTTAAACAAAATATGGAAGGCAAAGCAAGTTAGATGCAATTACTACAATAAAATAAGTCTGGTGGCAATTGTCTTTTAACAGGTAAGAAAACCTTACAAATTATTCCGAACTTATCTGTTACCACTTTGGGAAGAGGGGAAAAGAAACCCAACCCATATACAACTACTCTGAAGCTCTGAATTTCAATATATTTTCTGTAAACTGCAACTGCCACTATTATTTTAACCTGGCTCGTACAAAGAAAGTACAATTTAGTGAGTATTTTAACTGAATTCCTATTTTAGATTTGAAGCAAAAGGATAAAAACTCCTCTGATGAAAGTGTGTGGATGGACAGATGGATGGGGTGGTTTCCTGGATTCCCGGCTTTCCCAGCAAATTCTGATGCTACTGTCAAAATTTTTCCTTTGCTAACAGAGCACGGCCATGGTGAAAAAAGGCAGAATGCCTAATTTATTGTCATCATTGTCATCAGCTACATATTGTAACTTTTCTAAGACTACACAAAAATGGAACAAAGCAGTATGAATTGTTAAGGACTTACTCAGGATACAGATTTTAAACTCAGTATGCAGCAACAGCTGGAGGTAAGTTTATAATCGTCATCCATATAATGGATAAGGGCCCAGCTTGTGCTAAGCATTGTAATTTTTCCCCCCTCACACCTCAAGCTGTCCATTCTCAAAATACACTCCATGCAGGCATATTGTAAGAAAAAAAAGACGTCAGGCACGTATTGTTAAATGAGAAATACCGTTCAAGATACTGATAAGAGAAAATGTTTTAGCAGACCAACAGCTAAAAGTTTATATTCTCTTTGGTAGGCATGACAGAAATCGGAGTTGCAGAGACAAATCTAAAGGATAACAGTATGTGTTAGTTTTGGCTTTTTTTTTTGAAAAAGGATGTTCCTCTATCAAGACATTTAAAAACATTTAAAAATTCTACTGCATTTTACATACTATAGAAGTTTGCAACATTAATAAATGTGTTTATCAATGTACTTATCTAAGCACTGATATAGAAAGGAGGGTTTGAATCCTACAGTTTTTCCATTTTTATCATCTTCAAACCTGCTTTGGGATAGATGGTTTTAACTGAAAAGCGCTGGAAGTACAAACACATGGTGTCATCTTGCATAAGGAACTGTTCAGACCTTTGTTGTCTTACCTGGCAACCCTTTCCGAGACTGAAGAATAAATCAGATGTCAATGGGTGCACTTCACACTGAAGACAGACCACAGCCCTACCTCTAAGCATTAAATGAGAAGGTAGTCCAATTCTTTCACCTGTCTACACGATGCTAACAGCAAATGTAGTTTTCAAGTTGAGCCCTCAGTCTTTGACCTGCCCTCAGATATTACTAACCTAATTTTATCCACATAGCAATTTGCTCTACTGCTACAGAGCAATTTCAGGTGTAGAGTTCAGATCAAAGTGCCTGTATTTAGGGAACCTATAATGGGAACTTGGATTTACATGTAGGTCCCTAAAGGTTATTGAAAGATTAAGGTGGCCAGTCACTAGGGTGAGAATTAGTTGCTCAGACACACACATGCAGTGCTACTCAAGAATGCCATTTGAATGTCTCAGGATATCCTAAAATATCTACATACAGCCTGCAAATATGACAGGACATTTCTGAAACCTCTGGCTATAAAGCAAGTTTATGTTCTTAAGATTTCTCAAATGGGACAGGAGATTTCACTTGTCTGCCATAGCTGAAACACTACGTAAGCTCTAATGATGACTGTCTTAAGACTTTAAAAGCTTAGCAAACATGAAGACATCCATATCTGGGTGTTACATCAGTAACTAGATCCCAACTCTACAACCAAAAACAGAGTGTAGAACAAATTCAGAAGAAAGTATTTTCAAGGGAAGGCATGACATAACTGAAACATACTAGCATAATGCACATTACATGAAGGTTAACTGAACATGCTACATCTCGTTATCACAATCCAGCTTCACAACCATCCAGCTCTTCTTTGCAAGGCAAGAAAGGGCACATTAGCTGGTAAGTCAAATACTGGCATTAATATATAAATCAGTCTGTAATCCTACAACAAGGTACTGATGTTACTTAAAGCTGAGTATTCAGCTACAAAACAGTGTCTTGTTATTTACAAGTCACAGTAATATCTGCTGTTATGGATCTGGAAACAAGAAATTAAAACATACACCAATTGATATTTAGCTCCAGGAGAAGTAAGAAGTTGAAAGTTCTCAGAGAAAATAAATATTCCTGTAATGCAATACTGACCACATAATGTGACATTCAGCTTACAAGCTAAGGCACATTTGTGAAACTGATGCAAGTATTCTTGTAATTTTTAACATTACTGATAGATGAGGATGCTTTGACTGAAGGTTCCCTGTATCTCTTTCCAAACAAACTTCTACAGCTGCCCTTGAAGTATAATGGTATAGCATTTAAAGATCTGAAAATCTAGATTTCTTGTTTAAGACTACTTTAAAAATGTCACCCTATTTCTAGAATTAGAGACATAAAACTGCCATGAAAGACAGCAGAAATTATTTCACCCAGATAAGACATTCTCATCCTACAGTGCAAAAAAATACATTTCTAAAATTGAGTGGGAAACAATTTGTTTTTATGAACTTCAGTATCTATTGCTTAATATTTAAATTATATAATATGTATTATAAGCATGGATGTCCGTATGTTAGAAGATGATGCAACAGCTCTATTTGAGGGAGTCCAACACAGATGTTGCTACACTCACCAAACTAAGAGGTAGAGCTGAAAAAGGTAACCATATATATTGCCATATAAATCCAAGTGAACCCATAGCTGGTACACAGCATCCTTTACCCCATTGGAAAGCTTTAATTCATTAAATAAATATCATCAAGAAAGAATGCGTACACGGTCAAATAATTTTGAAGAAAGGTACTTATAGCTTCCGTTCTTCAAGAGGAGAATGACGTTAGCTTTTCCCAACTGAAGTCTAAGGCTCAAGAGGAAGAAACAAGCCTTTGTAGCAAGCCTTTGTTGTATCTGGAACAGGAATTTCTCTGGATAGCTCAAAAAACCTCTCTCAGTATGTGACGGAGCATAGGTAGCAGATGAAAACAATTTCAGACTTGGAATGTACCGTGGATGTGTGCTGCCCTCTACTGTACTGCTTGAATTCTTCCACTAAGTCAAACAGCCATTCTGCTGTTACTTTTAAACACAGACAGGTAAGATCCACTTTACTCCAAATCAAAATACTAAAATATTACTACTCTAAGCATGCAAGCAGTGCCTGCTATGAAAAGATTTATACCCATCACCTTAGACAAATGATAGAGACCTATCAAGACAGATTTTTAAATCCCCATTTGTACATTTCCAAGCAGATAAGGAAAAATACACTTGCTTTAGCTGTTCCCCCATGTGCTTAGAGCAAGACCTTTTACCCTAATCAAGGCCCAACAGTTAATTTTCTACTCTTTCATGCAAAGCATGCTGATTCAAAGTAATATATGCTTCAGCCTTATCTGTAAACTAACAAGCCTTCCACATGGATGTGTCTCTTTTCCCCAAATAACATTTTTTATTTACATGTTTCTCATTCAATAAATGTTTCACTTTATTATAAACACTTAACCACAACTCCTAACTCTTCATCACTATGTAATGAAGGTATTCAAGGTATCAGAACTCCTATTGGAAACTATAGTTCAAAAGTAAGCAAGCAAGCAAAAAAAATCCAAACAAACAAAATAACACCAAAAAAATTTTTCCCCTACAAGGAATGTTTTTGTTTGTTAAAACTTTGTGAAGTTCATGCAGCTACACACACACTCATTTTTCAACTAAACCACTTGAATTTCCCTCCACCCCAACGCATTGATTGTTATAGTTGGAGCCACTTAAATTTCAAATCTTTCATTTCCTCTAGTAGAGAAATCTTCTATTTATTTAGAATCACTAGAATTATTCACTCTACCTGGTCTGTTATTAAACCATACAGATGGCAACAAAAAATGACATTAAAAAAGTTAAAGCAAGTTAGGGAGAATTAAAATGCATATCTGCTATTTTTAACTTTTAAGATACACGGGTTTTGCTGCAAACAAAAGGATATACTTGATTAAACAGTAACTTCTACTACTTTCCCTCCTCCAGCTGTGAATTTGTAATGAGCAGGACACTACAGAGTCTATTTCCTTCTTTGTTTTTAGAGAAGGCTTAAAAAATTATATATAATCTCAACTGGAGCTGAATGGTCCAGCCAGCTCAGTCCGGCTGCTGATGAAATGCTTGGATTTTTGCTATACAGTGGTTTGGTTTCATCAAGAACACAAGATTCTTAGGGAATAGAAACTGCTGAAGTGAATCCTGAATTCCAGACCTGGAAAGCTCACAGAACCACTTTGTTTAAAAGAAAGTAAAATCTGAGACAAGAATTTGCACGGACATCTCAGTGAAGTCATCAAGATTACACCTAATTCCATATGACTACTGATAATACTTGTCTAAACATCTACTGTATTTGGAATAGCATACATAAAAAAAGAAGAATTATTTGACAACTATTGAAATACAACTGGCATCCAATAAGTAGGTCTTGAATTTGCTTTCTGGTAGCATGTTAAAAAAAGCTACTAAACAGGAATGTAACAATTTAATGAAAAATTAAATGGTTTGATAACGAACCATTAGGATACTTGGGGCTGAAGTCACTTTACAAATATTTTTTAATGCATCCTTTTTTTCAGCTTTGGACCAAGAGTTAGGAAAAAAGCAACATAATTATGTTTTTTGCCAAGTTTAAGGTAACAGTGAAATGTTTCTTGGTCTTAGGTAAAGGCAGTCAAATTTTACCACATACTATGTCCATACTACTTTCAGAAAGGTAGCATCACTCAAGAAAATTCTTGTGTTTAATAAAAAAACAACTTACAGGTCCACCTTTCAGTGTAAAAAATGTGACAGTAGAAAACAGGACTGTAAAATAAGCCAACTGAAAGCTATACAAAACCCCCAGTGTTTATAAACATGTCTGTGTTTAGGTGAAGTTAGACTTCCATTACCTACAGATGTGTAAGTGGCTCTTAAACTGACATCAAAACCACATACCAGATACCCATTGTATCTTGCCTACTAACGGCTTTAGAGAGCAATTAATCTACTTGCTTTCTTATTCTTCAACTGCCACTTCACACTACTAATAGTTTAAACCTAAACTTTGATTCACTGGATCAAATATTACCTTAGATGAGACAATATAACTTTACACTTAAAAATATATTCTAACCTACAATACTCAGTGGGTTATACTCAAAAGGAAAACGAAGCAAAATAGTACCAACACATTAGAAATTAAACAACTGCTGTTAAAAAATTATACTGCTAAAAAGAATTACCTGTTTTTGTTAGCAAAAGATTATCCAGATGTCTATCTCCAACTCCAAGGATGTATGTAATTACACAATAACCAGCTGTAACAAGTAAATTGTAAACATCAATATAAGTAACTTTCCAGGGAAGCAACAAGTTCCACACAACAGCCTATGACATTATCTTAGTTCTTGTTCACAAGTAGTAAATATACCATAGAGACTGTGGGCAGGGGTTGTGCTGGGGAAGAATAATCAAGATTATCAGCAGTGTGAAGAACACTTGAAGTAATAAATTAAAACTCCCTATCAGTACTGCCTAGATTTTAATTTCTTACTACACAATTATATGCCTAAAACTAAAAGCCTAAATTCATTCAATATTGGGATTAAGATACTTCAAAGGAAGATGAAGTATTTTGAACACAATGAATGTACTCATTTTGAACTTAAGATATTTTAGGACAACTGCAAACAAGCTTTAGACATTGATATGAATCCGAATGTAGACATCAGCAATATTTACAAGCTAAGCCGTAAGCCAGGCAGTGATAATAAGTTAGAACTAACACAAACTGCTTTAATTCTTACTTTCACCCACTAACCAGCCTGAAGCAGTTCTAAATACTGCACCATCACAAAGAGAAGGGAAAGAAGATACTGTGAAGTAACAACTGAATTCCTTTTTTTTTTTTTGTAGAATTAAGTTGCTTTTAACGGACAACAAATGTGATATTTTAACATTGCCATCAGTTTACTGAACAAGTTTTTACTGAACTATCACTTTTTCTTGTCATACAAATGGCACAAGAAGTTGAATGTAGCTTCACTGCCAAAAAACCCCGATGTTTTAAAAATAAATTAAAATTTTCTACCTCAAATACAGATGATTTATTATTATATAAATGCTTTACATCTCCCTGAATTATAAAGACCCCAACTCATGATGCGGAGGGGACAGAGGTAAGATTATTGATAGAAAGCAAAGAGTATTTAACTTCTAGTCTCCTTTAAGGAGAGCAAAAAGAGGGCTGAGAAGAGGAATTGTGTATGACATGTCAGGCTTAAAACTATTCTTTTCACAGGGATGTAAAGTACATGCATAGTGCCCTATCTGCAGTCATCTAAACTGATGTCTTAATATCTCATCTACCCTGTCCTTTATACTTCAGATATGAAGTTATCAGCTCTAAGACTGTAACTTACCACAGCTCTTAACATATGTGTCCATCACCTCTGCACTTATTCCATGAGGGCCAGTCTCACTAGGTGCATGTTTTCTGAAGAAGTTCTGGAGGGGAAGTCATCAACATATTTAGTTATTCCACATGATCTGAAACAAGATCTTTATAACTGGTAAAAAAAGGATTTAAATCAAGGCCACAAATGGCCATTATTACGATCTGCTAAACTAACAATCACTCCCAAAAAACCTAGTAAGATATAATTTAATTTTGTATCACTTTATTTTCTGTCTTAATCATCCTACTTTTATACTCAATAGAAAGAGATGTGAAGTTCAAATTGAAAAGCAGTTTTCTTCATTAACAGCTTCAGAAAATTAATGCATTGAAAAGTTACCAATTAATAACTATGAGTGCAAAATACTTCCACAGGAAACTGTTTATGCCAGATCAGCAAAAACTAGAACAGGATGAACAGTTCAGATTTGTAACTACATTTGGGACACACACTCTTACAAGGTTCATCATTATTATGTGTCTCCGTATTCCTCAATACAACCAACTGCTACTGAGCTTAAAAGGAAAATTTAAGTCATCAAATGGAAATTTCACATTTCCTGTGAAATGTGGACAGGGCCACAACAGTCCTTACCACTACTCAGAAGAAAACCAGGGTTTTCTTGACTGAGACAAAAGATGTGTAAATTATATCCAAGCCTAAGTACAAGTTTCTTCCAGTAAGCAAACATAAAGGTAAGCAAGCACTGGAAGAGAAGCTTTGTAGGCATCTGGATGACGTAAGTGACTAAAATCCTAATGGAAAAATGAAGGGAATCTTACAAAAGAAAAGGAGGTACCAAAGGAAGGTACCTGTAGACTATTTAAGAAAGTTTTGCTTGAAAAGCAGCCCTGTTACAACATGTAGCAGAGTTTTAAAGACTTTGCTGGCAGAGGAACATGCCCTTCTGAAGTATGTTAAAAAAGCTGACAATAGAGAGCCTGTTAAATGAAATCCCTAAGCAAAAGGTGGAAGGAAATTTTTAACTGGTTAACAGGGTACTAGAGAGATCTACTTTCAGTGCTCCAAAATTTTACATACTGTATGTAAAAAACAAACAAGCAAAACCCACAAACCCACCCCCCCCCCCAACCAAAAACCAAAATAACAAACATAAACAGGCTTCAGACCATCCAAAAGCTAAACTGTAGAGTGTGGAACAGAAATATCTCCAAAACATGAACTGTAATTTCACAATTGTTGATAGAAGGTAAGTAACATTCAAACATCAAAACATCTTTTCTTTCCTGCAGATCTGCATTACCAGCCAGTATTAGATTACTTGCTTTAAATCTTTTCAGAAGTTAAACATTTTTTAATATTTAGATACACTGCCCATCTTTATTAAAATAGCTGTGACACCCAAAATGAACATTTACAAAAAGAATAAACCAAACTTTCACAACACCTGAAAATGTTTCTTTAGTTTTTATTTCCTTGGCCTACAATGCCCAGCTATTTTATCATGCACAGGAAATCTGGGCTCTATAATGTATTTTGCCATTGATCTATGAAGTAATTTTAGATTACATTCTTTTGGCATCTTGTCTATTTAGATTAGCAATTCTTCACAGGAAGAATTGCTTCTTACATCTGCACAGCAACTAAAACAGTGGAGCACCTATTTTAGATTGGAATATGATGTTACGAGTAATTGCAAAATGACAATTTCACAAGCATTTCTAAATATATTGTTTTATAAAAACATATAATGGACTAGAATATGAATAGTACAATTCCAAGATCACAAAGGATTGCCAAAAAACCACTTTATAAACTGCACGATTATTGAATGCATAGATGTAGCTTATCACAATCTTTATGAAACAGAAAGCTCAAAAAAACATATGCCATTTGATGCAGGTAATTGTCTGATTAACGATAAGCTTTTTTTATAAACAATAAGCATTCAATACCCTTATTTGTTAAGGAAATGGTAACGACAAATGATAAGCATTGTTCAGTCTCTGTGTTTTTAATATATGTAGTTTATAGGAGTTGGGAGCTATTTGCTTTAGCTCCCAGTTACTGAGATATGAACAAAAGCAAACTTCAGTATCAATTACAAAAAAGGGAAAGGTACTGAAACAAATTTAATCCAACATAAACATGCTGTGTTTTCATTAAAAAACTTATTAGCTATATATCTCATACGGCAATTTGGCATGTTTTTAACTATATTTATCTCAACCAGCTGAGCTCTGCTACCTAGCTTGTGTGCTGTGCTTGAAATTAGCATGTATTTTGTGAGCCACTATTCATTTGTGCCCCTACTCAATTCCACCACAGTTACAGAAAGCTTGTTAAGCTAAATAAATAAATAAATAAATAAATAAATAAATAAATAAATACACATGGTATCTATACATGCACCATGGCAGGGAAACAGACTTCAGAAATTACATGGACAAACTATTTAGTTGTTACATCAAAGAAGAAAAAAAAAAAAAAGAAATTATTAAAACATACTTTGACAATGTATCAAGCCAAAACTACTGAATGAATGACAGAAACACTTTAAAACAAAAGAGTACAGAAAAGTGTCATGCATCTTCCATTCGTCATTACAGCAAAGCCAGAATTTCAATATCGCAATTAAATTACACTTTAGTTATTTAAATGGTATTACTTTAAGACATGAGATATTCATGTGGTGATTTAAGTATATTTTTTTAAAGCAAAACATTTGCTGTAAATACCCTTATGTTTCAACTTGTAATTTGTCTTCCAACAACAGATACAAAAATCAGTTGAGAGACTAAAAACTGTTGCATGAGATCTAAGCCCGCAATTTATACAGTTTTATCAGAAGATGACTTAATCCCCCATCACGTACCTGTATACTTTCCTCAGTAGCAAGAACTTCTGCAACTGGTACTGACTGAATAAACTGCATAAAGCCTGTAACAGAAAAGCAAAAAAAAAAGTGTCTCCAATGCATGGAACTTTCAAGCTCCTCTATAATGCATGTTTATTAAAGGGCATCGCTAACACACACTTTCATTCAACTGCTTCTCATTGGCAAAAAACCATGTTTTGTTCCCATTTTCTGCCTTCAGTAATTTTAAAACAACTAGTTGTTAACACCAAATTAGCTTGCAAAAGGTCTGTTGTTCCAAGTTTTCCTGAGAAGAGAAAGATAAATCAATGGCTTTCTAAATATTTATCCAGAATGTATCTAAAAGCATAGCCAAGTTTGATCTGTTTTGTCTTGGTTTTTTTTCCTCCACTTCATGCAAAGATCTATAAATAGGAGTGTTAAAAATGATTTGTCCAAGATCACACAGCAAGCTAGTACCAAAGATAACACTACTGATTGTCACATACTCCAAAATCCAGACTGGGCTTCTTTTATGAAGATATTTGAGTCACCTATGGAATACTGTGGTCACTCAGGTTGTTTACTTCCTTGACTTACATTGCAACAAGATTTTCTTACACATTTGAACTCCTTTTTAGAATGCTGTACTAAACAAAACATCTCATGAAAATAGTGTGTCACAACAGTCTGAACAGAGGGAGAAGATTCCTCCCAATACTGTATTTTTAGGAAATAAAAGTATTCATACCATGTTTTGTACTAGTTGCCAGTACTTTATAGGGTGTCAGTTTCAAATCCAGATTCTCTTTTCTTAACAGCTGGAAAAAGTCAACACAAAAAAAGCAAAGATGAATACAACAGAAATCAACTTCTATTTGTAAAAGGAATGTGTATTGGACATACTGTTCTTCACTGAAATTAGTAATAAGTGAAAGCCTGTTTGCCAATTTTTTTTTTTCCAAATCTACACAGGATCATTCCCCATCTATAAAGAAAAGAAAAAAGCCACCTAAGATCTGAGAACCCTGGAGTGTATTAGCAACATAAGCTGCATTAGCAGTTTTCAACAGTCTTGCTCTCAACAAGGGGAATCAAGAACATAGAAGGACAAGGATGCGGATTAATAATTCTCACCTTATCCATGAGTGAAATAATCTGAAGAATAAGTTGATCTTGACGTAAATCATCACCATGCTTAAAAATTATAGGATATTTGCCTCCGTCTTCTGTCTTGAAGAATAACTGAGCAGGCATTAAAGCACTCTGGAAAAGAAAACTTATTCTACTAAGCTGGTTCACAGTGATGTTCGTGTTAACATGTTGCTGAAGTGGAGTTCTAAAATATAAAATCTTGTTTATCGCACTGTAAATCGGAAGTGAATTAAGCAAGTATCAGGTCATAGGATTCAAGTATCAAATTCAGTTAGAAAAAGGTTTAGAATAATCCCATTTGAATACCAACAGCAGGCAGTGAGCACCAGAAGTCTCTTCACATTCCTCAAGTTAGGTAGAAGAGAAGCAATTCTAAAGCTTCTAAAAGCTCACTGTCTAGGTATGTTCTAACTGTTGAGTCCGTTTCCACTTACCAAAAATGTGATCTAGGCATGTTTTTAAAAAATATCTTAAGACTTCCCTTCTTTTTTAGCAAGGAACGTGAAGAATACGATCCTCCCATGTGCACCCCCCACCAGCAGAAGAGGAAAGGACAGAAGGATTAAAATTTTGTTTGTATGCACGTAATGCCAATGAACATGGAAGCACTATGCAAAAGGTCACAACAAAACAAATTTAAACTGACCAGATCAAAAGGAGACACAATTATAGGAAAAACATCAAAGAAATGCTAGGGGCAAGACATCTTAAACAATTAATTGCTTCCTTAATCTATTTAGTAAAAGCAAAAATGCCTTTTTACATTGTTGAGAAAGCCAATTTAATTGTTTGCAATTTCTCTCCCATGAGGAAAGGCTGAAAGAGGTGGGGATGTTCAGCCTGGAGAAGAGAAGGCTACAGGGAGACCTTATTGCAGTCTTTCAATACTTAAAGGGGGCTTATAAGAAAGATGGGGACAGACTTTTAGTAGGGACAATAGCGACAGGACAAGCAGTAATGGTTTTAAACTAAAAGAGGGTAGAATCAGACTAGATATAAGGAAGAAATTTTTTACAATGAGGGTAGTGAAACACCAGAATGCATTGCCCAGAGAGGTGGTAGATGCCCCATCCTTGGAAACATTCAAGGCCAGGCTGGATGGGGCTCTGAGCAACCTGATCTGGTTGTAGATGTCCCTGTCAATTGCAGGGGGGTTGGACTAGATGACCTTTAAAGGTCCCTTCCATCCCAAAGCATTCTATGATTCTCTGCATAAAATGGGTTGAAGGGGATCAATTACCCACATGAATGATTTCATCTATTGCAACTGACCAAGTCACTTCCCTCAAAAAAAAAAAAAATCAAGGATACCGAGTTTAATATTTGAGCAGTTACGTTAGATTTTCACATGCAATGAATGTTTCAGAATTATTAAGTTCCATAAATTAAGGAAAAATTATTCTTTACATAGTCCTACCAAATCTGCCATGTGATGTCCAAGAGCACCAAAAATTAGTCATTCTTTCCTCTTTGGATTTGTTTGGTTTTTATCCCCTCGTACAGAATGAGAGATTAAATGGAAATCTGTAACCTTTCAGAATCAGGATGATCAAAAACATCTCTGATTTTGCAACAAATTACATCTCATATTTTTGGTCCTAAATTTTCTACATTGCTACAGAAGACCAATATGTAGAAGACTTGAGTTGTAGAAACTTGAGTTTGTCCTGATCAAGTTAAGCTATTATTCTTGATAGGAAATATTTAGTCGCTGTTCCAGCAGTCTTTTTGTCCACATTCTTCCCCCGTCCCTTAAATCATGTTCACACTAAAAGCTGACTCCAGTTTGCAAAACCTTGTTTTCATGACCAGATCTTTCCAGTGTTGCCTCCAA
Source organism: Theristicus caerulescens (assembly GCA_020745775.1). Taxonomy (NCBI): domain Eukaryota; kingdom Metazoa; phylum Chordata; class Aves; order Pelecaniformes; family Threskiornithidae; genus Theristicus; species Theristicus caerulescens. The sequence goes on from CM036583.1 coordinate 6,775,463, forward strand.
CCTGAGGTGCAAGAGCATGGAACTGGAGAAGCGTACTCTTCAAAGGGACTAACTGGTATATAAAGAACCAACCCAAAGCTGGGAAACCGAGAGATGGTATGGTAGAAAACCATGCAAAAATGTTCATCTCTGATTTTAAGAATAGACAAATTATATCGCAATCAACAAGCAGCCTGTCAAAGTTTGAAACTACTGGGTATAACAAATTTGTGACCTAGTAGAGATGATGGATCAACAAGAGTTGCCACAGCAGCTTGAACATTTTTTTAATTGGAAGAGAATGCCTCCTGGACATAGGCCTGACTGGTAAAACTCATTTTGGTCATCTTAAAATTAGATCACAGTCACCTATGAGTTGAAAGTGAATTTATAAAGAGGTTCTACATCACTGGACAGGTTATAGCTTACAGTCCAGGCAATAACTTACATTCCAAGTAGTACAGGAAGCAAAATAACTCCAGCCATTTCAACAGCACATTGACTGTTTATTAACTAGATTAAGGGCTGGCCATATGATGACAAGCAACTGCTATGGATTGGTTTAAGGACTTACCAACTGCAGGGATATACAGATCTATCTGTCAGCCCACTGCAACTGCATGAAATGTACCACCTTATTCCTTTCCAGTCTCTACCAATTTAACAGTTTTATTTTGCAGTGGGATAGACACATACATCTAGCTGAGATGCGGCACACCTGACTTGATTTGTATGATTTTGATCATAAGTGGTATTCCTGTTGAACACAGTCTAAAATTCAGAGAAATTCTGAACTAGGAAGCATGCCTTCAGCTTGTGGACTTCACAGACTTTATAAACTGTATCAGTCTCATAAAAGCTGCTTTAAAGTTGGCGCATTAGGCACCCCCCCAAAAAAAAGAATTTCACCAAGAAAATTGAGAAAACAAAAAAGTTGTTTAACCACATTAAGAGCATGTTACAGTTACATTTTGCCTCCACTATGCCAGCCCCTTTAAATCTTTCAACTGACGTTTCTAAGCGTAGCGCTCATAAGATTTGTTTGTATTTCAGCTATTCAGAAGATTTCATTTACCTTGAAGAGTGTGGCTTTTTCAGGGATTATCCCTTTAATTTTCACCTGAGGTTCCAGAGGAAGTGGAATAAGTTCCATATCTGCTAAATTCATCTTTTCGTTATCTGCTAACAATGCCTGAAGCCTCTCATTCTAAAAGAATAAAAGAATAAGAACTTGTTTAAAAAAAACAATCATCAAACACATACTAGGTATATATGAACAGTAAAAAAAGTCTTTTAACAAAGGATATATTATTAGTAAATATCCAATTTATTGAATTCTTTACCCTTCCAAAGAATCATGGTTTCACTCTTAAAACCCAGTCAAATAAAAATTCTCCATTTGCAGTAATCTGAATAAGAAAGCAGATATTCTATTTAGTCTGAGCATAGTCAACCAATTTTATAAGTGCCAGGTATAACAGTCTTACAAAAAATTTATTTCTAAATTGCCTATACAAGTAGCAGGATGATTTGTTTTCTATACCAGTATCACGTTAGTTCTGTTTCAGAAACTTGATTCAAGTCTTCAGCTCTGATCCATTAAATCCCTGAACTCAAGGAGATTCTCTACCACCAATGAACCGAATTGCCAATGGCTTGCATAGATCTGATTTCAGAGCTTGCTCTACATTCCTACATCTGTAGTTATCAGAAATACAACACTGTCAGTTTTCAAGTTCTTTACGCTTGGTGTATAACATAATAAAGGTCGAATACATAAAAGTCTCTAGTCTTTTCCCCTACCAAATATAACAGGCATAAACACAGACACACAGCAAGGCAGCCCACTACTGTTGGGAATGCTTCTATTGGTTAATTGCTGCTAGCTAGATTTTAATCCAAAAAAGCCATGTGTTTCTTAATTTTACAGAAATATCATGGCGATTATAAAAGAACATTTGCCAGAATGCTATCAATGTATTGCACAAGCAGGAAATACATTCTTATGAATTGAAAAATCCTCCTTCTCTTTTAGTGATTACACCTTTATTACTGATACATAGCACATTCACAAAATTTCATAAAAATGATGCAACACCTGTTTCATTTTCCCGCACAAATATGCACCATAGATTTAAAGAAAGAAGGTGAAAAAAATTATTACACTAAAAAATCCATACTTAAAAACACTGATGTGTGTCAGAGGAAAAGAAAATACATGAATAGAAGTTCCTTTGGCATTCCTGCTTCCTCCTCATACCTATCTGTCAAGTTCACTTGAAATATTTTAACTAAGGATAAAGCTTCTTAAAACGCACCTATGATAGAAATCCTTTTCCTCAAGATGCAACAGATAACTTTCAGAGAAGGGAAAGATCTGCTAAACACACATATTATATAAGAATAGTTTTGTTGCTCTTGGAATAAATGAAACCTTGCTGCTAGCCAAATTTCATTATCTATCCCGGCACGATTCTCGCACCACAATAACCTCTGCTCCCCTCCCATGTCCCCCACAACTTGTTCACTGTTATATCATCAACTATTCAGTTATTCCCCTATCTTCCTTTTGCCAAAATATCCCAAGATTTTTCTCAAGGGCCTCTTTTTCATCTACAAACTTTCGGAACACTTTTGAACCTTGACTTATCTAAACCTCTCCTAAGTTTGTTTAAAGTTTGCTAAAATTACTACAGGACAGGCAGACATCCGTTACAAATCGCAGTGCTAAGAATTTTTAGTGAAAAGCTAACATTCCTGCTGTCAAATTCTAGCCAGAGATAAGTTTTGCAATCCTTTAGTTACCTTTTTCTTACGATTCCCACTTTCACGCTGCACTGCTTTCATTACATGAACCAGCCGATCTACAAACGTCTGCTGGGCTGCCAACAATGAACGCATAACTCTGACAGACTTATCACCCTAAGTGAATTAAAAGAAACAAAATTAGTTCTTTGTTCTATATAATTATTTTATCTAGAAATTATTCCTTTATTCTTAGACCTTTGGGCTTTTAAGGGGTAAGTGAATAAAGATCAATTTTCTGTCAATTCAAAAGGTATTTTCTGTAAAACACAATCAGAATCACTGTAGCTGACAATCAATTATCTAACCTACCAGTGCACTTCAATTTGCATTAACAATTTCAGTGGTGAACAGTCATGTATGGCAAACCTATTCACACAGCCAAAATAAATAAGAATAAGCCCAGGGAACATTCTTATGAAGCGTAAGAATCAGATTTGAATAACATCTCCAAAATGGGAACTAATATGAAGTGAGATACACTAAAATCAGCAAAGACTGCACATCTGCTATAAATAATGGATTGCAATTTGCAGAAGTGCTTTTTTGTTTTGTTTATGCTTTTTTTCCCCGCTGGTCCAGCACCCTCTGCTGCTGATACACAGAACACCACCGTGAATTCAAAAGACAGGTCTCTTGTCTCAATTTGCACTGCAAGGACAAGTGCTTCCAGTAAAGAAACAGTAAATAAAATAGACTGATTACACAAGGCAGAGGGTTTTAGAACCAGCATGTTACTAACAGGAACAAGCAATAAAACAGAGGAAAAAGTTCTCAATACTTGTTCTTTTAAGTAGTTTCTTTGGTTTACCACTAACTCAAAATTTGAGCAAAAGTGGAAGCTTTTTTAAAAATTTCAATACATATGACATGAAAAACTGTCCTCCTTCTAGACACATGTGCCTTTTTAAAGAATGCCTATCCCAAAACACTATGTATTTCCTTACACAGAGGCATTACCTTCAGCAAAGCCTGACTAAATCTTCTCATCACATTTAAGTACATTTCGTGAGTCTTTGGGTCCCTCTGCTGAGTGTCTTGGTCTTCACACTCCACTATTACATACCTGCAGCATAAAAACAACTCAAGTTATGTTGTACTCTGGTGCTACATGATTTGAGTGAAATACAGCAGTCCTGTATTACAGGCCTGGAACTAAAAATAAAGTTGATTGTTGAGTGAGTTATCAACCAACAGCTGAACTCTTCAAAACTTCATAGTCAAATTCCCACTTGGATCAAGAGAGTCTGTCAAAGTTTCTGAGGTCCTTCACTTACAGTGAAGTGGCATCACTCAAACAGGACAAGTCAGAAGTCCAAATCATATGAACACTCCAACCGAGCAGAACACGTGGAAGAAGTGGGCATTCAATTGTGCTACTACCCTCTACATAATGTAGTGGCTGCAAACTTGCTATTCAAGTATACCTGAAAAAACGAGAAGAATCTCACCCTACCTTTTCCCTATTTTAGCATTAGTAACAGTGGAAGAGACAGTATTGGTCCTGAAGCAGCTCTTCAAAATCTACATTCCAAAATAAGTTTTCATTTCGAAAATTATGGTTCAAGTACAAGATTTAAACAGTACAATTTGGAATAGTTATACTGAAAATTTAATTTGTTATGGTAAGCAGTTGTTTAGAAAGCTTTTATGCTTATTTCTATTCACAGCACTGACAAGCAAAAAGTGCCTGTGCACGGAAGGTATTCTTTCTGTTGACCAATATATCTCCTAGTACTACCCAGTAAAAACATTTAACCACACTATTAAAAAAGGAAGAAATTAGCAAGTCACTTGATTTTCAAACTCTGCATTTGAATTCAAAAGTGACTCCACACATTCAACAAACACGCTTGAACTTTACTTTGACAGCTAGAATTACATGTTCCTTATGCACTTGTGCAGAATCTCTTTGCAACTGAATGATTATAGGACAAGATTAGGTCTATCATTTGCAGCTGATGAGATTTGACTAGTCTTATTTATAAATAGGCAATATATTATATAAATTAAAATAAGGAATATGTAACTTATTCCATGAGTATTACCTCAATGAAATCTATAACTAGAGATTACTTCTAGAGCTTTGCAAATATATTGTTCTACACCATTCGCTCACCAAAATGACAAAATGAGATTGCAGTAACGTGTATAAAAATAAGCCCATGTTTACAAAGTCTGCACCAAAATTTCAAGGAAAACAGGAAGTAAAGAACTGAAACTGCCATCTTCATCTTCATTTGTGAAAAAGCCCTAGACAGTTTCTCAAAGCTATCTTGAAACACGGAGTAAAAGTAATGCTTCATAGTTGGATAGCTGTCTCATACATCTGAAGAAGAGAGAAAAAAGCAGAAGCACTGACTTCTGTAGCTGCTGTTAAAGTATAAGGATAGGATAGCTTTACAATGACAAGTGACTGAACAGGGAGGTTTGATTTTCAAGGGTTATTGTACTTTTTCCATTGATTATTTTAGGTGCATGCTGTGTCTGGATAGTTGAAACGAGCAATTGATCAGCAGCCAAGAGGATTTATGGCTATGTCAGCTCAAACAGTGGCTGCAACATTTGTATTTTGTCACTGAGAAATTGAGATGTCTGGAAAGAAAACAAAGAATAAATTGACTAGGTTTTTTGGGGGGGTTTTTTGGGTTTTTTTTTTAGTTGCAAGACAAACTTTAGAGTTCTGGATGCTGTAAACTGAATTTCTGGATTTCTGTAGACTGAATGTCTGAGATGTTGCTGAAATGTAAGTGCACAGTTTCTATCAATGTGATAGAAATAAGCTAATCTAGTAACACTTATCTTAAATGAAGACTATTTGACTAGGTCAAGCATTTGGCTTCTACCCAGATCAATTAGGCCTGCAATTATTTTAATTATTTAAATTTAAGAGCACCTTTTTCTGAAGCCAAACATTATCTTTGGCCACTGCAGTAGAAGTACGTACAATAAGGAACTGTAGTTAAGTCATGCACTTATATATTTTAAATTTAAGCTACTGAAAAAGCAATGGAATAATAAAACTTAAAAAGACATTTACAAATGGAGTAATTCTCAGGGTAGGTTAGGATTCTTGTAAGAATTTTATACGAACAGTTTACAAGGTTTACACCACATATCACACTGTTGCTAATTTCTGGCTTATCTGTGGTTGAATATTCATAGCACATTAACATATGATAATATGTATTAGTATTTTTAATTATTAGATACCTCTACAAAGGATATGAGAATCCTTTGACTTCAGTTTACCCATGTAAAAGGCATCTGAGCGCTCTATTTTAAAATAAATACATGGGTATATACAAGAAGATAGCTCTATGTGTTGTGTATATGCATAGACATATATATACATTACTATATACACATACACTTTCACAGAGCACAGCTCTATTCACCACAGCTTTCTTCAAATGAGATAACTCTATCTGCAAATGCTTACTCAAGAAGGCATGCAGATGACTGGTTCAGGAATCTAATTTAATTCTTAAACCACTGAAGTGAGACAAGACCCTCAGGTCAGTAATCTTACCTCTCCACTATCTAGATGAACTATTCACAACTAAAATTCCCCCTTAATAAAGCACACACCTGCAATGACATCTTGTTTGTGCTCATAGCATAACCACAAATGGAATCTAAAAAATAACTACGTTAGCACAGAAAAATTAGTGCTTTATGAACCTTCATAAAGTACACTCCTGATTAATACTAAAGTGGATAACCTTAATATTCTAGCCAACACTGTTCAAAAGCTATAAACACAAACCAAACAGAAAAGCAGAGCAGAAGATGAACTTTGTCTCCTTCCCACCACCATAAACAAATGGAATGACAACTTATAAACTATAGTTAGGCTTTTTTTTTTTTAAACATTGTACTTAATGCCCTACAAATCACCTTCCTTTGTCAAACAGTAAAGCACATTTGGGTATTTTAAAACCAGCACCCTCCTTTTACTAATTATTCTGTTCAAGTGCATATTGTTTTAAATCTACTACTTCATCCTGACAGAAATTGAGATTCTCAAGTTCTCAAGACAGGTCATCTTTTGCTGTGCATCCTTCTGGGCATTATAGCTTCGATTCCAATTAGACATTGATATAGGATGAATAAATAGTTTCTAACATACCAGTATAAGTAGTTTGCCAACGTAGAATTTTTGCATGCTCGTGAAATCAAGAAAGTGCAAAGGTCTTGCTGGAAGGGATTTAAGAAAAGTAAAATTAAGTTATAAAGAAGTCTAAGCACTTTAGAGGGAGATGATGTTAAGGAAAAGCCCCAAATAATTACAGGGAGTTTTAAGAGATACATTCCCTTCTAAAATCTGAATCCAATCCAACCTAATATTTAAATTCAATCCAACCTAATATTTAAATTGCATTAATTTTATTACTGCAAATCCAGGAACAACACTACAAGTAAAAATAAATCTGTTACTACAGTAATATATTTACCAACATGTCAAAAGTCCATGATGTTCTCCAACAATAAACCTTTAATGTAAAGTTTCTATTTACAATATATTACACTTTACTCCTATGCAATTATCTCTTGCTGTAAGATTCAACCCTGAAAGAGATTTGCTACCCTGTCTTGCATGTCAAAGATCTAAAACTCATTAAGATGTTGTACTTTTTAACATAAAGAAGAAAAAAAATCTGTAGAGGATACACAGCATTTAGCTGCTTTTTCAAGGTTTAATATTCCAACTAACATGAAATCCATGTATCTTTACTGATATACTCAATTTGAGGCTTATTTTCTATGCAGTACTGAGACTCAAAAAGGAAGATTTGCAACAGGGAATGGCTCTTTAGTTCAAAGACCAATTAACAGTACATCAGATTAAAATCAGGCTCCCTCAAACTGCCTTTACCTTTTTTATTTCCCTCCCTCCAATCCCATTTTTATTACTGTTCTACTTGTGGTATAAATTGAGTGTAATCCTTGGCAGATGTAAATCAACACAGTGCCTCACTTAGGTCCAAAAAGATGACACTCATGGCAACGAATACAGCTACAGGAAGAACAGACTGCAGAGATTAAAACATTCCGATAACTGTTTTCCATTAAAAAACCTCCCTTAAAACACCTCAAACACATGCAATTGTCAGTATCTAATCAGCATGCGATAGCCTGTGCAGTAATTTTCTCCTTCAAATAGAGTACTTTCACTTTATGAAGAATTCAATGCCCAGTCCGCCAGTTTTGGATAGTGTGACCATGTACGTAAATAGATGGCCTGTAAAAAAAACCTCAGTTAAGCTACTGCTATTTTCTTAGCATTTAGTTGTTTGAGCACTTTAAGTATTCAGCAACATACAGTAGAAAGATTCAAATATTCACAAACAGAAACTAAACACAGCACTAGGTCACTAAAAAGCCTCAAAAATACAAGGTAAAGTATTTGACTTACATCAAGGTTTTCATTGTCTGCAAGCTCCTTTGTCTTAGAAGTAAGAGGTGGTGAGGAAACAGGTGGAATAGGACTCATGATCTGGGAACTACATAAAGGAAAGCATGTAATTGGCATGATTCAAAGTTCTTCCTTGGGGGGCAGGGGGCATGCATGGAAACAGTAATGCATTTCACTTCCACAGCATTATCAATTCAGAAAATTGGAAAAGAAGTATCTTTGAAGATAGGATCTCAACCCTGCTTCAGAACAAACTGCATGAACAGCAACTTTGACAGCTACAGTTCCTGAAAATGGCAAAAATCTACGCGTGGATAGCTACACAGTTTATGGCTGTGAAGGACATTAACTTCCATCAAACTTACCATTTTGTTTCATCTTACATAAAAAATAGGCACAGATAGGAATTTAGCATATCCACATTTTCAGGATAAGCTTTTTTTTAAATGTTCTTAAGATTAAATTGCTAATACACAACACCTGCAAGCACTTGTCTCTGGAATGCAATTACACATAACAGAGCAGACAAACCCAATGCTTGCAAAGCAAAATTATCAGACAGTAAATTTACCTGAAAGGAAGTAATCAAACAGCTCTACTAATGTCTAAGTGTCATTGCAGACTCCAAATACACCATACATCCCAGGACACCCACTCTACAGCTTAGCAGCAAGATCAATGAAAAGCAGTATTCTTGTAATATGAGTAGTGACACAAGTGATTAGACATTGAAGCTTCAGACTAAAAATCCTGGAAATTTGTATTAAATAGTCACAGAAGACTTCAGTTAACCAAGTTTGTTTGCACCTTACCTAATTAATATGGTATTAAGCATTTCAGCCTTTCTTTTGGATTCCTGCAAGAATAAAAAGTGTGCTCCTCCAGCTCCTTTACGTTCACAGGACTCTCCCTACATCCTCTTTTGCAGGAGCAGGAAGAAATTCCTTTCCATTTCAGACTGATCAGACTTTTAGAACTATATTCTTTGATGAAAGTGGGAAGCAGAGCCTCACACCACACCACAGTGAAGACATCCTAACTTTTGCAAGGACAGAAGGAAGCAATGCCAGTGTTTTTTCTGCTCTCCAGAAGTTGTCTTCTTTTCATGCAGTAAGGTCAAAGGCCACAACTTCGAGAGTAAGAATGTTTGCTCTGTAAAATATCTAGTCTGTAAAATACAAAGTTTGCTCTGTAAAATATATAGTCAGGAAATATATTCTGTGAAACCTCAGGTTTTTGGGGTTTTTGTTTGTTTGTTTGTTTTTTTAACGTCACTGCTTCAGATTATAAAATAGGATGTTGAATGACCAATGGTCCCTAAAAAGGAGAAAGAATTTCAGGGCTTACAATGTTATGTGTTTCTGCTTTTCTACTGGAAATCTAAGCTTCTTACCTGTCTATTTCTGCACCATTACTTCCAGATGTTGTCATGTTTTCTGACATTGAACCTTGACTGTCCCTCTTGCTAGGCTCCAGTCCATTCTTTATGTCATCGAAGTTTTCATATTTCAATGCCTGGACTAACTGTAGCAGGTACATCAGTAAATCCTCATGGGGGAAAAAATGAAAATGAATCGAGAAGGTCAGTCAAAGCTGACTAGGACTCCATGTGTTTTCAAAATTCTAATTTATAGAAAAACTTAGTCAGGATTTAATGACCTATAAAGAAATGGAAATTGGGGTCTCCCTAGCAAGCAATATACAAGAGAAAAAATGGTGTAGGATGGAGTTTGACTCCCAAAAGATACTGAGTTATCACACTACTAATTTTTTGTTACCAAAAGGTAGTAAGTGCTAATTAAGTAAATATTTAAGTGCAATTACTACTTTAAAGTTCTCTTTAGTTAAGCTGCCCTACTTGCTTCCAGCATTCACAAAATAAACCTTTCAGTTTGTGGCTTCCAAGAAGAAAATTCAAGCATAAAATCTGGACCATGGTATGAGGAATTCAGATTCTTTCGTCACTTATGCACTTTTTTTTGATCCCTTATGTAGCTGGGGATCCAAAAAAAAAAAACCCACAAACCCACATATCTGATATACTTTAGATTGAAGAATAGAATTTTAATCACTTGCTGTTTATAATGAATTTGTTCCCTCTGCTATTCAACGTGCTCTGTTAAGCTGCCTTCAAATGTTTCGTAAAATGTATATTTTTAAAGTCAAAGCAGTATGACCTTGGTTATTGAAGTGGGCTTGCAAAAATTTGATATGTTTATGCTCCCTATTTTAAACTCTATTGATTGCCAGGGATTCAAGAGTTATGGTAATACATTCAAAGTATTTCTTTTACTGTCAGAAGAAAATAAAATATATAAAAAATTTAAATTTAAATAATTTAACAGATTAGCATCTATTAAGTGGGCTCTACTCCCAAATCACAGCTCATCATATTCTAATCAGTATCAAATTAGAAACACCTCATTTCCACAAATGCTTTTCTACTCACTTTCTTTAGTAAAGGAATATGACGATATATCTTTTCAATTTACCAGGTGGATTTGTTGGAAATCTTTTAGTAGACTATTTAAGTTCAGAGCACTTCTGTGCAGGTTAACACTCAAAATTTACCACTGGTTTCTGGGGAGAACACATGGTTGTTTCACCTTGTTTGACAAAACCAGCTATCACTGGCTGTTCATACTAAGACAATTATCAGTGAGTGCTGCTTAATAATGTGGAGACCTTGCTCCATAAAGAGCTTAAAGTAAATAGCATCACAGTGAATTTCATTTTTTTTTTTTAGTTTTCCATCACTATTATTCACTTAAATGCCTAAAAATTAGCAAACATTTCAAGTACTTAATCACACTAAAAATCCTGAGACAAGATGACTTTCACATGTACCCACAGACCAATGAATACCTCATCATCAGCCTGCTGAAGCCTGGCGACGGCATAGCGCCGAACTGTTGGGTTGGTGAAGTGAGACGACAGAAGTTCTAGAGAGTCTTCCACATCCATGGGCTTCCACTTGCCCAGTAGCTCCAGTGCTTGCTTTGCCTCTTGTGGAAGGTCCCAGTTGACACATTTTAAGAATTTTGTCAAGGCCTAAATAGAAAGAGATTGGACAATTCATGAGTGAAAAGCCAGGCTAAACAAATTATTTAGAATACAACAGAACATAAGACTATTTCAGTTGGAAGGGACCTACAACGATCATCTAGTCCAACTGCCCGACCAATTCAGGGCTGATCAAGTTAAAGCATGTTGTTAAGGGCATTCTCCAAATGCCTCTTAAACACTGACAGGCTTGGGGTATCAACCACCTCTCTAGGAAGCCTACTCCAGCGTTTGACCACCCTCTCAGTAAAGAAATCCTTCCTAATGTCCAGTTTAAACCTCCCCTGGTGCAGCTTTGAATCATCCCCATGAGTCCTATCACTGGGTACCAGGGAGAAGAGCTCAGCACCTTCCTCTCTACTTCCCCTCCTCAGGAAGCTGTAGAGAGCAATGGGGTCACCCCTCAGCTTCCTTTTCTCCCAACTAGACAAACACAAAGTCCTTAGCCACTCCTCATAGAACGTGCCTTCCAGCCCTGTCACCAGCTTTGTTGCCCGCCTCTAGACACATTCAAGGACATTCACATCCTTGTTAAATTGTGGGGCCCAGAACTGCACACAGTATTCAAGGTGAGGTCATACCAACGCTCAATACAGCGGGATAATCCCCTCTTTTGACCATCTGGTTAGGCTGTGTTTGATGCACGCCAGGATACGGTTTGCCCTCTTGGCTGCCAGGGCACACTGCTGACTCCTAGTGAGCCTGCTGTAGACCAGAACTCCCAGATCCCTTTCTGCAGGGCTGCTCCCCAGCCACTCCTCTCCCAATTTATATTTGTGCCCAGTGTTACTCCGTCCTAGGTGCAGAATCCAGCATTGAGACTTGTTAAATTTCATCCCATTAATAATTGTCCAATGCTCCCATCTATCTAGATCCCTCTGCAAGGCCTCTTGTCCCTCAAGAGAGTCAACAGCACCTCCCAGTTTGGTATCATTAGCAAACTTGCTAATGGTGCATTCAACTCCTGCGTCCAGATTGCTGATAAATACATTGAACAGAACAGGCCCTAGAATTGAACCCTGAAGAACACCACCAGTGACCAGTCGCCAGACAGATGTAGCTCCATTTACTACAACCCTTTAAGCTCCACCCTTCAGCCAGTTCTTCACCCAGCACACCATGAACTCGCTCACCCCACAGTTGGACAACTTGTCCAGAAGGATGCTGTGAAATTCATGTTTCACATTAAGGTAGAAATAGATTCAGACTATATTTATATAAGCACAGACCTAAGGAACCTTACTGATGTAAGTGAAAATACAATATTGGATTGTTTTAATATGTCCCAAAAAACTGCAGCTGGGTTATCCTCTAAGTGAAATGTAAAGTCAATGCTTATTGCTCTACCACAACTACCAATACATAAAAAATATTCACTGCTGGGGGATTATTTAGTTATTTAATTTACTTTGGGCTTTTGGTGTGCTACTACTTATTCTGGTAATGCTAACCCTTGTCTAAAAGGGATAAAGAAGCTCCTCTTTAATAATTTTTCCTTGCTGAAGACAAAACAGGCAACACTCGTATTTTAAGATGACAGTCAGTGTTTGTAGAAAGACTGCTATAGCAATAGTCAGTTCATATGATTTAAGAGGGAAAATTACAGTCACCAATTTTTAAATCAGTAACATTGTAGAAAAAGTTAAAATAATCTTGACTAGCTTCTAAGACACTGAAGCTCTCTATCTCTGCAAGAACAGAACATTGTAGAATGAGTACCAGATGAAGCACCTCTTGTATTTCTAAGTCCTCTCCAATCATTCAACTTACCTTCTCCTGATTAGTAAGGTAGTATCTGAATTTCCAAACTAGATCCTGTTCCTCGTACGTTAGCTGCTTTGTCGGTGGATAACTTACTATGATCTATTAGATACACAGTCAGAACATGAGTTTAAAAACATGAGCAGGCACAATCAACAAGTTAACAGACTACACTGTGACAAAGCACAACCCTGACAACACACAAAAACAGCTCAGAAAAAAAAAAGCTTTCAAACACCAAAAAGTTCTCATGCTATCACGGTGATGCTCCTCAGTTATACGGTTGACTGAACTGGCAGCGTAGGCAAACATCCATGGTTACTTTAAGACCACCTTTAACACCCACATGATATGTGCACACTATGCATTCTTATCCTCCCAAAACTGTTTTACAAAAAAAAAAAAAAAAAAAAAAGAGTAAGTACCTTCTGCTGCTTTCTGAGCTGGACTCATCTAACTAACCACTTGTAAGAAACACTTAACATTTTGTCATTACTTTCTTTAAACTGAAGCGAACTCTATTTTCCTTAAATTGTCATCACATATTAATACCAAACTACCTAATAAAATTGAATTTAGCCATCATATGACTGACTTACATTAAGCTGATCTCGTGTAGCTGCATTAGGCTTCAGATCATGATCAGAAGGTCCACTTCTTAAACTTCGAGCAAGCTTGTGATGTTTGCTTTCTACTAAGTTCTCCTAAATGCAGAAGGTAAGTCAGTATTTATAAATATTTAAACTCCAGAGAAAACTACTGCTGAAATGAAACCATCTAGCAATGACTCACCAGTATCTTGAATAATGCATGACAATTAAAATTCACATCTAAAACTACAGTGTCTTCTGGATTTTTTTTGGTTGTTGTTGTTTTAGAAGAAACTCCTTCAACAATATGTGGAGGGCTGTTGGGGATTTTGAGGTTTTGGTTTGGGTGTTTTTACTTCACGCAATTTACAAAACCTATCTTGCCTTTTGGTGAATTGCTGTAAAATGCAAGCGCTTCAGTCAACACATCTGTGATTTAGACAGCACTCAAACGTGCTAGACACTTTATAAACATTTTTAGGATGCTTGCAGTATAAAGCTTTGTATGCAAGAAAAACTTCTCAAAAAGTTTTCCCACTGTTAATACCATGTTAGCAACAGTAGGAGCCACAATAGGAGCCACAGTGTCAATGAGATTTCAGCAGCCAAGGCAGTTTTCAGCATTGTCAGACTTGCTCTTGCAGTGTTAGATTACACAGTGCTCAAACAGTGTTGCCAGTAGAAGCCCACTTACATTAAGGTTCCCAAAGCTGCCAATACCAGTCCCACTGAATTGGCATCCACAATAATGGAAATCTTTTCTAGAACTGTACTTAGGCACTGTCTACATGAAAGACAACATACAAGAGAGTGTAGGGAGAAAATATTTTAACAGACAAAGTGACCAAGAGTTAACGTACCTTCCGCTAAATTTCTGTTCTTCAGCTCCCTCTTACCTTAAATTCCCACCCTCTGACCTCTTTTGCCAACAATCCCCCTTCTCTGCCTTACTATACCTCAGAAGCAAGCACATTAGGTACGGAAAGGAGATGAACATAAGGATTAAACCAATTCTTGTATTTTAATCTAGCAGCAGCAAAAAAAAAAAAGATTACAAAAAGTCAAATCCACTGATATTTCTCAACTGTTCAAATGCATCTTTCCACTGGAATTTTAAAATATTGAGGACAGCAATACATGCAAGCTTTCATCTCCATTTATGAAAACTTCCAACAAAAATACTATAATACAGATTGCATTATATGGAGCATTGCTTACCATAGACATCTGGGGATCTGGAATCTTAACAATTTCAGAATTTGTTAAAATTGGAGATGACTCATCACCATCCTGAATGACAAAAAGTTAAAAGCGTATTTAACATCTCAATTTTTAGGAAAAAAACCAACATCTCATATTAATGTACTGTGAACTATACTACAGTAAAAGAATGATGCAAATGCACCTTGCTGACTTTTGATAGTTATAAAGGGTAAAACAGAAACTAAGAAATAGATTCTTTTTCTTGTTAGTTTTTGCCAGATAATAAACAAGGTGGTAAGAGAGAGCAATGTTCATCCAAGGAGATGCAGCTCGGCAACTCACTGCCACGCTGGCACACAGGTGAGTAGAGAAATTTGTGTCCTCTGGAAGCACAAAAAGAAATCAAATCAGGGTCCATATTTCCACTGAGAACAAATAATTTCCAAGAAATAACCACCATGTTGCAGAAAATGTCTCCTAACTGTTCAACACGCAGGCTCTCTGAAAAACAGACAAATCTAGGAAGATATAAGTGTGTCTATGTATCACGGGTTCCACATGCGGCGTGACAGTCTCTTCTAGAAGTTCATGCTGTGGAGCAGTATGACAGGAGCCTGTTAGTTTTCCTTAGGGGAATCTAACCTGCTGCTGTATAAATAAGGGAGAACTAAACTGAGTCAGAGCCACACTGGCAGATCAGAACCCATATTGTACTACAACCTTTCCCATCTCAGAGCTTTCAGATCATGTTATACTAGTTTTACAAAGTCACATTACATAAAAACCAACGAAATTGTTTGAGGGGGAAATCCTCCTGAAAACAAACACATCTGATGACAAGAGATAACAGAGAGATTTCTATCTATTGATTGGTTATCTTCCTAATCAAAACCATAATAAGGCTGCAATCTGACTTGACCTTTATAAAGCAACAAAGGATTACCAATGCCCCAGAAAACAAGTTTCCACTCTGTTTAGACTCTTCACATAAAAGTGCTGTAGGAAAAACTTGACACAGGAGTGGATTCACTAGCAAGTAATAGGTGTTCAGACTCCTACTGAAGCATTTATAACATCCATATCCCATGTGGATTCTCTAAGGATAAGCAGTAATAACACCCATACTACTACATCTTTCTCTCAGTGAAAACATTCAGATAAAATAGCTGTAGAAGAAAAGAGTCTGGTAAAGCTTTTAGGCTGTTAAAAATGGAGCACACGCCCCACAATCAAAACGCTATGACAGTTATTACCAACTCAGAACTTACTAGGGTGAGAGTGACAAAAGCACAACTGCCTAAAATTTGCTTACTTACAGAACTAAATTAAAAAAATGCACAAAGCCTTCCAGTGACTAACGTCAAAATGTTTGTAACACACTTTAAAACCAAGATTGGGGATTTTTTCCAAAACTAGTGTTAAAAGAATAATTTCTAAACTCATTGCTGACATGTGTCTTTTTATAACCTTTTGAATTAGTATTATAGCAACTGTTCTTTAAACTCCTCTTCTCAAATGCAGATAGATTATGCTGAAGAGCCAAGCTGAAAAGCTCTGGTTATTCATCCAAAGCACTAAAAAAACTTTGTTCCCGTTACGTTTTAGAACAAAGCCTTAAGCTTCAACCAAAACTTGCTATGAAACCAAGTTTTGCCAAAGCATTCATGGGACAAGTTACTGTGTCAGGAGTTAACATTTTCAGAGCTATTTTGTGAAATCCTCAAGAAGGCACAATGCCATTAGTTTGTCTGTGAAAGATGTCGATGTTTAGCTTTGCCTTCCAATTAGATTAACACACAACTCTAATTCTCTCTCATATTTGGAGATCATCACATGGATCACTGTTACCCTGACCATACAAACTTACTAAACCTTACCAATGCCTGAGGCTCAACTCTAAATTAGCATTTGAATTTGGTCAGGTGTGTGCTTTTGAAATGTCTCTTCTGATATCCCCACGTAGCAAACTTCGGTTCATATCATGTAGGTTTTAGAAATACCCAATATCTTCCAACTGCCAACAGTCATTCAGCCCACAGGACCTGACTAAAACCAGTCCCAAGCATAAGCACACAGTGCAGCCAGTGGGCCTTCAGCAACCTCTTCACTCGGTAAATCTGCTCCTCTTGGCTGCGTTACTTGCTAGGGCAGCCAGAATCTAAGATGACCTGCTATTTTGCCACTGGGAAACAAAAGCAACATCAATACTAAACAGCATTAACTTGGTTTAAACTACTATGTTACAGAGCTTTAGAGGTATTTTACTACATTAAGGTCAGTGTGTGTGACCTTATATAAATATTAGAGCCTATTTAAGAAAGTCATCAAAATTTGCAGCATTTTCTGAACCAGCAAGGCTCTTCTGCACTTCCCTGAAAATGAGTTTTACAACATCAGTAAATGAGGAGGTTCTATTTATCTTATTCTTTAGTCAAAACATCATTTCAAGTAACACCAATGGGATTCAACTTCTGCCACACAAAAAATAAATGGACACCCAATGCTATAGACACTAGTTTTTCTTTCTTTCAAGCCATGAAAAAGGCTCTGATCATCAGACTACTTTTTAAAATAAACTGGATGCAGCAGTGCAATCTATTTATTTATTCAAACAAAAGGTTTCACTTGAAACCTGCACAAAAATACATTAATGATAAATACTAGTGTTACTTGCACTTGAAAGTCACACTGAATTTTTGCCTAAATGGAGAACAGAAGCGATGCTCTCGTTACCAGCAAACTGCTATCCTTCACGCCTTGAATGCTGTATTAAAATTAAGTTAACAGAGAACATGGAAAGAGCCACTGCCACTTCACTTCATTGTAATTGAATATTGAGTCAAAGAATCTCAAATTCTATCAGCCGCTGTTTAACAGGCTAGTTCTTCATAAACACTTGAAAACAAATTTATCAACAAAACTGTGACAAGTAATCTCCACTTTGACTATCGGTCACAGGCAGGTGACAACAGAACCTACTTTCATTAGACTCAATATACTGAATTGGTGATGCTGGATATGTATACTGCACATTGTAATTGGAAGCATGACAAAACTGAGAAGATAGGCACTACTTTATATACTGTTTCCTACTGCTGCCAGAAAAGGGTCAAGAACTTGTTGAAAAGCTACGTCATAACAACAAATCCCTCACACTGCAGTTACTTATAGCTTTAGTATGAACTATAACACATTCAATTACTTTATTTCCACAAGAGCAGTCAATTTATAGTTATTGTATACCATGCACTTTTAATATGCTTCAGAAACATCTGTTAAAAGAAAGACGCATGCTTGAACTCTGAATCTTCTTTCCCGCACCTTGCACATCTGTAAAACCATAATGATGACAAAGAAGTTGTGTGTGTAAATTAGGAATAATTAATCTATAATGGTAGGTTTCTAAAGGTGAGGGAGAGAAATCATTTTTAGGAATGTCACATTTAACTATAAAAATAAAAGAGTCAAAACGACACAAAGCCGCAGAGTAGCCATGCTCATCAGTTTGCACCTGTGAAAAGTACAGCACGTTCTACTGTAAAAAGCTAATGGTTAGAATATGATCAAAATATTGAAACATTTTATTATTATGCTCTCCAGAAAAATATTTCCTTGATTTCCACAGAGGTAAATAACTTTATTTTCTTTCATGGAGGAATCTGACACATGGTAGGTTTCATTCTGATTTGTAACACAAGGGAGTTTTGTAATAGTAAGGTCCTCTAGAATAGCTGGTCCTAGGGTAAGTGTATAGAAACACCATGAAACACGCTATTCTAAAGGCAAAAAGACCTGGAAAGGTGGGAAGAGGACCCATTGTCAACTACAGTCCACAAAAAGAAATGCTGAAGACCTAACCTAGACATCTGTCTAAGGTACAGTTTCACCAAAATTACCAAAATTCACCAAAACAACCCCCAAAACAACAAAACAACAAAAAAACCCCAAACACACAAAACTAACACCATCAAAAGAACCCCACCACACTGAAAAAAAAACCCCATACTCAAAAATACCAAAAAAACCCAAACCACACTACCAAACAACACCCCCCCCAAAATAATTTAAAAAAAAAAATATCCAAAAACCCCAAACACAAACAAACAAAAAACCCATGAAACATTCCCCCCCCCCCCCCATTTGCCTCAGACTGTGGGAGGAGACACTAAGTGACAAGTGGAACCGCTGTTTCCTCCAGAAGCATTACAAAGGCAGCTACCACTACATGGGATATGTTGATAGAGCGCGGACATCCACATGCATTGTTTTTACATCAAGTCTGCAAGACACAGCTCTTACAAGGGCTTAGAAAATTTCTTAAACAGACAGTCATTTTTGTTACGACTACAGCAATTTGAAAACCAACCTTAAGAGCTTCTTCCTCAGTGGCATCTCTGTTAAAATAAGTTCTAAGACTACTGTTAATAGTTTCAGGTATTCAATAACACCTTAATTCAAAGGGCTAGATTAATAACATTTAAACAGTTCTCTTTTCAAACATTCACAAGCTTTATCTTGGAACAGATCATACAGTTCAGGCAGATTCTGATGTGTGCCTTCTCAGAAATTTTTTTTTGTGGAATCCTTGTTTTTGCAACTTACTACTATATTTTTCACTACCTTCTTCAAGAATCTTAAAGTTAGATGACAGTTCTTCTGTCCATATCAATTGGTAATGTTGTCACATACATAGAAATACTTGTAATCTATTTTCCATTGTATTAACATTTTGTGTACCGCATTACAGATTTTTTTAAATTCTCAGAATAGATGCTGCTTGAAGTTAGCGCCTCTGATCTCAACAGGACTCCAGTTTCTTTTTCTACCTTCCTTCTCTTTCCCATAAAGCTGCATTATTCAGTAATCTTCTGACTTCTTATGAAACTAAACACATTGAAAATTTTAAGATGTAATTACTGAAAAATTTTTTGAAACCAGATTATAGATATACTGCTTTTTCTATTTCAGTGGGTCTTTCCACAACACACAGGTCCATAAAAGTACTGATAATGCCTTCCAGTGCCACACTGACGTCCATTAAGCTCACATTAAGCACTGATGTCTGTTAATCCTTTGTTCCATTAAATTTGAATGCATAAAAAAAAACACTGAAGGCACTGCTTTAGAGATCTGCTTTGTAAACAGAAAGAAAAGATGCAAGACATTCCAATCTAGAAGTCTTTTACTTGACTGATTTCAAAAGCATTTTCAGCATGAAAGACTAAACTTTTATATCTGTTTATTTTAGAGAAAATGTTCACCAGTAGAGCTCCTGTGCAAAGTTTTAGTAAGTTATCTTTTATAAAGTTACAATCAATACAGGTACATGTCTTCCTGATACAAGACATAATTTTACATACAGCTACTCTGAAAATACTGCCGGATGACTGAAGGAACCATAAATCAAAAAGTTTTTAATCACTCACACTTACTAAATTCTGTAATCTTGAACTGTATTACATGAATGATTGACTTCTGCAATCTCGTTGCATCTATACTATTTGATTTGTACGTACATAAACATTCGCCACTGACAGCAGTCTGCTGCTACCCTGCAGCGGAATATTTCACCTCAGCAGAAAAACCTATCCATTTCAGGTGCATATGTTGCTTTTTAAAGACAACCATAAAGCCTGCAAGGTACATACCTTTTCGTAGTAAACTATTCCATATTCTTTATCATCACACTTGACGCAACGGAATTCAATCATCAGGTACATAAAATTAGAACTTCTTTTTTCCCTCTGAGAAGAGAACCACCACAGATGTCTATCACGTATTAAAGTGTATCAATCTTCAGCATTCTCAGTACAGCAATTACCTACCCTACTTCCTTTGTGCTGTAATTGATTAATTAGATTATCAGTTGTAGCAATTATTCAGTTAATCATTTCATAGCACTACTTGAGACCATATCACCTACTTCCTGACATTTTTAACTTCCTAACATTCCCACTTCATGATAAACATCCACATGTAACAGATAAAAATCACACTGTTTTCATCAATGGCTTGCAACTGTGGACTAAAGGTCTGCAAAAAGGCAATGAAGAATAACCAGCTGACAGTTGGATTTTTCATGTGGGTTTTTTTTTTTTTTTTAAACTGTTACACACAATTGTCAGGCATGTCAGAGTGAAAAAATGGAAGACATGAAAAAAGATCACTGTTTCACATAAAACCATGAAAGAGACAAATTAAACTTGGACTACAAGATTAGATTTGCAGCTCATTCACTTTCAGAGGAAGATTTCCTCACGTATGCATTTTTTAAATGCTTTTTCTAGGTAAAGTGCTTAGAATTTTAAAATCTACATGGGAAGCAAGAAAGAAGTTATACATAACCACTACCAGGAATATATATTTAATAAAAAAATAAACATCCTCGTTAATAATGAGCAACTAAAGTTCGTTTCATGCATTAATAATGGATTGATTTTCCAGCACAGGCAAAGTGGTTCTGCATTTAAGGCACAGCTCTACGAACCAGGAATTTTTAGTTTTCTGTATTTTTACAGAAAAGGAAGAGGGGGAAAAAGGGGATAGGCTGAGTTCTCAAAAAAATATTCATACGGGTTTATAAAAGCAAAAATTTAAGTTCAAAAAGAATCTGATTCCGTCAGGTCTAATTATAAATAGGACAACAAAAAAATCTCTGAGCGCAAAGCAGAAAACAAAGGAGTGCTGCTGTGCAAGATGAATATAATCAGTTAACAGTTTTGGGGTGATTTTGCTCAATGAGGGTTAACACCTCATTCAGGTATTTAACTACCAGATTTTTTTTTTTTTTAAATATTCATTCAACTCTTACAAGTGGTTTTCCTCGGCACCCAAAATCAAAACCAGTAAAACCGAACAGGTCTAAAACCAAGGTACAGCCTATATGTCTGAAAAGCTTCCCATCATAATCTAAATCCTAGAGTTAAGTTCCTCATACATAGCAGCATTTGTTCCAAGCTATTCCAAATTATTAATAAATTTTCTCTTCTGTGATCAAGTTCCCTTGAAGCTGACAACTGATAAGACAGCTGTCTATTCTCATCATTGCCAAAGTAAAATCAACTTTGGAAACGTAAGGAATTATTTTTCCTTTTATCATATACACTTGTAGTTGAAGAAAAATAGCGTTAAGTGCTTTGAGTTATTCTCCTACGCAAGCCAAGTTTCCATATTAGCAAGATCCCAAAAAACATTACAAATCTGATGTACAATGGCCTACCTCATTGATCATTTCTATTTCTCTAAAGGTCAGTCTGTCCAGCCAGTCCACTTTCACCATATGACCTTGCCGATGAGATTTGGTGAGCTGCATGAAAACACACAATGACAGTACTTAAATTGCTGGGAGCAAGAAAAAGAATATCAAAGTCATAATTTTACAGAGACACTAACATAAAATCAGGGGGAAAAAAACAGAGGAACTGAAAAAATGCTTGTACAAAACCCAAAACCATGTTGCAAGCACATCATCATTGAATTTTTAACACATTAAAAACAGGAACCTATTTTTTAAGTAAAGTCACATGACAAAAATATTTCTTTTTTGTGTTACTAAGTTTCATACAGTAAAACTTACCAAGTCAAACAAAAAGCAGATATTTCAAAAAATACCTAAATCAAATAATTCTGCACTTTTTAGCCTTACTAAAACAAGTTCTTAGATTGGGACTTAATACATTGCAAAAGGTCAAAGACTTACTCACAGCAAGTCATAGACAGCTTGTTCTCCCTTTCTCTTTAGTCATCTGAAAAGTAGTCCAAGTTTCACTCCTACATCTACATATTGCTGTAAAAATAGCAAGGAAGTTGAGTTGTTTAAAGGACTACCTAACAGGAGAAGAGTGGAAGAGAAGGTAAGTAAGATATGAGCCGCACTACCTGTAGTTTCAGATGCACTGACACACAATAGTTTATGAAAAATTCAGCAGAAGACCACACAACTATGAACAAGAATCCTCTTTTTGGCTGCTAAGAAATCACAAGAAATCCTAAAAAAATTAGTAATTCTTGCAGTACTCAAGAAGAGATGCAAAGGGACTAGAAGACATCAAGTTCTTTCATATTTCAAAGAAATCAGTATCTGTCTAGAAAACAGCTAATGAAGAGACCCTCACAATTACTCTATTAAGGGAAGGGTTACAACTACTTCATCAGCTTTGTTCTGTGGTCAATCAGCCTACCCATGAGCATTTAAATTTGAACAGGACATACAATCACACCAACTGCCATTTCTTGCCCAGCTGACAGCTAGGGGACATGCATACAAAACGAGCACTAGGACAGCGTATGAACGGAACATATTGTATGCAGGAGAACACAGGATACACAGTAACAGCCTACTTCTTCCATATAGAACTGGAGATGAGGTTACTACAAAAAAAAAAAAAGACACAGAAGCCTTAAGACTTGCTATATGCTGCGAGTTGTCTAGGTTGCAGATACCTGCACTAGACTTTCAGTAGCTCACCACTACAGATAAAAAAAAAAAATCACTGTGAAGAAAAAAAGCTTAAGAGTTTGCACCAGTAGTACTGTTTCATTATTCTTGCTCAAATCCCCAGTAAACTAATGTCTTAGCAGTACAGGCACAAGTATCATCACACACCAGGGATGACCTGGGCTAAATACAAACCCCGTCATGATGGACTCTGAAAATAGCACCAGCTTCATGTCCAGGTACAGATCCTGACTGGTGAGGAGAGTACATACATGATAAACTCATAGGAAACCAGGCTTCAGAAATCATGCAGAATCAAGTAATTTTTTACATCTCTTAGAAGCAATGCTGACATTAACAGGCAAATAATTGTCTAGTCTCCAAAAGACTAAACAGCCATTAAAACCACTGATGAAATGAAATTTCAGCATTCTGCAGTCTCCCTGCAGGTGTTCTTGTATCAGTGGAACTGATCTGTCAAAGATCAGCTGGTAAGCATTTATCCTTGTCTTTTAACACCCTGATCAACTGCCCGTTCATATCCAACAACACAGCATCTTGCTTGTTCACTTTCCACAAAGTGACTTCTTCCTGTTTAAGACAAGTTCTTCCCCCCCCGACACCCCTTATTCACCTACCCCGAGTTTAATTTGGTGTTATGGTCTAACAACACTTTGGATACTGGTTCCTACCTCTAAGCAGGAAACAAAACTCTCAATTAATTTAGTTTTCTTGGAAACAGTTTATGTCAGAAAGAACTGGAATACACTACAGCCCACACCATGGCCTCTGCACCCTCTCAAGATCTGAATTAAATTTCAAGGTAGATTACTTATGCAAGCAAGCATGACATTAGCTCTGAAGGCCAATAACTGCTCATTTCACAAATATGTTATCTAATTCAGCCTTTCTGATTCTCGGTTACTACTAATAGATGAGGTTTAAAATTCTCCACTGAATATTAATCCTCAACTATAGTTATTGGCTCTACCAAAGTAAAGGACTAATCAAAAGCAGTCACAATTTTAAAAGCAGTCAAAGAGCTATTCAGTTGGGAGGAAAATCCTGCCTTTTTTTTCTTTTAATACTTATTTCCAGATTTGCTAGGAATAGGCCATTTCAAGAAACACTAAATAGTAAATTATCCATGAGCGTCTGACACCCTTTGTTCTGAATTCGTTACATGAAACACAAAAACATAATCCCGTAACAACTATGAGATTGTTTGCTTAAAGAAGTTAATTCACCTAACATTTCTTTGAACTCTAGACCACAGTATAGCTTAACAGAAGTAATAAGATTTTGATGCAAACTTTGGAAGACCACTTAAACTTTTAAGAATTAATTAACTCCATTCAGTATATAGTAGGAGCTTTTTTTCATTTCTTTCGTCTCCAGTAAACTCTGGGACAGCTAATCTTCAGATAAGCTTCAATAAACTTCAGAAACTTAACAGTACAAAAGGAAAAGGAAGGACGGAGTGGGGGGGCAAAGTATAATCCTTAAAAACATTTCAGGACACTGGATGTAACCAAAACAGAAACCCAGTCTTTGGGTTCTTTCAACCTATCAACAGGATAGTAAACAGGAGCGCAATATAGTAATAATTTTTTGCTATCTTATGTTATATTCTTCAGCCAGTTTATCAAATTCTATCTCAGCAATATTAGAGACAGAATGTGCCAGGACTGTACTAAAAGGATAATACAAGATTTGGCCTTTGTCTCATATGTGACTTCATAATATATTTCAAAGGTAGAGAACCAGCAGCATGCAGACAAGTTATAGCTCAAAATGTTCTTTCAGGCAGGCTGGACATCATCACTTAATGCATTCACAAATGCCCTACCTAGTTCACAGAAAAGGTCTTATTCTCAGCCACGAAAAAATTCCTTACAGCAACTAGTTAGGCCTGCATACAAGACCCAGAAGATCTGTAGGCATATATATACACACAAAGAACCATTCTCTTGGATTAATATTTAAAGCTTAAAATACGAGAGAAGCTAATGCATTCCCTTCAGGGAAAGAAGCATTCATCATCTGCTACTAAATAAGACGCATCCCTTTAGATACTATCTCACCATTGTTATTATCTAATTTCATTCAGCCAGCAGAAGGTGTGAGGGAAATGAATGGATCAAAAAGAACTTAAAGAGTACTTTTTGTTTAAGTAGAATAAATTAACACACCACTCAAGGGAGAAACATCTTAATGTCATTCATATTTGAGCACGCTAAGCTATTCCACGCTCTTCCCATTAATATTCCTTAGTACAGGAAAAATTTGCATGCACAATGACCCCCAGGATGCAAAGCCATGGCTTTTTCATCAGTAGCAATTTTACAAGCAACATTTATGTGTTTTGTAAGAGCGCAACCATATGGTACCTCAACATGAAATGAGACTTGCCATGGTATCAATTATTTAACGTAAAAGGATGCAACTCCCCCAGCCGTCAGTCACTGATTTTATACAAATTCCCTATAATAATAAATACCACATACATACACACACACGAACTCAGAAGCATGTCAAGAAAATAAAAAGTTATCTTTTAGATGGAGAAAAGATCCTTCGGCAAGCTCTTCTCAGAAGTTAACTTATTATCTGGAGGACTGTTGAGACCTAAGTTACTCTATAGAACTTAGAATTCAATAGCTATTATATAGAGATCATAGAAATAGGATTATGATGAACAGTAAGGTAAAATGATTTACTTGCAGCTGTGTATTTACAGGTGTTCAAGCAATCTGAAGATTATGCAATACTGCTCATTTGTCTCTTGTATAGTCCCTTCCATGGTTGGCCTAATCCCCAGCCGAGTTAATCAGTAGATAAAGATAAATGAGATTAGAAAGAAACCAAGTCATTAAATAGTTTTGATTAAGATGTTTTAAGTGATACAGACAATAGATAAGAAGTATGTAGGTAAAGTAGTGTCTTTATAAAGGATAAGAGGTTAAGTTCTTAGAAAATAGGGTGTTTTAAATAGAACACCAAGAAACCTTGTTAAAAGAATATAAGAAGAAATGTAGACTGGAAATAGATGACTTTTGTGATCTCAAAATGGACCAATGAACTTTGTGGTCAAAAGAAGAACTGCGACAGAATGATGAGAACTAGCTTGCTGGTGGAAATTGATGGCTTTTTTGTTGACCAGAAGAATAGAGAATTGAAAGCAGTGGAAAATTACGGCAGACTTTGTTGAGTACGTAATTGTTGTAATAACATATATAAGGTAATAATTGTAACACCTAGTTGCCACTCACTGAGGTGATGGCCCAACTCTGAGTTATTAATAAAGCAAACCTAGAGATACCCACTTTCTGGTGAAATTTCTTCAACAAGGACTCTAATTTGGCCTCTGGTATCAGACATCAATCAATAGCATGACACTTATAAGTTTGTACAATAAACAGGAAAAAAAAAACAAACCAAGAATAACAAAGTGCACACAAACTCATCTTGCATTTAATCAGCCCTACTTCTCTTATCTATATTTAAATACACCCTCACATACAGTAGCATCAGGAGGCATTCAGCAACTGACGAGTAAGTCACAGAAAAACTGAAGCTGATTGTGCTCAAACAATGGCTATTTAGGAAAGATACATCACAAGAACCTCATCTGCTGTGTAAACAGCTGTGCAAATGAAAGCTCTCATAGACACACTATCCACAAACCCTATTCACTTTGCTACCATCTGATGGGAAAATTTTTTTTAATAAAAGAACACAACAAAATATCCGTGAAAACACTCTCATCTTTCAGAAAATATTATCTCTCAAAACAGCTTTCAGAAGAGAAGAATGGTGGCAGTGATGTTACTAGCTTTTTATTAGCCATTAATTAGAACTCTCAATTGGGATGTGAAAGGAGAATTCCCTCCTCTTCCTCAGAGGCTTTGAGCCCTCATCTCCCATATACCAAAAAAATAGGCTAGAACAGACCCAAGTATTTTAAGACTGAAATACTCTGTATTATTTGTATTTCTTGAGCTAGGGAGCATAAGGGAGTGAAGGGAAGAGAAGAAACAACACTGGTAGGGTATGGTCACGTTTGCAGAACGGAACTAACATGAAAGGGAAGGCCTACACTCTAAAACCCTTTCTCAGAGACCCACTGCCTACATCGTGTTAACAATTTGATGAACTATAAGCAAGCCTTGATATTTAGTGTCTGTCTACAGAGCTTCCTTAGGCTAGAGGGGATTTATGCTACTATGATCAAGAAATGGGGCATCACCACTGGCAGAAAATTTTAATGAGCTTTCTATTATAAATTCAAGGTGAACTAGACTAATGAAAGAGAGACCCTAAATGAAAGTTAGTTTATTGCTGTGATAAATCTCTAGATGAGAAAATGGACATATTTATGGCACTGGACCTATCTTTCACTGGGAGTCGCACAAAGGCAAGGATGAAAACTAGGAGACCAAGATTAAGAAGAAAGTACACTGAGTAAGTGGGTTGAGTGATTTGGCAAGCTTGGGGCAAGCTTACCTAAAGAATGACAGAAATAAGCTAGCAAAACAGTTCAAAACTAACAGCAACTCATCAATTCCAGAAGTTGTTCTGATGGCAAAAACACACTCTGCCATCAAGCTGGGAGAAGAAAATACTAATATACACACATATTCATGAGCTTAAATGAATGAAACTTTGGTTAATTTTTGCAGTTCCACTCAAATTCTTTCTAATGTAGAGGTATGTATACACATCTGAACACTACACCAGACAGCCTTAAATCTAAAGGATAGCTACTGAAATAAACTAGACTGTCCTCACAAGTTACTGTTAGGAGCTGCTCTTACTGCACCTGATGGAATTTTGGCTTCAAGCATCTTCCAAGAGACATTCACATTTTCATTCTTTATAAAGAATTAGGATGTTAAGTTGTTACAACAGAATGCTATGTATATTAAAAAGTTATTTATATGTCCTCTTTTAAAAAATCCTTCAGAAGCAAATGAGTATGATCTAGTTTACTCATTTGTCTAAATCCTGTGAAGTATCTAAACAATCAAAGGAAGATAGCTTTCACATGAGAAAACAACATGAGAAGCCTGTCTTCATTAAAGCCTGTCTTCATTTCACTCCAGTGAAAGTGCAAGCTTTTCATATCCATCTTAAAGGTTACTTGCTATTCCATCACCTTTGCCAAGCGGCTCATTTGATCTTCAGAGACTGTGCTGCTGGTTCTCCCAGGAGTTTTGGTGGGCTCTGAGCCATCAGCTTCTACATTGGGCCAGACTTTCAAATCATGCATTCCTTGACGAAACATACTGCAGGGAAAAATGCAGAATTGCTTCAGTAAATTCAAAACAATACACCTGTCAGGAATCAAAGTACACCACCACCTGCAAGAAAATGAAGTAGCTTCCTTTGCCAAACCTACAAACACACACTGCCATGCATAATTTAACTGAACTGCAGAAGTGCCTTGCACCTTGTGCCCTCTACGGCCTTCATTTCTATTGGCACACAGAGTTTAGAAAAAAATGAGTAAGTCTGAGATAACTTTTTTGGCAAATGGAAGAAAAATGGGTAATTCCCAAAGTCAGTGGGGTGATACAAATGCAAACTGAGGACAGAGCTTGACCTTCATATTTTTATTATTTGTAATGAAGCAGAAAGTATTCCTCTTGACTTGCAAATTATAATACTGACTTTAAGTCTGCCAGTCTGAAAAAATTCAACTAAAAAACTACCTAAGTTTCATTTGAAGGTCAACTGATAAAAAGCAGCCTTCTGAGCTGCCAAATAATAAAAAAAAATCCCCACAATCCTCAACACACCATTTTCTCCATCTATGCTTGAAATTGAATTGGTAATTGAAACTGTGCAGTGAACAGAACTTTGCAGGGTAACTGACCACACCTTTTCTCTGCAAAACCCTGCTTTCCTTGCATATTTGTGCTGATCCACCTATGAAAGATGCCCCAAGAAATCAAGTGCATTAGTTTTGCCAATAAGAGATCACTTAACTCTTAAAAACTTCAGGTAAATACAACTGGAAGGAATGCTTTAAAAAGTCAACCATTAAAAATGAGAAATGTTGACTAGAAGGACCATCTGACCTTGAGTTTACACATCAATTTGTGGAATACTACAAGCGTTTCCATTTACAAGTAAATACAAAAGTTTCAAACTATTTGTTGCTTTCTGTCTGTCTACTTCCCCCAGGCCCCACATGCTGGAAAGAAAAGCAAATTTCATTTATAAAGTGTACCTCTTTCCAGGAACTATGCTCTAATGCTTTAAAAACTACCAGCAGTCTTTGGGGCACAGTCCAATCGATCCAGTTCAATTTTTTGCCCTAAGACAATGTCAATCTTTTTGTCAAAGCAGTATCTTCAATGACAGAGGTACAACCTTTCTCTACAGTCATTTTCTGCATTCAACTGTCACTACAACAGCTTTCCTAACATTAACCTAAACTTTTCCTGCACTTCAGTTTAATCTTATTATTTCTTATCCACTGACAAGAAAAAAAGGCCCTTTCTCCCCATTTTCCAACTCTACCTACATACTAGAAAAGTGTTCCTATGGTCTTTTCTTCAGCCTCACTAGTCTTTACTCCTCCTCCATCATACCTATTTGCTAGACGTTCAATGATATGAACTCCCTTAGACTCCCAGTAGTCAGCAACTTGCTTAAAGTCAGTTATATAGAACTGAACGTATCCCAGCCAAGTGGATGACTATGGAGAGGGAGGATACAATATTGTCCCTGATGCACATACTTGTAGACTGTTCATATATTCAATGTTGTTTGCACATTTCACAACAGCATCACCATGCTAAATCATGCAAAACTTAAGATTCACTCTAAAATACACATCTTTTCCTCTGTTTTTCTGGGCAGTTGCTCCCCATTCTGTATTTGACTACAATCAATTGCAAAAAATACCAGTACCTCATGCTTTTCCTTAAACTGCATCTTATTTTTTTCAGTCCCCTTTGCACTTAGTCAAGATCCTTTTGATGTATTGCCACCTTCCAGCATACTTGTAATTCTTCGCATCTTAGTGTTATCATCCACAAATTTACTAAACCTGCCCCCATCACAGAGTATTAATTTTGAAAATTCCTTATTTACTGAGTTACATTTTATTTCCTATAGATAATACTGCATTAACAGCCCAATTGCAAGCCAATTAAATCAATTATCTTAAGTAATCAGTACTGGCATCCATGTATTACAAAAGTATAAATATGAAGTGATTTCAGCATTTCCTACCTTAAAATCCAAGTTTACAGATCTTAAAAAAAAAAAAAAAAGCCTAAATTTTGGTGTTACACAAGACTTTTTTTTACGACACTGTAGCATGTATGAAGTTACACTCAGGAAGAAACAGATTTAAGTTATCTAGGTATCTGATTTTTCAAACACGGAACTGTTAACCTGGTTTAAAAAAAAAAAAAGTGTCTTGTAAACCACTGCTACCTTACTATTCACAAGTGAGCTTCAAATCTGTACCATAGAAGAAAAAGCAGTATACCCATATTTCCCAAAGAGCGAGACCGTTGTTCCTCCCACAGGAACTGCTTTACCAGGTCCATATACATCCCAGATGGTCAGAGCCACCTGTGCATTGCGAGGCAAGTCTGGATACTTCACAGGCAGTTTCAGCCATTCATTCCAGCTGCAAAGAAACACTTTTCATTAGTCATAAAGCTTTAGAATTCAAGTTACTCTGTACTAGTTTATACAACCCAGCTTCTCCTTAGAATACGAATTTCTAAGGGCAGATGGGACTATTTTCCTCTGGGCTTTAACCATGCAAATACTTGTCTGGAGCATGATTAAAAGGCTAGAGACCAAAGAAAAAACACTCTAGCTTAACGACAAAGTACCAAAGATCACTCTGTCCAGTAAACGGTATGAAAGTATGCCAGTCCAGGCCCCAGAAGTTATTTAAGTAGTAAGCAATGCCCAAACACACAAGTAACAATTTTATTACTTACCCATTACACAAAAAGGTTGGTTTTGTGCTGTCAGGGCAAAACTTAACAACCATACAGGGACTTGAAGAAACATAAGTTATTTCAAGAAGACAACAGAAAACAAATCTTTTTGACACAAATAAAACCCGTAGATTTATTTATATAACTTGATGCCCCGGTAACTAAGAGGAATATGAAATAAAAGACAGTCACTTACTTCCATCTAGTGCTAAAAGCTTTATAGGAAGTTCTAACTGGAAGAGCAAGTGGCTTCCCTTCTGCAAACACTTGACAAGTTACATACAAGTCAGAGCAAGTTTCTTGATACAGTCCTGAGAACTTCAGCATTGGATCTTCTAAGAGAGCTTTGTAACTCTTCTGTTCTCTTTTCCCTTCCAGACTGCCTCTATGAGGGGAGGGAAGAAAGAAAGGAGGTGGGAGGAGGAGAAAAAAAAAACAACCAAAATTTATTTTATCCACAGCAAAAATCCTATTCTATTTCCATAGCTTATGTTTAGATTACCCAGTGCTGGGGCTATCCTCACTTTGCATTACTAGCCAGTAGTGAAATCCAAATATCAGAGAGGAACTCAAGATGTCAAGCGATGAACAAATACGGAATTTATTGGTATACTGACCGGGGGGGGGGGGGGGGGGGGCGGGGGGAAGCAGAGAAGGGAAGAGTCACTTGTTTGTCTTTTCAATGGAGATAACATCTTCTAGTACAACCTGTAGATTCTCAGGCAGAATCAAATGAGGTACCCTAAACAGGTCAACAATGAGATGACATGCTGCTAATATTAAAACCCCAGAACAAACATCAGATTACAGGCGCTCCAAATACTATTTGTGGGGGCGGGGAGGGGGGAACAAACATGACAAGAAAAGCCTTATTTTTAAGCTGTAGGAAATGTGAAACATATGACTGGCTTTGGATGCCAGTCACCTCTCAAATCAACAACAAATCAAAGCTCAACTAAGCAGACTGTTCAAACCAAACTTGATTAAATCCCTGCAACTATTTGCAGAATGCTAGAGTAAACGGATGGAATTTCCAGGCCTCAGCTACACCACAATGAAAACAATCATGCATATTAAATATCTGACTGTGGATGCCCATGTGAAAACAAAAAAGGAATTGTGGTGGTGATGGGAAAACATGCAAGATCAATCTTCCAGCAGACAAAAATTTATCAGTACCACAAAACCACTTCAGAGTGGATGAACAAGTTTCTTGCAATAAACTAGGACAGCACATTCCAGGATGACATACACTCTGATGCACAATAAAATCCTAGTTATGTTTTTGTTAGGCAGAATGAATTAGCAAAGAGGACACATACATCTGACTGCAGATGTCATCTTCCATTCAGAAGTTAAACAACCCCCGAATAAGGTTCCCCAAGTTAGTTTTCCAAAAAAGTGCAATATACCTTAACGTACAAACATTAGCTATAGTACATTTTACAGCCTGCCACGTCCCTCCTACAAAAATGTAAGCATTTCATTGCTGTGATGCAGAAAAATCCAACTTAAAAATTAAAAAATGAACCGGCAAATGCATCAGCGTGTGATAATACC
The DNA here is from genome assembly GCA_020745775.1 of Theristicus caerulescens. NCBI lineage: Eukaryota > Metazoa > Chordata > Aves > Pelecaniformes > Threskiornithidae > Theristicus > Theristicus caerulescens. The sequence goes on from CM036583.1 coordinate 6,808,253, forward strand.
AGCTTCGACACGAGTGCTTGCAGATACCCAGTTAGGAATAAACTCACATGTTGCAGCACCTAGATCTGCCTACTACGAAGAACCCGACTCCGAGCAACTTGCTTTCAAAGCAGCACGCAAACAGGTAGAACAAAGTGTCGCCACTTTCCCTCCTTCCCCTCCCACTGAGGGGTGAGCTGTGACACCAGGAGGTGAAAGGTTATCAGAGACATTAGCGCTGAACTGACAAACAATCTTTGCCTTGAAGCACCGCCCGGCACCACAGGACCTACGGCCACGAACGTCTGTAAGGCGCTTAGAGCAAAGCTTACACCCCTGGCCCCGCTGCCGCCGCGGCCCCTCGCCCGTCCCCTCCCCACCGCACCGCCCGGCGGCGGGGCCGGCTGACAGGGACGCGGCCGCGCTGCCTCCCGCCCCGAGGGAAACAGGCGGCGGCAGCGGCATCCAGGGGCTCCTGGTGTTGATGAAGGGAGACAGAGCCAGCACAGCCCCGCTTCCCGCGGGGAAGCCAGGCTTCGGGACCCAGCGCGGCTCCGGTGAGCGGGCGGGCGGCCCAGCCTCCCCCGCGCCGGAGGGCACCGGGCCGCTCCCGCACAGCCCCGGCCGCCCGCGGCGGAGCAGAGGGACGCTGCAAGCCCCGGCCCCCCCCCTCACTCACATCTTCAGCTGCACGTTGATGTCCAGGTCGCAACTATAAACATAATAAAGCTTCTCGGTCTCCCCCATGGCTGCCGCCGGTCCCGGTCCCCGCCCGCCGCCTCAGCGGCGCCTGAGCCCTCCACCACAACAGTCCGCGGGCATGAGCGCCGCCGGCCTCTGAGCATGCGCCGCCGCCGCCATCTCGCGTAAGGGAGGAAGGAGAGCGGATGCCGCGGCCCTGCGCTACAATGGCCCTTTACTAAGATGGCCGCCAGCTAGGTCAGCTGAGGGGGCGGCCCCAAGATGGCTGCGCCCACGTCTCTCTCTCCACCGCGGCTGCCGCCGGCTCTACAGCACACAAGATGGCCGCTTCCATGAGAGGCACGGGAAGATGGTCGGTGCGGCCGCCGGTTGCGAGATGGCTGCCTGTCCCACCTGAGGGCGGGGAGGGCTGGCGCGCCCGGCAGTGGCCTCCAGGGTGATGTGTCTGAAGGTGTCAAGGCTCTGACTCCTGCTCAGTTTTCCAGCCGTTTAACTAGATTTCACACGATCTCCTCAGGCTGCCATTCTCCATGCTGCAGACAAATCCCTCATCTCCAAAGCCCTTCTGTGCCCCGGAAGGCAGGTGCTGCTTCTGTGAGGCTTACGGACTGTACATGTTATGTTTTTCCAGGGGTAGTCACACACTGGCTAATTTTAGAATTAATGATACTTGCTTTATGTTACTGACAGCTTTGAAGAAGGCTGAGTAGAAATGGCAGTTGTCTTCTGCCACCATGCAGCAAACACTGTGCAGGACGGGGACATTGATCACTGAATTCATCATGGTGGTTTTATCATGAGTCTCGCCGTGCTTACTTTAGGAGTATTTTTTGCTCATTTGTTATGTTTTTCCTAAAGCCTCAGCTGTCAGCAGCAGTAGGTAATCAGTAATCATCACCTAACAGAAAACAAAATTGTAAAATATATGTACAGAATGACTCTACATCTGACACAGGCAAACGAAAATCACCCACAACTTACATATTGTAAATAATTGTATGATTTTGAACAATTCTTAGTGTTTTGAGGGTTAATAAGCATTGCAGGCACTGAGTGACAAAAATACATGTCATTACTATCCTACGCTTAATCTGTCTATGTAGGCAAAGCAGCTGGGACCGACTAAAGAGGAGGTTTGTGTTTTATGATCCACCACAGCCACTGACTTCTCAGCACTGATCAACAAAAGTATAAAAAGTGCTGTTTTGGTGTAGCTCGCTGTACGTACAGCAGCACTAGTCCTGAGGAAGCATCAAGACAGGTGCTCTCACCCAGCATGCGCTGCTCATATTAAAAAAAAGGTAACTATCAATGGGAACCAGCACGTCCTCCTCCATTTTCATGGCAAGAATCATTAACAGGTGGATGTGGAAGGACATGTCGTCAGCTAGTCCTCTTCTCTTCCAAGTCAGCAGCAATGAAGGAAGAGGCCAAAGCAGGGGAGAAACCTTCTTTAAAGAAAGAAGGACTATTTCACTGCAACACTACTTTTTTCCCCTCAAGTGCTGTGACCAGGAGGTCTTTTCTTCGTTTTTCTCCAAAACAACTAGGAAATTAGAGAAGACCATGACCCAGAACCATATATCATTACAATGAAGCCTTTGCTTTCCAGCAATGCCAAGCTGGCATGTGTTATGAGTGCAAAATGTAATTTAAACATAATTAAATTAACAAATTCCCTAGCACAGATGATGTTAAAATAACTTTAAAAAAAATGGTTATCTGTTATCCAGCTTTTTCTGTCTTAATTTGTCACTTTTTGATCACATTTACAGTTTCTACAGCTCTGGCAGCTGCCATTCATTTATTGCCTGCCTTGTAATTTTTGATGGCTTCTGTTTGTTTATTAGTTTGGTTCCAGCCCAGTTTTTTACATAAAATCTCTGCTTTCCATAACAAAGATAAACAAACGTATTGCTCTTATTGGCTGTGGGAAAAAAATAAAACATAAAACTGTAAAAATTTAAAAGGCAAATAAATCCCACAATTTTAAAGCTAAGCAATGTATATCTCTGTGCATGCACAAACGGCAAGTACATTCATATGCGTGTACCTGTTTTGGTGTTATTTTGTCTCAGGATAAATTGGACGTCTGTTCAATTAATGGAATTAGTAGTATCAGTTAAATAACATCCCTACAGTTTTCACCATTACAGAGACATTTTTAGATCATTATTCAAGTTTTGTTTATTTATCAGAAAAAAAGCTAAGGGAAAAAATCACAGAAGACCTCTGAAGTTGGCATTAAAAAAAGTTTTTGAAGTGGTGTATTTCCCAACTTTCTCAGATTCCAGTGTGTCTAACTAAATAAGTAAATTAGGTCTGTGGGAGGCAAAAGAGAAGAAAAATGTTTAGGAAAGACATTCTTGACAATAAAATTGTAGAAAGATGCGATTTCAATCAAAAATGTCACTTTATACTACTTTCTCATATTAATAACCTTACTTTTGTAAGTTCTCAAATACTGCCATAGAGGCAGATAGAAAGAGTATTTTTCACCTTGAAGGATCGTAAAGTGCTTCGAAAAGGCAAGGATGAACCTACCATACATGTCTGGGAATCATTGCCTACACTGCTGACACAGATCTTGCCGGAGGTGACAGATGTCTAAAGCGGGTGCAGTGTCTGTATGACATGCCACACTGCTACACCTGAGGTAGCATAGTAAAGCTGAACAGGGCCATTTGGTACGGAGCAGATGCAGAGCTAGATAAGGGCATTATCCCATTTACTCTCTGCTGCCACTTCTGTGGATCCTTCAGGGCACTTGTCATTCATGGCAACATCTATGCTGCTAAAAACAGCCACCGTAGGCTGTTGCCCCTGAAATCAAGTAGTATGTGTGGTTCACATCTACCCTGCCTTGACTTGGCCCCTGCAGACTGGTCCATCTGTGTCCCAACTGCAATAATATTTGGTCTGTCTCTTCTCTAACCTTCAGTGACCACTCTTGTGGCCAAAAGACACGATTATTTCTCTGTGTGTTTTCCAGCTCAAAGTGCCTGATACAATGTAAGTGTTGTTTTGCAGCCTGCAGGAAGGTTGTTTTTATAGCGTGACATCTCGGGCACGGCATGAAGGCACATTGTGGTGGTTGAGTATTTGTGGCCTACTGAAGTATGGCAGGATTATTGCAAGCACCTTCTGTCAAATAAGAGATGTCTGTTCTTGTATTGTCGATCTGCAGCACACCCTGCAGCAAACTGTTCTGGCAACTCTACTTGGGTTTCTTCTTTAAGGAGACTAATAAGTCTACTCCAGAAGGGGGTCCAGGAGTGAACTAGCACACACACTGTATAGGCAACTGCATATATGTGACAGCAGGAACAAGTTCTGGAAGCAAACCAGAGCGTCAAGATTGCTGATGCTCCAAGTACGTTATGAAGTAAACTCTGACCTTCATCGTGCCAACAGAAAAAGGGTATGTGTCCCTTCCCCTGGGAAACTGAGAGGGACCTGAGGGACTAATAGGCCTTAATGGTCACCAATCTCCCCTGCGCATGGCTCAGGACCCCATTTGGGGGAGATCCATGCCCCAACAACACCATAGGTATCAATCTCCTGCTCCACCACAGCCCTGCCTGGCCCAGCCATGGGCTTCACTAAGCTGACTCCCTCTCTTAGGCTGATGTCCTGGCCTGGCATCGGCCCACCCCCACGGAGGTGCTTGATGCCCAGGGCTGGGGCTACCCTGGCTGCCCCCCAGCCTGTCCGACTCTCTGGCTGGGGCAGTGGGACAGGCCCTGGCTTTCTGCCACAGCACTGCCCAGCCACATGTTCATGTAGTGCCTAACATTTATCTGAGTGTTTGTTCTTGAAACATCCATTTAACTCAACACATGGAAGCATTTACAAACTTTTCAAATACATGTACACAAAGAGAAATCTATTTTTTTCTCGTGAAGAGTATAAGAAACTGACTAGCTAAATCTAGATTTAGTTAGTCACTGATATTTTGCCTTTCTTGTAATTGGAAAACCTATAGCAAGCATGGGATGGACACTCTTCATTGCTTTGCTTGTGCATTAAAACCTCCCCCATCCCTTTTCTGTTTTTCAATCTGATAGTTTGTCAGGTCCAAGAAGCCTGATGAGGTGAAGCATCAAGAAAACAGTGGGAGCAGTAGAGAGCTCTGCTGCTGACATGATTCTCTTTGGAGGCAATGGAGCTATTTTTCTTGCTTTGAAGCAAAAGTATCACTCACAGTCCATATTCAATTGATAGCCACAGAGAAATATGTAACCTCTCAATCCTACCAAGAAATATGTATGCCATCTTCCAGAGGATGGCATTGCTTCCTCATATACCATCTGTTTTCTGCTAGTGGCACTACCACGATAAGTAAGAGGACAGATCAGATCAGCTGTTTAGCCAGGTCCCACATTCTTGACAAAGACTTTCAGCAAAGTTGCTGTAGGTAGCTGTCTTGTCAGACTTACTTTGTTTCATCTTTTCTGAATGTGGACATCTGTCCACTAGAAACCGGACTGAGACAACTAAAAACTATACATAACTCCTAGTACATCTGTCAGATGGTAATGACTTTCAGTCACTAATGAACTGGAACAAAACTGAATTGGCAACCGGCTTTTTCCCTCTAGTAATATCCCAAGAAAGACTTCACATGCTGGACAGACAGTGAGTTTCTGCTGTTTGGATACCACAGTGATGGGCAGGTCTTCAGAACCACAATGGAGAAGTGGTTAACACAGTGGTTATCTTGTTTTCTTTAAAAATGAGTACAAATGGGGTTTAAGAAAAGTATACAGCTTTCCTTTCCCCAAATGTATGTTTTACATTTATTTATAGATGCATTAAAAGGTCACTGATTCATATACTGTCGATACTAAATAATAAAGGTCATCTAGTCCAACCCCCTTGCAATGAGCACGGACGTCTTCCACCAGATCAGGCTGCTCAGAGCCCCGTCCAACCTGACCTTGAATGTTTCCAGGGATGGGGCATCTACTGCCTCTCTGGGCAACCTGTGACAGTGTTTCACCACCCTCATCATAAAAAATGTCTTCCTTATATCTAGTCTGCATCTCCCCTCTTTTAGTTTAAAACCATTACCCCTTGTTGTATCACTACAGGCCCTACTAAAAAGTTTGTCCCCATCTTTCTTATAAGCCCCCTTGTGGAACAGTAGTTAGGTATAAAAAAACCCACATTGATTTGGAGTTAAATTCAAACCTAGTTTAAATTTAATTCAAACTGAATTTCAAACCTAGTCATTTTGGTCCTAAAAGTAATCCTTCTCACAATTCTAGCCTTGGAACAAAGCTGTACATGTAATGTGCTCAGAAAACATTCAGATCTAGACCATATAGGGCAGAAAGCAAATGTCCAAAGTCTTTAACAGAGAGTGTTTGGCCAGCAGCATATACCCCTGTAGAGAGCTGAGGCTCTCACAAGGGTGGCCCTGTGGATGCTCATCCAGATAACACAAAGCCATGCATAAAGCACAATCTGAAAACTCGGAGCACCAATAACTTAGGTTTGTAGAATGAGGTTTTATCTAACAAGATTCAATTTCCAGCTGATTTTATATTTTTCTGTGATTAACAACTGTTAGATTTAGAGTAGAGTGCTTTGGGGAAGAAGTCATCTAGTCTTCTACGTTTCTACTGTGCTTTGCTATTACAGGACTTAGCTCCTAAACACTACAGTACAATATTTTCTAACTGTCTACTGTGTGTCAGGCCTTTTCTCAGTAAGTGATACTGCCACTGCACTGGCTTTCCAGGTTCTTGTTTCCCTAACCTTCTGTCCAAGCACAACAGCATCATTCTTTGTGCTCAAAGAAACCCAGAACTTGCAGGCATCTCTTCAGGTGTTCAGTCCCTTCTTTTACTATTACCAGCATGAACTGTTTCAATCTCTCTCATCGAGTTCCACTTTACAAACAAAAAGGGTTTCAGCTCCGCTAAGACCACAAGAAGGTTGTCCCAAAACACTCCTGATTAGGAGCTACCTTCTTTTATTTTGTCCCATCCGTCTGTTTTCACTGAGCCTGATCCAGACTGTTGCTGCATTTCTGCTGTTCTAAGGAGTCAAATTGTCACAGTGTCACCTTGCTTCTAGGACAGATGTCATACCAGTCAGTAAGCCCCTCCCTCAGTTGCCATTGATAGAGACATGGTGGAGAACATGGCCATTCTGGTTGGCCGTACAACTGAGAGTGCTCCAAGGAATAGGTAGACATGAACAGGAGTGTTATTAAATGCATTCTTGATAATATTAACGGATTTGTTCTAATCCATTAAAAAGACGTATAATTTTACCTTTTTGTGCTCTGTACTCTCAGGTTTCATTGCATCAGCCAAAGATGAAAGCACTGGGCTTCTTGCAACATTTAGTTTCCATTGAAATGACAACAAAGCTGTGGACTTCCCTTTTATTATAGAATCAGCCTCTGCAATAACCCTCTGTGGAGGAGTCCCTGAACTCATTCATCCCTATATAACTTGAACTCAATGAAGTTGCACTAGGGAAGAGTTTGGCCCATTAACTTTAGTTTTCTAATGCTGTTTAGTCAATAAGCCATATAATTCCCAAAACAAAGAAGGGGAAGGAATAATAATAATAGGAAACATGAAATGTCAACACAGCCTGTTCAGAAGGGGAAAAAAAAAAGCTAAAGCAAAACAGAAATACTGAGTCAGGTCATCAGCTAGAGAAAATCAGTATAACTCCAGTGAAATCAATTAAATGATATTGGATTACTCCAGATGAAGATTTGGTATGTAATTTTCAGTTTTTTCCAGTTCCTCCTCCCCCTCCCCCCATCGTAAAATTTGTTTAAAAAAAACCCAGTCTGCCAGATTTTGCAAGTTCAGTAGTCTGTTAACTGAGTAAGTAAAGATATAATGAAAGCAATAAGTGCTGAAACATCACACATGCAGTACATATCTCCAGCCAGTCCAATTTTATGCCTAAGGAGACTGGCAGAGTTCCTGCTGCGATTCAAATCTTATGTCAAATTTATAAACTTGTTTTCTCCATTCTCCTCTCCTATCCCTCTGCCCCATCAATCAGAGCTTATACCTGCACAAAAGGCTGATCCATCATTAAGGAGGCAGGTTGCAGCCAAATGTAAATTTGCACTTTTAAAAAAAAAAAAGGAATAATACTCATGCTGCAGGGCAGGGTCACCCTCTGACCCTAGGCAATCTACCTCTCAATCTGCAGAACACAGGCTAAAATAATGTGTCCACCGAACAAGCAGTAAACTTTTCTGCTTCTGCCTTTTTGAAGATTCTTGGAGTAGCTGCGTCTGCTGGCTGACACTCTGTCTGTCTTTTAAAATATGAAAATCTCCTCCATATGCATTGAGCTCAGTTTTCTACTTAGCATTTCAAGAGCCCTAAGGACCTTCAGGGGAAAAAAAAAAAACATATTCTGAATTTTCAATTTTGATGACAATTTGCTTTCCCTACAGGATGTGCAGAAACACCTTGAAAAACTTGTCAGCTGCACTAAAGGAAATGTTCCTTGCCATGGGAATGAGGGCATATCCCTTTCAACTAACTTAAGGAAAACAAGTTTGACTCTTTTATAAGAGTGGGTCACATGTTCACCTGCACCCTGTGCTTCCCCAAAGCAGCTGAACATCTCTTTTAGGTTGTTCCAAATAAGAAGCAATGATAATAGCAACTTCAAAATAAAACCCCCAAAACGTGAGTTTTGGCCATACATCTAAAGGCAAAATTTAGCCCATCCATCCATCCATCCATCCATCCATCCATCCATCCCCTTACAGAGGAGTGCATTTTCAGAGCATCCAAATACAAATAAAGCTTCAGGCCATAAGCAAAAGATTGTTAATGTCTTTAAAACTAGATTGTTATGGTAGGATACATATTTTTACCTTGTCTAGGCTAGCGTCACCTTGCTTTAGAGTCAAGGGAAGGAGACAGTAATATTTAAGAGCAATATAATCACATTTACCTTCAATAATTGTGTAAGGCTGGGATGTACCACTGTTTGCAAACCCTTTTTTCTCCAAAAATTATAAAAGGAACCTAGATGACCTACTTGTATTAAACACTGGTTTTATGAGCTAATACTAAATGAGGTAGATCCCACCCTTAATTTGAGATTTATGTGTTTTCTCTGTAACCACCAGCTCACTAAAGGGCACATTGCAAGTGTTAGTTCTGTAAGCACCAGGTACATCCAAAATGTTCAGGGTGCACTGAGTTTTGTTGCTTCCATGCCACAAATGGGAGGTGCTGAGGTACAAGGAATATAAAGTTTGGTGTTTTCTTCTCCAGCTGAAGTTAATGACAAAACCATAACTGACCCTAAAGGGCTCAGGAACAACTTGTATGGGCTGACTGCTCAGAAAACCCAAGGTTACAGAACTCCGGATGAAATCACTGGATTTCAGTATTCTGGATGCTCAGTATTCAGCCTTCATTAGCTCCTGACAGATGAACCATGAGCTGAGTTAGGAACAAGGGAGATAAGCCTTGATTTCTGGGCTTGTTTTCCAGCCATTAGACAGCACTTATCTTTAATGTGAAAATCCTAGTTTTAGAGATTGGACTGATGACAATTGTTTGTTTTGATTTGGTTTTTTTTTTGATATTACCAGTATCTCCGTGTTTTACATGGGCTAGAAAGGACTGCATGAATTCTATCATTTAGTATTTCTGCTGCTAATCCTGGTTTAGCCTTGACACAGACAAATCTGGTATTAAGCAAAGGAAGGTGTTGCATAAACACAGTAAATGCTGCATCTCTTCCTTTCAGTGGACTCAGAAATTCACACCAGGGAAGTCAGTTAGAAGATGCAACTTACAGTACAGGCTATTTCAATGTTTTAAAATGGAAGGGTTCATTACAGATGCCTTCACTAGCCTTTTGTCCAGGCTGAGATGCAAATACAGCAGTGACTGATAAAGACAGACATGTAAATGAATATGGATGTTTGCATGAACTGTATTTCTTTGCTGTTGTGGAACGAATTCTGCTCTTAGTTACGTTTAAGCATTTGCCGTTGATTTCAGTGTAGTTACAAGTATGCAGCTGAGGACAGGATAAAGCCATCCATCCACCTATTGACTGATGACACCACATTTTTTATTATGGATCCCATTTCCTTATAGAAGTGAAGCAGGCCTTGATCTCAAGGGCAGACTATGCGGCATCGTTGCTGCAGCCCCATGACACGATATGGGTATATGCCTCACTCTAGTGGGTGCTCATGTTGGGTACAAAGGGGCTGAAGTCCCCCATGCCTCTCTGCAAAATACTGAGTGCCAGATGGACACCAGCAATTAGAAGTTTGTTATTTTCTTTAAAAAGATATTTAATAAATAGTCTAAGTTCAAAAAGCAAGGTGAAAACTCATAATCAATTTTGTCATTCTTGCTTTTCTTTCTTATTTGTAGGAAAAAATTAATCACTTTTCTCCCACCCTCTGATAAGACTAGGCTTTTGCACTCTATTAACCCCAAGGGCTAAAAGATAGACTGTTTTCTAACAGGTGAATTAGTGCTAGATAGCATTACCACAAATGCCAAGTCATTAAACATGTAATTGGAATTTTTTTTTTTTCCCTATCTTAACTTTTCTACATTATAAAGGATCTTTACAAATTAATGACAGAATATGAAGCTGCCCTGAGAGCCATTTGCCCATTAAAAATAAGCATGAAAAACTCCCATCCCCATCACATAAAGAACTATCCCACCAATTTCCAATTACCTCTGCCACTGACAGTTCACTGGACTGTTAAGTTATATTCTGCACCATGCTGCTTAATGTGGTTAAGTCAGGCAGGTATTTGTTCTCTTCTTTTTTCCTTTCTTCTTCTTATTTCTAATTTTTTTCCCTGATTGTGAAGCAATTAAGCTATGTCACTAATGAAAAAGCAGAATTTTAATACTATAAAGGCACAGTTAATTTAAAGAGGAATCCCTGGCAACAACTAAATAAATCCTCCTAGCACCCTGGTCCAAAAATGTTTCTGCAAGTTTATTCAAGACCTCCAATAAAAGCTTTTCCTATGGTACTCACAGATATTCTGAGGCAAGAAGCCTTAGTAAAAAGAGCTAAAGAACTTACATCTGTGTCAGGTAATGACAATGATAATATTAGTTATAATGGTAATAAAGGGAGAAGCATTCGCTGTGGAATTTTTTTTTCTTCCATTTGATGAAAACCTTCAATTGAAAATTCAAGAAAAGATTGACGAATATGATCACTTATGTCAAGAACTGAAAACAAAAAAATCTAAGGCTTTAGAAGAGTAAGCAAGACACCACTGATTCAGAGTTCTTTGAAGCTCTGTGATGGGGAAATCTAAGTGGTGGTGTGCACTAGCTGTATTCTTAGATGATGGAGCCTTTAAACAGGGTTGTTAACGGTATCACTGGAAATTGAATAAGGCAATGAAGCATCCTGAGTTCATGGATGCTCCCGTCTGAGTTAGAGCTACTGGCCTGTTGTGTTCTGTGTGTCTTGTGCGGTTTTACTTCCCCTGTACAAACTCCTCAAGGTGCTTGAGACGTATCTAATAAGGCATGTGCTCTCTGTACACTGGTGATTAACACACAATTCAGCAAATTGTTATATACAATCTCTATGATTTAAGTGGGAATATTTATTAAATAAAAGGTAGTCCATCTCAGCAAGGCAAGGGTATGATAACCAAAATGTTAATGGACTTTGTCAAAACATTGTGCTGGATGTGAATCTTTCCTTCAGCTTGCTGACAGGATCTCTTTTGAACCAGTTCTGTGATATCATTCATAAGGTTTGGAGGAATTTTAACCTAGTCATTTCTTATTTGAATAGAGAGATCATCAGTTACTACTCAGAAAGGGGAAAGACCTGGGCTTTCTAGAAGTTGGGTGGTGTGTGTGCTTAAAGTGATGCAACCAGAAGAAAGGTGAATACAAAAAATTTCTAACAGGAACTTGGAGGCACTAATGGCCACAAAAGGACAAGTCCAAAATGGAGTGGGTACAGAGAAGGACTATTAAAATGAACAGGGGACTAGAGAACCTATTTTATGCCTATTTTTATCCTGCCTGACCAGCCTAGTGGCCTTCTATGATGGAGTGACTGCATCAGTGGACAAGGGAAGAGCTATGGATGTCATCTATCTGGACTTCTGAAAGGCCTTTGACATGGTCCCCCACAACATCCTTCTCTCTAAATTGGAAGGATATGGATTTGATGGGCAGACTGTTCAGTGGATAGCTAACTGGCTGGATGGTCACATTGAGAGGGTAGTGGTCAATGGCTCGATGTCCAGATGGAGATCAGTGACAAGTGGTGTCCCTCAGGGGTCCCTACTGGGGTCAGTGCTTTTTAATATCTTCATCAATGACATAGACAGTGGGATCGAGTGCACCCTCAGCAAGTTTGCAGATGACACCAAGCTGAGTGGTGCAGTTAACACGCCTGAGGGACAGAATGCCATGCCGAGGGACCTGGACAAGCTTGAGAAGCGAGCCTGTGTGAACCTCATGAGGTTCAACAAGGCGAAGTTCAAGGTCCTGCACCTGGGTTGGGGCAATCCCCAGTATCAATACAGGCTGGGGGATGAAGGGATTGAGCGCAGCCCTGAGGAGAAGGACTTGGGGGTACTGGTAGAAGAAAAGCTGAACATAAGCTGGTTATGTGCACTCGCAGCCCAGAAAGCCAACTGTATCCTGGGCTGCATCCAAAGAAGTGTGGCCAGCAGGTCGAGGGAGGGGATTCTGCCCCTCTCCTCTGCTCTGGTGAGACCCCACCTGGAGTACTGCATCCAGCTCTGGGGTCCTCAGCACAGGAAGGACATGGACCTGTTGGAGTAGGTCCAGAGGAGGGCGACAAAAATGATGAGAGGGATGGAACACCTCTCCTGTGAGGAAAGGCTGAGAGAGTTGGGGTTGTTCAGCCTGGAGAAGAGAAGGCTGCAGGGAGACCTTATTGCAGCCTTTCAATACTTAAACGGGGCCTACAAGAAAGATGGGGATAGTCTTTTTAGCAAGGCCTGCTGCATAATAGTTTTAAACTAAAGGATTTAGACTAAACACAAGGAAAAAAAATTTCATGATGAGGGTGGTGAACACTGGAACGGGTTGCCCAGAGAGGTGGTAGATGTCCCATCCTTGGAAACATTCAAGGCCAGGCTGGATGGGGCTTTGAGCAACCTGGTCTAGTTGAACATATCCCTGCCCATTGCAGAGGGGTTGGACTGAGTGACCTTTAATGGTCCCTTCCATGCCAAAGCATTCTATGATTCTATCATTCTATGTGGAGAGACTAAAAGAGTCTGAGCTTTTAAACCAAAGGATGGGGGTTGTTACAGGTTGTTCTTACTGTTTAATTATCTTTCCTCACAAGGGAAATCTGTGGAAGGAGAAAAAGATACTCAAGTTAAAGAAAAACAATGAAACATGCAGATAAATACAGATAAATTGCATAGCTGGGTACAGCTGTCCTCTGGACAGAGAGTGCTGGAAGTATCCACATGCCACTTTGAAGCATTTTCTTTGAACATCACTACATATTCTGGAATATCTCTTTATCACATACATACACTCCACATATATGCTTTAGTGTGTCCTAGTAAGTGTCCAAGCTCCAAGCTCCAATAAGTCTCTCCAGCAGATTAATGCTGGATGTGGTGACATTTGTACTGGAAACAACAACTCATTCCACGCTGGCCAAAAAGCAGATATACAGGACTGATGCTTTTCACTGGAACTGCTACATCTGCAGCCTGTTTCGTTGGCCAGACTTTTCCTTTCTCCATCTTCAACTCTTTCACTGAAGTTCACTTTGATATTTTCAAAATTTACCTTGGATCTTTGATTCTGGGGATTTAGTTTGGCTTACCCAACTAAACAGAAAAAATAAATGACACATTAATATGGTAGAATGCATTTTCTCCTCTTGTTGCTTTTCCTTTCTTTATATGTTGTTCTGACTCCTTTGGCTTCTAAGATCTAAAGACAGAGGTTTGAGATCAGATATTCCTTCATTTTTTAACCTTGTGCTTATTTACACTGGTGTGATTACAAGGTGGAATATATTGCTAAACCAAAGGGACATAATTTAACATCCTTTTTCAGTGTTCAGAATGATTTACCAAGGCTAATCATTTCAGAGATGAAGTGAAGAATTACTGTTTTAAATGCCCATGTTCAGTTCAAGCACCCCATTGCTGCTCTACAGACCTGTATACATATAGTATATTTTAATAATGAGTGGAAAACCTCCTGCTTCAACCTGTAAATTAATAGTTGAAATTTACTCTTGTGCAGACAGCCAGTGTCTGGGCCAGTGCACACCAGGCATCACATCAGGGCTTCTGTGAAATTCAGGCAGGCCACAGGCTTTGTGCTGGGTTTTTAAGCACGGCTATTTTCATTCTGCAACGAGCAAGTGCAGTCATATGTTTCAATAAGGGACTTATCCTTTAGCATGTGAAAATGTTACTGCTAATTTTACACCTTGAAAACAAATCAGAGTTTCACAGTTTGAAAGCAGAAACCAACCAGCTATAAACCGTCAGATTGACTGTGATATCAGAATTGAATAGGTCTATTTGTTCTAACAAACAGTTAGGCCATTAAATTGCAAAGCCTTTCAGTGTTTGTCCAGGTAAATAAGGACACATCCAAATTGATTATCTGTTGTTCAGAGGTAATGATACGTAATAAACTATCCGCTCTGAGTAACGTTAACAAAAATGTGCTTTAGCACGAGATGTGCAATATCTTCCAGTGTAAAAGCAGGATCTCCCCACTAGTTTAGCTTCAGTCCAGGACTCCATCACACCCTCCTGCCCCCCACCCCTGCGGCCTGATAAAACAAACATGTACGTTTTTCTTGCTCGATAACCTTATGTGATGCTGCTGCTTCTGCTGATGGGGATTCCTTAGAAATCTGCATGTGGGTACATCTGCAACTTACAGAAAAGACTTCAGGAACATTAAGGTTGATCCTGTTCTTTTTGGTGTCATTATACTCATTTGAAAAAAGAATATCTGTCATCACAGACATCAGATCCACTAGCTGCCCAGCAATAAATCTTGTGCTCATGTCAAAATGTCTCCAGCAGAATTTCTTGGATGAAACTTCACAGCTCAACATTAAGCAGCAATTTATGATATATGATATAAGCAGCGTGAGCAGTATTCTAACAGGAAAATGGATAATCTCTAAATTTTGTCAAATGGGAAGTAGTTAAATGTTTCTTGCTTTTCTCAGCTAGGAACTTAACTGACTTTTTTAAACTGTCATATAGGAATTCCTCCCGTGCACACGTTTTTGGTATCTCCAGAGTTGGACTATGGCTACATGCAGATCTGTCTGGAAATCTCCAGTTTGGGGAAAGGTAATAAGCAGCTGGGACCAAGAACCAGGGACAGAAACATTTTCCAGCAGCAGCAGGACCTTCTTTATGGGATCCTGCTCCATCACTTGTGACAAGCACCAAATTGAATGTTTGTGGGGACAAACTCTGAGAGGGTAATAACCCGTGCTGAGGCAGTGTGAGAATGATAAATGTTTTATTGTCTTTATTTTTCTCACATCACTTGCCAGTTAGACTTACAAGGTGAAATTAGTAACCTTCCGTGGTGGAATTTGTCTTGCCAAATTTTAGCTGACTTAAGTATTCAGTGGGATAGTGTGCATAAGTAAAACACTCGAATTTAGACACCTAGGGATGTTTATGACCAAGTTGCTGTTTAAGCTGTCCTTATAGCCAGTAAGGAGCTAGTCAGCGCTGCTGTTGGCTGCTAGGGAGCTAGTGGAGCAGTCCTGGTGCCCGCTGTTGGCTGAGCAGCATCGTCCCCTGGCTCCACAGGCTGCACTGACAGGTCTCCCGTGCACGTAAGGAGAGCCTAGGCATGCAAGGACTCAACTCAGACTATCTGATTTCAGGCCCTTTGAGCTGCTGTTAGTACCCTCCGGCCCTGGGCTGCTGATCAGGGAGAGGGCAGGTCTTGTGAAGGCTCTTTCATGCCTGCAGGAGCTTGACCAATGCTGGAGGTCGACAGCGAGGAACTGAATCGTGGTTCAGGGGCCTCACCTGCCCTGCATCGATGAGCTCCCTCTGTAATCAGGGGAGAAGACAGGTGCCTTAAGCAACGTTTTCATTTAATCTATCGTAAATGCCTGTTTTAGGATGATACAAAATCTAATTTCTCCCGATTATTTAAAGGTGATTGGCTACGACTTACATAACTAACATTTGGAGCCTTATGCTAGAAAAGAATCACATAGATTTGGTGGAAAGGAGGAGGTCACCTCTACCTTTATGGTAGAGGTTTATGGTGTAACTTTGCTGATATCAGGAGAGCAGCACTGTGGGTACATTTAACTAATGTCCACTGAAACAGAAAGCAAGATAACTAATCAAACAAGCGAACCAGGCATTATCTCTCAGTGATCATACAACAGATGGCAGACAATATGGAAAAGGGAACACACAAAGAGAGATATTAATTTAAGACAGACAGATAGATGGAGCAATACTTTCAAAAGTAATAAATGGCTCAAATTGAAGGCCAATTCTCAGATGCATATTCAGAGACGTATGGGTTGAGCTCTTAATGAAAAAATCTTTTTTTTTTTAAATATAAGGAAACGAAGGATCATGCATTGACATTTATTTTCTATCTGCAAAGGAAAAACAAAGCACAGCTACATTTTTCTTGAGCCCTTTTTTCTCTGAAGTTGCTAAATATTGCAGTGCTCCCAGTGGAACTGAGACAATGTGGGTAAAGAGACATGAAGATTTTATTTTCTTTTAAAAAAAGGGAAGACTAATAAATGGAAGAGTGTTTCTTTATCTTTTATTTCATTTCAGAAAAGGATGAGACTAGTTCATCTCTAAAAGATACAGAAATCTGAATCCGAAGATCCTCCAACAGCAGAAATGCAAATATATTTCTAACCACTAGATGGTACTTAAAGCACAGGATATAGCCAGGGTGCCTGTGTCAGAGGCTTTGCGAAGTCGAGGTTGGTTTTATTTTCCCCATATCCAGGAGGGGAAAAAAAAAACCACAGAAAAGAAAAAAAAAAGACTAAATCTCTTCTGTGCCTTTTTTGACTTAAAAAGAAAAATGGACATGGCAAAAGTGTTCCTGATTAGATTGGTACAAAAAGATGATGCATTCTTTCTGGATGAATCAGGAGATATGAGGTTCTGTCACTCTTTAGATATAGACCTGAAATACTAAGCTTAAATTTATAGCCTCTTGAATGAGCCACAGGACTCTGTTTACTCATAGAGTAGAATTGGGTGCAGTTCCAGCAGTTCTTCTGTGTGATCAGTTACTTTATCACCTTGATCAGTTCAGAAGATACAATAACTCTCTTTTTTAATACATCCTACTACGGTAGATCCTTTATCAACCTTCTTTGGATTTAATCACACTTCTGGGGCAGGAATCCTCTCCCCATCTCTCTCTTACACATGCATGCAAACACACGCCTGCACACCCATAAATGCCTGTGTGTTACTTTTTGACTTTTTGCAATTTTTATATTTTCTGGAGGAAATGCTGGAAGAGATAGGGAGCAGGATCTAGAGAAAAGGTAGCTCAATTGCATCTGCTTCTTTTTTCCAGCTCTGGTTTCCAGAAAGGACAATCTATTTCCAAAAGTGACTAGGGGAGAAATTTCCATTCCGGGAATGATATTGTAGTGGATACCTGGAAATTTGAAAATATACCTTGGCTGCAGGTTTTGGGCTTTCAGTCCAACTTTGAAGCATTATGACTCAAAATTGTTACTCAGTTTGTGCTGGGTGACCTCTCCCATTCCATCCTAGGCTCAACAGTTTAATCTGGTGCTTTGGTTTGTGTTCATTCCCCACGTAAATTTTTACAGCAAGGAGGAGCACTGGAGAGGTCAGTGAGATTTTGCAGGAAATTGTGAATAACAAATATCTCCCTGTAGTTCCTTCCATTGGACACCCTGCTGTGTAACTGGGAGCATTTCTTCCTGACCTCTTCTGCCTACAAACTGTTCCTGCAGCTATGCAGATCAATACTGTTGCTTAATGTACATGAAAAGGTTAGTCTGATTCATATTCTTTAAAAAAAAATGCCACTAGATCTTTTCTAAAAGTATCTCAGACGATTTGTCTCTGAGGTATTCTGTGTCATTGAGCTCTAAAACTTCCAAATATTTGTTTGGTATCTCTGATTATCCAACAAAAAAAAGAACAAACAATTCTGCTGTATCTTTATACAAACAACCATGAATGACATTAAGGTTGCAAAGGTTCATCTAAAAATGTTACAAAGTGTTAGATCATCCAGAGAGTTAGTAGGGAATGGCTTTGTTACCAAGGCCTAACTTTTCTTTAGGAAAAGGTAAGTCTCTGTCTGCTTCTTCATAATTCTTTGCTTGTCTATGGCAAACCCAACAGTTTTGGGCCTGATTCAAAGCTCCTTGAGCACAGGACAAATTTTTCCTGAGGACAACGTCCATTCATTAGTTCCATGGCAGCCCCTGTGAGCAGGAACTTTTTTGACAAAAGCAAAGTTTCAGGAATAGCTGTATCATTGATCTCATCAGTGAGATTTGCTCTTGCATAATGGCTTTGCACCAAAAGATTTGGCTTTGGTAATAAGTCCAAAAGCTTTGAATGTGAGTTGTACCCTGCAGTTCCTGAGTTTGACTAGCTGCTGGCTGAGAATTACTTATTTTCTAGAATCAAGGTTGTTCAGAAGTAAACTTCTGGGCAGTTTTTGTTTTGTTCTGTGGTGTTTTATAATAGCATCTTCAGAAGTCACATGCCAGTTGTATGTATTGGGCAGATGTGTCCTATAACATCAAAGGGATTAAGGCGTGGGACCTGATGTAAGCATGCTTGAAAACACTTTGCTCTTTCTTCCAGTTTGCAACTTGTATTTCATTAGTTGCAACTTGCCTCCAAGTCCCTGAAATTCCTTTCCAAATTTTTTTCTAGAACTGCATCGCTCCTAGCTCAGCCATGAAAGTATTTACCATTTCTTCTTCTCAGAGCAAATCCTATCTCTTCCTGTCTGTGTGTTGCTCCATCTGTATGTCTGATCTGCTGCTTCACAGTCTGGATGGGAATACCTTTTGGATTGTTCCATATACCTCTTGTAACCACTGCAGAGCTTTGCTTGAAGGGGCTAAACTCATCCATGATGGTGAAACTTCACTGACTTCAAGCAAGACATACAAGGGATGAATTTGATCCACGATCTTCCCTGGGGACCACTCTGGATACAAAATGTGTATCTGTGCATATGAATGGACGGAGGTGGGAAGGGGAATCAAAGGGAAGGTTTTGCAGAGATTGTTCCAGGACAATAGTAAATCATACACTCATTGCTGCACTGCACAGAATACGCTAAAGGAGAGCAAGAAAAATGAAGGAACATGCAATTCTGCCCACTTCAGCAGTTAGGCTTTTGTTAGAATACTCTTAAGCAATTACAAAGCTGCCAGGACTGTATTTAATTAAATATATAAAAATCCGTACAAAAATAAAACCCAAGCAACACTTACATCATGCCTACAAGGTGTTATTGTTCTGTTTATTTTTTACAGATGGACATTTTGTCAGGCAGAAACTTGCCAAGTGCTGTGAGAGAGAGAGGGAAAGAGAGAGGGGACGTAGAGGGATGTAGTAAAAAGAAATGTTGATGCTACAGGAAAAATGGCAGCTCTTATATTTCAGAGAGGCAAACACACTACAGTGCACATGTGATAAGGAAGTGTGACTTGAGTTCCCTACTTAAGGCTTCACTGAAATTGCCCAGTACTTACGGGAAAACAGATGACAGAGTAATTAGAGATGGTGCATATAATTTATCATCTATGGTCTTGAACTTCCTGTCGCTGATTTGAATGACCAGATGATTTTTACTAGTAGGCTAAATATTTGGGGGGGGAAGGATGGGGGGAACAGAACTGAATACAAAAAACCCCTCTTATTTCCCCAGAATCCTGAATCTTTAACCCCCCAAAAGACAAAAAGCATGCCTGCAGATGTTCAGGTGAGGGGAAATACAGCCAGCCAGCATCTATGGCTCTGCTGCTCTCTGTGAGACAGGTTTTGCACACCAAGAAGCACTTACCTGCACGGGGCACACCCAGGAAAGTATGGGGCTACTTTTGCTCCTAATGGAAGAAGAATCCAGCTGTCTATGATTTCATGAGCCCACTAAGGCTTTGCCTACAGGCCAGGCATGTTCCTGAAGGGCTGTGTCTTATGGGCTGCTGAATCCTGCCTAGCGGAAAAGCTGGCACAAGGTCTGATCCTGGGCTTTTTTGGCATTAGTGAGCATTAGTGAGACTAGTTAGAAACTTGCATATAGTCAGTATTTTAAACTGCAGCTAGCGTGGGGGCAGGATAACTCAGGGGCAAAGTGATACAGTATGTAGTTTATATCCTCTTGGTTAAATTATCTCAGAAATATGAATACATTCACACTGAGTGATATTTTCTGAAATGTCAGCATGCTACATGGAGGCAGCTAAGGCATGTTTCTGCTCAGCTACCAGTAATGCAAAGTAACATACCTGTCCACTCGGCAAAACGATTTTTAATGGCACTAAAATACATCAGGTACTGTCTGGAAATCACATATCCTGCCTTTACTCAACTGTGCCAGCGTTGTGGTGGTTTTCTTCTGTCCTAGGAGAGGGACCAAGTCTGTTACTGCAACTCACTATTCACAGCCTTGAGAGATGTACCTGCAGGTGCCATGAGGCTGTGATGACTCCCAGGCACAGGATTTAATCCTTAGCTTCAGCAAGAGAGGTGTTTTGGTCTAAATGCTGGAGTCCTGGCCTGGATGCTATTGCAAAGGAAGGTGATGACCCCAAACTGATATGGCCTGTACGTGAGGCTTTCTCGTCATTTTATGTGTGCTTCATGTCCCCTCATGACCTACAAGAGTGTGAACCTACAAAGGAAGGGGGGTTTTTTAGAACAGGGGAAGAAGTCCACATTGTTACCTGGAGATGTCCCTTTCTCAGTCCCCAGAAGGCAGAAAAAAAGAGTGGTTAAGATGAAATAATAGCTGGATTTTTCTTTCACTCCCTAAAAGCTGTGGCTATAGTTTTCAGAAAGGCTAAAGGAATTAAGTATTCATTTCTTTTTCAAGTGAAAAGTCCAAATCTCTGACCTAAGCCTAGAAGGCAAATGTTTTGCTTGCTGTATTTTAGCCTCAGAACTGATCATGTGTTGGGTTTATCCATGCTCCTTTATTACCTGAACTATCCCATAGTATTCATTATCCTGGTAACAGGCTCTTATGTTAATTTACAAAGAGAAAAACTCAGGGACATCCATAAGCTCCCACACAGAAGCACTGATGAGGAAACAACTTGGCATTGGGTGCACTTACTGTATTTTCCTCAGACTATCTCAGGTGGCAAATGAAAATGCTCCACTGATAAACACTTGTGAATGGTAGGTGAAAGAAGCTCTCATTTCAGGTGCAAATCCAATAGCTTCCCCTGCGGTTCGAAGGAGAGGATTAGTTCCCTTCACCATGCACTTCTTGTACCTCCACCCACCCCCCCACCTTCAGGATCTATATTCGAACCTTCCATCTGAACCAGAAAGCTATATCTCTCCCTTAGTAAAACATCTTTTATTTGCCAACTTGTTTTTCCCACAGACTCCTGCTCCCTTTTGTGTTTGTGCTAATGTTCCGAATGTCTACACCGCGTAGCCGATGATTATTTGTGAGACAGAGTGAGTTAATGCAGATTTGCAAGCTGTTCCCATTTGTTAAATGTCAGAAAAACACATGCAAGTCACTGGCTTTAGCACTTAGCTGCCAGCTGGCTCTTCTGAAAGGAGGGGACAAATGACAGTCTATCAAACAGCATGCTTTCAAAGAAAGAGGAGACCTGTTCCAGAACTGCAGCTTCAGAGGCTCTTTTAACAACATAAGCAAAACTGGGAGCCAACCTCATTTTTTCCCCCTGGCTGTAATGAACACATAGCTTAGCTACAGCATTCCCCCACCCCCAGTAAAAACGAACTGGCATTACAAAGCTTATGAAGAAAACAAGTGTCATTTTTTTTCTTCTTTCTCTCTCTTTTTTTTCCTTCCTTTTTATTTAATTTTTTTTTTAATTTCTTTTTGGCTCAAAAGTAAGACCAAAAATGTCAAAAGGGAAAGGAGCGGGGTTCTGAGATCAGTCTCAAATCTCAGAAGAAGATTGCAGGAAATTGTGCCAAATGGAAGTGTTTATCCATGGGTAAGTGCCCAGTGTAGATTAACATATTTTAATTATGGTCTCCGGGTTTGCTGCGCTCCCCGAAGAATACATGGTTTAGGCCTCACTGGTGAGCCAAAGTTGTCGGGGGGGGATTATTTTTTGTTATGCATGCTGATGGGGAGCTCTGTCCTCACTGCGCCCAGAGAGCCGAGACGTGCCTTTCTTCTCGAGCAGATGCCGCAGGAGTTGCGGCGGTGCCGGTTTCTTTATGCCACCCGACATGCTCCGACCCTGACCTGGAGGCCACTGCTCCTCTGTTGGGGCTGCCAGCACAGAGGCCCGGGCGTAGCACTGCTTTCCTGGGTGATGTCCACCAGGACCTCCAACATCACCCGCTCATTAGGATGTCTCTGAACAGCTGTCATGTGGTGCTGACTTTTTGTCACGGCTGACAGCGGTGAGATTAAAGCAGGTAGCCGGAGGCTGAAAAACTCTGTGTTTTGTTATGAAGCCCTGAGTCATCTAGTCCCCTGTTATAAATATTAGGTGTCAGGTTTGGATTCACACTGAGTCACTCGTAGCCTTGGGTAGATCCCATTGCACAAATGGTCCAATTTATTCCAGCAGGACTATTTGTATACAAGATTGCCATCATTGTCAAGATGTCAAAATCTGTCCTGATATGTTTAATGCTTCATAATTAACAAGCTGTATTGCTCTAGTGAACATCTTCCAATTATACAGTAAGATTTTGAAATAAGTGGTCAGTTCCCAAAGTTTTCTCTGGTTTAAACTCAGTGCTGGTAAGTACAGGGCTTTGGGAAGAAAGAGCATTGTGTCGAGCAAGATTCATTTTTTCTGCCTTCCTTTATCTTAGTCTAAGCTGAACATCCAGGTTCCTTCTTATGGGGTAAAAAGAGAGACGAAACTATGAAGAAGGCAATTCATGCTGCATAGGTTGCAGAAGCGGCCCTACTGCTTACCTCTGTCACCGGAGGGAACCCCAGTGACTCCAGGTTTAGTGAAATGGGAAAAACTAGGTGAGATGAAACCTTTTCTAATTGCAAACACTGCCTGCAAAGCTCATTGGTCTGTTGCTCACAAATAAATCTCAGGAGCAGTCCCAAAGAAGGACTTTGGTGCCAAACATAGTCTCAAATTGTCATCCAAACCACACCTCCTTTCAACTGTTTAATCCATGAGAATCATAAACTCTGGGCGTCCATGCTTTTACCCTGAAAACATACCCTGGGTACCCTTAAATTTGAACTCCTGCCTAAATCCTGGCAAGATTCAGGAATTAGGTAAAGTTAAGCCTCTGAACCTGCTAGGTACAACTTGAACCATCCCTAATGCCTTCAAGTTCAGCACAAGGCCTTACTTCAATCAAGGCCCCTTTCACAGATAAAACAGGTCTAGCTATTTAACCAAACAGTGAGATATGCCAGGTTCCAGACTGTCCTCATTCAGATGAATATGAAATAAAAGACTTCAACGGCTCTAAACTTCTCATTATAGTCTCAAACTCTAGACTTTGAGACTGTCTGGGGAAAAGGGCTATAAAAGTTATTGTTCTGCAGCTGTAGGAATCTAACCCCATTTTGAATTTTGAGTGCTCAGGGTCTTCAGAGCTAGGTCCGTAGAGATATTCAGAAATATTTAGGCACCCAACTGCTATTTGGCTCAGTGCCTTCATCAAGAGAGATCACAGTCAGCTTGGATGTAAAAAGTATCAGAAAATGAAAGCACCAAGCAATATCAGCCTGTAGAGAGAGAGAAGACAGTTGTTACCTGAAAATTTCCTCCACATTAGATTCTTATTATCTTTCCTTTTGCACCATAAACTGTTCCATGCAATTGTGCTTGGGATCGTTCAACTGAAAAGAAAGGCTTCCTTGTCCAAAGGTACCTCCTTTTCTCGTTCCCTTCCTCAGATCTGGCTGGGGAAGCTTATCAAAAAGAGCGTTACGATATAGTAGCCTCTCCAAACCTCCACAATCTGACTCTGAATACTGAGATCACTTAATTTGTTGCAGGTTAGCATATGGCACTCCTCTATTTTTTAGTGGCTTGAGAATATTGTTAGGGAAAGTCTGAATTCAGCAGCCCAACAGAGCCAAGACCGCCACAGATCCATGTCACAGGTCCAACCAGTAGAGAGAGAAACTGAGCATGTCTTCCCTGTAGGCACACACAGGCACTCAAACACACATATACAGCATACTTATATATATATATGTATTCAGATCCGTACAGATCACAGGCACACAGAGCACTCACACAAACACAGTCAGCACCAACAGCCTCATCATGTCCCTTCTCTGGTTGATCAGGGTGAAAGTCTGTCAGTGTAAAGTATACACATATGTATAAAATATGGATCCCCTAGTAGCTGGGCTCAGACACTCAGTCTGCCTGTGGATCCCAGTCTCCTCCATGTTGCTGGCACCTGGACATAGGAAGCTCTGAGGCCGCAGCCCCACTCCAGGGAGGTACAGGGGTACAGACACCTTACACACACACACACACGAACACTGGCCAGTCCTATTTACACACAGCTGGCCAGTTTATCCCCTTTTCTCTCAGTTTTCCCATGTTTGGCTCTCCCAAACCACTTTGATCCCTCCCTCTCCCACCTTTTTTTCTCCTCTCCTAAACATCCCATAATAAATCCCATTCAATCCCAAAACACTCTTCCCGTGCACCCTATAATGTGTCCCTGGGCAGTGACCCCTCTCTGTCCCTGAGGTGCTCCAGAGAGCAGCTCCGTTGGCTCACGATGGTGGGGTGATGCTCTCCCAGGGCAGCCCTGGGAAGGGCCATGGCAGGGGCGCATTTCTCCCCTGAAGTTATTTGGGTCCCCCTCTCCCCGTTGTTACGCTCTGTGCTCCTCTGTGTGTGTGGAGATGAGCCTTTTATCTCACAACCTGACAAATACCTGCTTTCTGTGAGATTTTTTTGTTGCCTGGGTAGATCCTTCTCTGTCTCCAAGGCATATAAGCTCTGTCATACTTGTTACATGAAGAACATTGGGGTGAGTAAGCCCTTTCCCTTCATTTTGTTGAAAAATGTCAGGCTCAGACTTAGGCAGTAAATGCCGGTAACAGCAAAGATGTTGTTCATGTGGGAAGATGGTGAGATAAGACCAGTCTAGTAAATAGAGTAGGGTGTATCTGGAGGGGCTCTGGGAGTCTGGTCATCAGCTTATGAACTTTTAACCATGTGAAAATCAGCATCCCCACTTGGCAAAAGGGGATATTAGTGTTAGCTTTCTCTTGGGGCATCATAGGCTGCAAGTAATGCTAGCAAAATACTTTGACAGTTAAGGGTGTCAGACATGCACAATGGGATCTCATTTTTAAGTGCACATAAGATTCAGGTTTTCAAGGATGCTTAGGTGAAAGATCAGCAGATGCGAAGGAAGATTTTCAAAAGTTTTTATGTGTTTCATTCCCTTAAATTCAGCAGGAGATAAGCATCTTTTCTTAACTTCAGTTACCACTTACTAGTATCTTTAAGTATCTAAATGTTTTTAAAAACTTTTAAAAATGAGCACTAAAAAACGTTTCTGCCAGAGCGTTTAGGCATTATACTGTTGGTATCATAAAGCAATGCTTATCCTTTTTCTAGGGGATGGTTAGTCACATAATTACTGGACGAACTGGATTTTTAGAAATGAGCAAACCACACTAAACATGGCAGAAGACTTGAGAAGAGACAAAAGTGAAAGCTACACCTTGCTTTGGGATTCATCCTGAACCCTGTTTTATCAGCATGGCAGACATACTTTAAGACTGGACAGTGGTAAAGTAGGGTTTGTGAATAGAAGCATTATTCTCATTTTACTGCTTCCTGGGTGAATTGGGGAAGGTTATCCTGGGCATTTGTGGTTACAGTTGGTTGATACACCCTGGAGCGCTGTACATTGAGCCCACTCTGAATGAGGAGGCTGCAGGACCTCAGTTTACCAGCACCAAGCTGGGATGGCCAGTCTGCTCCTGCAGCCAGAACTAGCATCTCTTCAGGTGGCGATGCTGCAGTGCAGACACTCAGCTATTTTGGAGCCAATTTAAATCTCTATCTCACAGTGATGTCTTGTGCAGAGTAGGCTTATGCTTAGAGACTGATCTGGAGCCCACAGAAATGGATAGGATGCTTTTGACTGTGCTTCAGCAAACTCCATCTAAATCATGAAACTCTCCCCACCTCACTTCCCTTCCTTGAAACAAGCATAACAACCTTTTCTTAACACAGTACCCGTCTTACTCAACACAATAGATCCCTAATCATGCAAGGAAGAAGAGAAGAGAGGGAAGGGAAGGGCAGATGGTATCATACTAATGCAAATAATAAATAATCAGATTAATACCTGCATCATGACAAGAGTTTCATTAGGTGCAGAACTAGGGAAAAACACTGCTGCATTCCCCGGGAGCAAGTCAGAGAGGGACGTGATATAAAGTGCTTCCAAGCTCTTTTTTTCCTTTCCTTTTTTTTTTTCCTCATTTGTATTTGTGTTATACTGAGGATAGAGCAATGTGGGAGGGCAATGGCAGAAAATTATAGTGCTGGAAACCAACTTCTGTGCTTAAAAGATTTTTGTCAGCATCTCACGAGCGGGGTGACCAAATGCTCACATTGTAGGGGTCTTGTTTTCGTGATCTGCATCCATATGTCACACACTTAATCACAGAGGCACAATAGTGGACCAAAGCAGGCAGATCTGAAATGTCAGTGCTTGTGTAGGAGGAAAGCCCTCTTTCCCCTGACTTCTTTAGCTGAAATGTTGAGCACTTTGCACTGCTATTGCTACTTCTTGGTTGGACTGTTTCTATTTCCGCAGTGTCCTCATGCCTGTCATTGCCTGGACCTGGTTCAATAAACACATTAGCCACATCCGAGAGTACAAATATTTCTTCAGAGGCTTAAATGTCTATTTGAACATGTGATTGCAGTAACTGCACGTGCAGTCAGAGTCAGCCCTGTATACAGCATCAGTACTGACATGTCCAAATTTAGGAAAATCACACATAAGAGGAGGAACCACACTGGTGTCAAATGATAGGGAATATAGGCTGGCTTCATCGACAGGTCTGCCAGAGGTGATCCCGTAAGTAACATCAGAAGTTGGGTGAAATTGCCAGTCTGCTGAAAACCCTCCATGTGGAGGATGCACATCACTGTTCAGCGTGTGGCTGTGCTTCTCCTAAGCATGACTTTCCTCCTGCTTGCTCCCAACCACAGGCTGGGGGTGTCACCTCTCGCCCTGTTGATGTAGCAGTGGCACCGGGTGCTGTGCAGCAAAAGGCCTGTCGTGGCATTTGTTGGCATATTGCAACCCTATAAGTCAGTGCAGAAAACCTCCTCAGTGCCATTCTGCTGATGTTGACCCAGGGATGAGGCATCAGGTTATTCCAAAGAAGGGAGTGTTATTCAGAGGATTCCCCATTAGCAACACTGATATGAGTGGAAATTCAGCTGCACTCCTGAAAAAGGGGGTTTCTTCTACTTCAACGGCTGCTAGCCAATACACACTTTCACAAACAACATGAATTGAGCATAGTGAGTAATTAATATGTGATGGATGATTTATAATATGTTTTACAGAAAAGTTTTCAGCAAGTCTGAATACTCTATTAAAAGCTGCTTGCTTCATTACAGAGTTACCAAAATAGGCAAAGAAAATATTCCTTGCTTATCCCAAGACTCCTTAACTCCTGACAATTTTAATAAATCAAGGAACATTTGTAAGTACTAAATGTTAAATGTGTATTCACAGTTAATTTTTAATCAACTAACAACGGTGATGTGTTAATTGAATGCCATTAAGAAACCATAACTTGATGCATTAGCTATTTTCTTATGCAGAGAAACTTTTCCCAAGGCTTTCAGTTGTTGCCCAGGCTCCTTTTGAAAAAAAGTATTTTAAATGTGTTTAGACCTGGAGTGTTCCAACCCTAAAATTGAGCCAAGTTCACAGGGTTCACTGAGGTTTGTAATTTTATGAACCTGAGCTGAATTTTAAACAAGCCTGGGCTAAGTTTCAAGTTATTTTGTGCCTTAAGGTATGACTTACAAGCTACAAAGTGATCGTGTAGGCTCAACATGTAGACTCCTGGCTTCAGTATGAATTGCTTAATTTTTGGGATGTCAACCAAAAGATCAAAGAGAAACTCAGAAAGGTGACATTCACCCGTCTCTGAGACTTGTGAAACTTGCTATTTTTGCATCCACCTTATCAGCTGGCTCCTCATCAGTGTGAAGTCAATAGAGCTATGCCACTTTTATTCCAAATGAGCACTTGCACTAAAGGCCTTGATCACACATCTCTGTGGCTGTAGTGCAACTAGCTAAAGAAGTTGCTGTTCCCTGTTCAACCCCATCTATTCACTCCTGCTCTTGCTAGCCTGCTGGATGGACTGTTTGTGTCATCTGCTTCTCTCTCTCTTTAGCAAGAATGAACACGGTTATCTTAACTGGTCTAATTAGGAAGTCTTTGCTAACCTAGACAAATCACAATGATGACAGGCAGTGTTCACATAAGCAGCTGAGAGAGCAAGTCTCATGGGATGACAACTCCTGGCAGAGCAACGGGGAATGGACTGAGGCTACTCCTTTGGCCAGCTACAGTACAGATAGAAAAGAAGGTGGTGAAGCCCCCAGATTCCCCCCTTTCCCGTACATAGTCCTTGCATGGGTGCTTCACATATTTAACCAGGGTCTGAAATAAGTCTGATCAGAAATGCAAGGAGGAAAGGGGGAGGAGAGATGTGAGACAAAAACAGCCAAGTTATAAATATCTCTATTTTTAGCTACTGAGATGAAATTTGCTATGGGGGTTTTTAGTGATGGTAATCAGGAAAAGAATGAAGGGCACCAGTAAAGATGATTGAAACCTATCCAACAAAAATAATCTACTGCAGTTGGCTCATTTTCTTTCTGATGTTGTGCTCAATGAAATGAATTTAAACTGTTTATTTTACAATTAACATGCAATGTGCATTTCTGAAGTAATTTATGAGAAACAATTTTCTTTTTATGTGGGGCTGCAGCAGACAGAGAGCAGAGCTTCAGTTCACAACAGCAAGGTGAAGTTCCAGGGAGGGGGAAGGTGCTTTCTCATGTATGAAGTTTGCCACTTTCCATAAAAGTTACATTGCCACAATAACCTCAGGGTGCCAGGAACGGAAGCTGGAGGAGGAGGAGGGATGTCAAGTTCATGGCCACCTGGTTCTTGCAATGTTGCAGATAGCATCATCTGGTCTGTTAAAGTCACAGGACAATCAAGGCAGACATTTGCTATTACACTAGCAACAGGTTGAAGCAGATATGTAGGAAACAGTCTGCCTCATGAGAGGCTAGAGCCATACAGAGCTGAATTCCTGAGCAATTTCTGTCCTTTAAAACTAGGCCTCTCCTGTTGTCCCCCAGCTGCAACGCAGTGGTCTGTGCATGACTGGAAGAGGCAGAGGCAACACTGTCCTTTTTCACAGTATCACCTGTAAACCCCTTTCTGAATGCTGCATTAATAACCATTATCCATCCCCATTCTCCAAAGTGCTGTCAACAGCACAGATGAGCTGATGATCTGGGCATTATTCTGAGATTTCAGAGTCTAAGATTTGGTTCCTTGCTCTGTTATGTATTTCCTTTGTGACCATGTGCAAGTTGCCTCCTAAGGGAAATATGCTGGGTTGTAAAAGGATCTTGAATCTTGAAGATAAAGTCTTAAGAAGAGTCAGTGGCTGGAATCCAGGCAAATTCAATGGGGAAAAAGGTGCACATTTATAGTGGAGAAGGGAATTAACTCTCAGAACAAAATACAGAGATGAGGGGAATTCTCTTGCTTTTGATGTCTTCAGTTCAAGACTGACAAGTAAATGTAGCCAAATAGAGATTATGTTTAAGCAAAACCAGGTGTCTGGGTTTCGTACAGTTATAGTTGTGTAGCAGTAAATAGCTGATGATATTCAAGTGGCTAGACTAGGTGAGCTAATACTCTTTTTCTAGGCCTTATATTCCCTGAGCCTATAAAGTGGAAGAATTTTTGAAGGAGCGTGGCCAGTTCCTGACTCAATAGTTAAATTAAGCAAATATGACTCCGCAGGAAATATCTGCTATGGAATTCATCTCACCTTACTTAAGTTGACCAAAAGTAAGGCATCTAGTAATTAGTTATCAAAGTTGATGGCAGACATTGGCACATGCCATGGGTGTTTCAGCCTGCTAATAGTGGATAGCAGGTAGATAGACCCTCAGGTCTTTCCATCTCTCTCCATCAACTAGAAAGGAGCCTAGATAATTAACTTGGACCTGATGATGATCTTTTAAGTGGATGAAGTCGGATGAGATGAATTCCAGCCTGGACACTCCTAGCTCAGATGTTTAGCAGCTGTACTGTTATCTTCACTCTTCTTGTCTCATAACACCTCTCCTTATATTTATCACTGTTGAGAGACAGTCCTACATTTCATATCCACTCCAAAATGACTTTCCCTTTACCAAAAGCAAGACTGAGTCTGCAGATTAATTGCCCTCTGAAGATGTTTACCTCTTTCTATTACCTATGATGGAGCCTAGGTGTCCAGCTCAGACTTAAATCGTTTTCTGTCTTGCACTGTGCAGTGTTGTTAGCAATTGATAAAAACCTGCTGTGTTTCATCCTATCTGTGCTTGAATTTTAAGAGATGATTTTGCAAGGAAATCTGAGATTCACCCAGATGAGTGGAAACATGCATATAATGAAAAGAGGAGGGAGAGGATCATCTCATGTAATCTCTTCCCACCTGGAGTACTGCCTCCAGCTCTGGAGTCCTCGGCACAGGAAAGATTAACATGTTGGAGCGGGTCCAGAGGAGGCCACAAAAATGATCAGAGGGATGGAACACCTCTCCTATGAAGACAGGCTGAGAAAGTTGTGGTTGTTTAGCCTGGAGAAGAGAACGCTGCAGGGAGACCTTATTGCAGCCTTTCAATATTTAAAGGGGGCTTATAAGAAAGATGGGGACAAACTTTTTAGTAGGGCCTGTAGCAATATTACAAGGGGTAATGGTTTTAAACTAAAAGAGGGTACATTTAGACTAGGTATAAGGAAGGAATTTTTTGCAATGAGGGTGGTGAAATACTGGAACGGATTGCCCAGAGAGGTGGTAGATGCCCCATCCCTGGAAACATTCAAGGCCAGGCTGGATGGGGCTCTGAGCAGCCTGATCTAGTGGAAGATGTCAGTGCTCATTGCAGAGGGGTTGGACTAGGTGACTTTTAAAGGTCCCTTCCAACCCAAACTATTTATGATTCTATGATTCTGTGTAACCTGAGGTGTCAAAAAGTTATAACATTAACATCTGAGGGTAGTCATGGTAGGCTGACACCCCTAGAATTGATGTCAGCAGCCTCAGATGCCTGTCTCAAGATGAGATCAACTACTGTGCAAATCAGACTAAATTCACTGGCTTCAAACACCTTTCTACTGATCTGCGCCAGATAAGGAGAGGCATTGTTTTATTTGGCTGATCAAGGAATTTGGAACTAGGGGCCAAATTCAACTTCTAGCTTTTTAGCCAGCATGCTAAATAAGATGTAATCCTACATTGGCTGCTTAGGCAGGGGATAAAATAGGCACCTCCAGAGGGTGATTCAACCCAAGAAAGATTAGAGTCACCTTCTCAAAGTGTATCTTCCTGTCTTTCTCTCTCTCAACTGTACAGAAATTCAAGGGTGACCAAGTCCTAACTTACAGCTATTAACTAAATATATAAAATTAGAGGATGAATCTGTGCCGACAAATCTTAAAAACCAAATCAACTGGAATTTTGTTCTGCATCCTACATATAATTTTGTTGACATTGCTGGAACCAAAATGTATTTTAATGTTTATTCAAATCTCTCTATGTAAAGATATTTATATATTCATTTGTAGGTATTTATATGTTTATTTATATGAATATTTATATGCTCATATAGATAGTCATATAGATCTCTCTGCCAAGCAATTCTCTAATTAGGTGCTGTCAAAGAAGAGCAGTATTTCAAAAAGAATAATTTGGGATTTGGGGAAAGTTTGCATGAGGTAGCAGTTTAGGCCCCAATCCTGCAAACACTTTCTGTATATTAATAGCATTACAGTGCCATTCATGGTAGCAATTATGTAATTAACTTTATATAACACTAGAACCCATCATGCTAGCTAAGGTACATATATATCGTATTCAGCTATAAGTCAACTATAAGTCATATTGAGGAAAATCATAAAAATATACCACCAGATGGACTCCTCTCTTGGTGTGGAAATTTCCAGTAGCATTTTGTTGTGGCTTGGCAAGATATTTTTGTTGTATTTATTGGCTGGTCATCCTTTTGCTATCTGAGGTAGCAAATGATAATCCAATGTATCTGCTGACAGAGACATTTAAACGTTGACTCTTTATGAGCCTCTGTGATGTTTTCCGTTTCAGAATTTTAATTGATGTTCTCTCCTCCAGGCAATTATCTCTGCAAAACTTTCCACAGCTTCAGCCTTAAGTTCACAGACTGACCCTAGGAATAGACATGTTTCTCCACCTGGGTGACTTCTGCGAGAAGGAACAAAACAGATTTCCAAAACAATTCTCTTATCTGCCACCTGACTTCAGCTCCGCTGTGGTCTACAAAGAAGGGCAAAACTCCTTCTTCCTGTCCCTGAGATGCAGTTTCTTTTCCTCCAGCATTTCTCTGCTCCTCAGCATCAGATCTCTTCTGATTGATTGTAGAGCATGCTTTCATGGCAGTCATATGTGCCTAGAGTTCATGCAGCTCCTTCAGCAGAATGGTTTGCTTCAATTTCCTCACTCAACAGGAGGAGGCATCTGGCTCTACAATGAGGGGAAAAAAAGTCAAACAACCACTTGTTGCAGTTTGCATTTCATCCCCAAACTAGCTATTTTGGCCCCAGATATAATCCTCACTGACACTATCATGCTTGTTTTGATGTAAACGCAAACCACAATGCATTTGGAAAGGGGGATATTTTCCATTCCCAAAATGAACAGCAGAAGTGCAGCTTGCTGGTTGTCAGAGGGGATATAGGAACACTTGAGCCCAAGATTCAGGATCAGAGAGTATCTGGCTATATGTAGTGGGTAGGGTATAATTTGATCTGTACAATCACTTCACTGTAACACAGCATGGATTGCATTTTTTCCACCTACAAAAGCAAGATTTAATACTGCCAGGTCCCGGTATGCCTGAGCGTTTCAAAACACATGTTAAGGGTCCATAAGATTTAAGCAGATGCCC
This sequence comes from Theristicus caerulescens, assembly GCA_020745775.1. NCBI lineage: Eukaryota > Metazoa > Chordata > Aves > Pelecaniformes > Threskiornithidae > Theristicus > Theristicus caerulescens. The sequence goes on from CM036583.1 coordinate 6,841,388, forward strand.
ACCTACAGAATGGGTATTTTCCACAAAGCTCAAGGTCTTTCATTTGTGGAATAGTACAAGTATGCTGATGCAAACTTTGATTATACTTAATCCTCTTTTGTCTGCAGGGGAATAAATCAGGAGGAACATGAAGCAAACAGCAAAGGAATATCTTTTTTTTCTGAGGAACATTGTGCTGTATATTCCTTACCCCAGAAAAGTCAGGGATAAGCAGATTTTACCTTAGTTTGCATCTGCACCTGGAAAGCTGTGGATAAACAGCCAGGTCTCACTGCCCCTGATGGGAAGAAGGAAAAATGTCTCTTCCTTGTATTAGATTTTCTAATATTGCTTGTCTGACAAAAGTTATTTTGTCCTGGCTTCGTTCCAGTGAGATGAAGCTCGGGTTCATTATGAACTCTTTTCCTGTGTCCCTTATTCTTTGTCAGTGGTATTAACAGATACAAAATACTGTGGTTAGGATTTAGAAATAACCTTCTGTTTTCGTCCACCTTTCATGCTTGAAAGGAAATTTGTAAATTGTCAAGTTGACTTAATTTTTCCTCTGGACTTGCACCTATTTGCTGTAATAAGAATTTCCCCCTTGGGTTTCACTCATCTCCAGTGTGTGGCAGGAAAAAGGGATTAGGATTGTATTTGTCTTCTTTCTGAAGCCAATACGCTTCCAGCAAGTCTGCTATCAGTTCTGGCTGCCAAAACGGCATCTTAATGCCTTACCTGAGGGTCAAGTATTTTATATTAAGTTAACTTTTGCCTCTGCTGACTTTCAGTATTCTATTTACTTTGGAATCCTCACTCCTTATGGAGCTTACTATTGTTTTATGTGCACTCAAACCTGTATTATGCTCTTTGGTTCTTCCTGCTAACCTGGCAAAGAAATGGGGAAGGAGTCTTGGGGCTTCTTCTCCCTCCAGTATGGCCCATTTTAATGAGTTTATCCTCTGATTTGGAGACACTCTTAACCCTTTGGCACCAACAGATGGAATTTCTTGACACTAAGTGCTCTGCAAATGCATTTTTGTCAGAGCTACGGACCATTGGTACCTGGGGCAATTTACACAGTATTTAGCAGTCCCATTTATTTGCAATACAAAATAATGTTTTGTTTACAGCATCCTCCTTACAGGGCATTAATCATAAGGCACCTCATTCCAGCTGCAAATTGTCAATAATCCAGGGGTTTTTTTTTCTCATTTTTTGTCACGGTATAGAAGATCTCCCATGTCTTGCGTTAAGAAGAAGGATGTGCCTGTGTGAAGTTCTATGTGGAGTTTTTTCCGAGGTGACTTGGAGTTTTGGGAGGTTTATAAATTCTAGCTTACAGACTGCTAGGCGTACATAAACTGGATGGGTACTGTTACCCATCTCTAACCATATAGTACTGTCCTAGGTTGTCAATGAAATGTCTGTCACAGTAATTCAGAACTTGACCATCAAAAGGGCAAAAATTTCTAGCAGCAAACTACTGACATCTATTGTTTTACCTGAAAAATCAACTATAAACTATTACCTACTATAGCAGTTATCTATTGTGCTAAAGAACATGAGACACAGTTGAGCAGTCGTGATTTCTTCCAGGGGAAGGCTGAGTTTTACTTTCCTTCTGGCCAGTCAATTGGAATATTTTCCTGGTATATAACATCACTTCATCTACTGATCTAAAATATAATACATCAGATACATAGGTCAACGTATTTTAATATTTTGTGTCTATAATTTTGTCAATGGATCAAATAGAATTTTCCAAGTGATGCACAAGAGATATTAGTATTCTTTTTTTGAAGGTGAATGAATTGATACAAGGAAAATCAATGTAATTTTACCTAAGGGTGTACAGTCTGAGTAGTATCCAATGGGGCTGTTCAGGTACCTAAATGTCGGTATCATTTTATGCTGTCTTTGGCACTGAAACACCCATAGATGTGACACCACCAGACTCAACCGGGCACCCGAACCACTCACTGGGAGCCTTCATCTATTGTATTTTCACCTCAGCAGCACATGTACTATGGACTTATCTGTACTTAGATCCTTATTTGGCTTCTCCTGTGACAGATGCACTTGACCCCTTTGACCAGACTGGCAGTGGCCTGGTGAAGGCTCCAGAAGAGGTAAAGCCCTGAGCTGTAGCCAGGCTGTGAACTCCTCTAGTTTCAATGTGTTCTCTGAAAACCCACAAAGGAGCAGAGTGACTCATTTATCAAGAACAAAGAAAGTTGTGGGTACAAGGAGTCTCCTGCATACCTTTTCTATTGCATGTAATTTGACTACAGGCCAACCACTTTATCTTATAAATATGACAGCCTAAGTGAGCCTCCTTTGAGCTCTCCCTGCAAGGCAGCATGGCTGCATGGCGGTGATCTCCCCTTGAGCTGGGACACCTCTCAAGGTCGCTCCTTGAGGCAGAGACACCTTTTACTAACAACAGATCTTTTGTAAGTGACTAATATCGCACATACATAACCTTGTAGAATGGTAACTTTGATTGCACGCTGAATTGATGCTAATGAAACATTATATAAACTTTACATGTACAATCCATTAGACATAAACCATTGTCCAAGTCTGAGACTAAGATTGGACCTAGCCACACGTCAGATCCATCAGGAGTTTACAAAGCAAGGGGGTCTACTCTGAACCTCGTGACTCAGTGAGAGGGTCCTCCCTACACTTTATATCTCTGATCTCTCTGTGAATCATTCTAATTTGAGTGTAACTCAATTTTCCTTTGTATGATTCTTCCATGCAGTAATTAATAGAGTGAACCTTGCCATCGAACTTTGTTAAGTCACACCTTTACAACATTATATTAAAACCACTTTTGCTTTGTCGGTGATTCCTTAAGCATTGTAAATCACTCATTCACGACACCTCCCAACACATAATCAAGTTGGCATGTGGGCATACAGGAAAACAAAAAAACAGCCAACAGCCAAACAAAACCACCCACCTTTCTTTTCTTTGAGGACAAAAAAATAAATTAACTTGTTACTGAATATGGGAGTTTTCCAGTAAATCTACTAAAGAAAGAAAATATTTTATTTACATTTAAATTTCTGACTTTCCAAATCAGAATATTTTTTGTTTGAGATTTTTGTCATAGAAGTTTTACTAAAAGTGTTCAGCTGTAATTTAATTTTCCTAATTTTATTTCTCCTTTCTCCTATGGAAAAATGGGGCAGATGATAGAAAGAAAGGGATATAAAAGAATGATGGAGGGAGAAAATGTCAACTTAAAAAGGGAAATTTTAGAGGAGAGACAAATCATTATGGGGGAAAATAGTTTTCTCTAAAGCCATTCTCTAGTTTTGAAAAGGAGGCAGTTTTAATAAATAATCTTTTTTTAAAAATACGTTCTCTCTTATTTTACTTTTCTTTCACCATTGATTTCAGCTGCATCTCAAAACCTTCCTACTGTGTTACCTGTTGATCCAGTCCTGCTGTACTGTTGAAGCAAGCTGGGCTTGAATAGACACTGACTACTCTTGCTCATCATATCGTCTGCTGTGTTTTTACTAAGTAGGTCCTTATATAGCCCCAAGTCCAGACTGCTCTTGCAGACTGCTCTTTACCACAGGATGATCAGTGAATTAGGCTGATAGTGTACCAAAGTGTCTGAATTGTAGCATGCTGTACTGAAAAATAACAGAAGTACTGATTATCATTGTCCAAACCAGTAGTGCTTTTAAGTGATAGGCTGAGATATCTAACTTTGGAGAACTTTTTTGCCTGGGTTTAGCAGCTACTCCTTGTGGGTTTGGAAAGACCGATGGCTTCCAGTTTTGGGACTTGCTGCTTTATGCAACATCCCCAAGCAGGATCAATCCTTGCATGTCAGTGTTTCCACAGCCTGACAGTAATCAATGTACATTTTAATTGGATCAAATAGTCTTCTTTTTTTCAATTTATGAGTGACAATTTCTCTTTCTGTGAGATTGAGTTTTGCATTCACCTGTTTGGGAAGCACGGTATGTGCTACCCGGCATGTCATACAGCATCAGGATTGTCTACTGTCTTGCATGAGGTTATTATGACAGGTTCCTCTGCTTTTGTGGCCTGGCTCCATGAAGCATGTCACATTTGATGAATGTCTGACAAATGTGAGTTGCTATTTGTAGGCTTGATTTAGATGGGAAGGAAGTTTTGCTGGGAGAGCTGTTCCTCCTGGATGCGATCTGATTCCAACCCTTTCAGTTCAGGACAGTCAGTCCGCAACCCTGACTGAATGACAGGTCGATATCCAATAACTCATGATCAAAAGCTGAAGTCTTCTTAGTCAGCAGAGCTTGGGTTTCCTTCAGGGGAAGAGAACACTGTGCAACCACTCTGACAGAGATGCTATTTCCATTTTCCTTTAATCTGAGGACACTACAGGCAAAGCTAACTTGGCATGAAACATTTCTTACATTAATTACCACAGCAAGATAAAAAATAATAGAATATATATTTTGGTGCCCAGCCAGTTAAGGTCAAACCTGATTCATTTGAGGTCAAAGCTATGCAATTAGGGTTGGGTTTTCTTTAGGATGTATGTTTTCCACTTAATTGAGCTATACTATCTGCAAGTTAACTTTTTTCCTCCAACTATGTGCAGGAATATTAATAAGACATCACAGAGCTTTTATTTTTTCATTACTAGATTGCTAAGTGTCACGTTCTGTTAACGCAGTGACTCGTGGAGAAATGACAGATGGATCTAATCTATTGCCATTCAACGTGGTATCCAGGTACAGAGCATGAAAATTTATGTTGGTCAAAAGATTTCACCATAAAAAACCTGCTGCCTGCTGCCTAGTTGAGCCAGCATTGGAGATTTCTCTGTCTTCCCTGTTGGTATGAGTCAGGTGTAAGACCTGACTTCAGCTTTGCTTTGGGGACAGGATCTTTCAAAGGTGTAGGACACACAGAGTATCTTCGCATTTGGCCAACATCTTCCTGAACTGTTCAGACCGTATTAATCTTAAATTGCAGATTTGCCTTCTCCTTTCACGGTTTATTTATTTTACAGAAGACATCCTCTATTGTTTAATGATCAAGTGATTTTTCAGGCATATCATTTGCAGTATTCAGCATTATTTATAGAAATTTGTCATTTCTCTGATACTGCTTTGTTAAGCTTGTCCTGGAGAATTAGTCCATGTGTCTGCCAGTGGAGGATAGGAGAAAAGGATTTTGCAGAACTTTTGTCCTTCTTAGTCCTGGGCCCTAAAAGGGAAAACAGCACCATGCAGAACTTACGTGTGGCAACGTGGTGATGAGGCAAAAAGCCCTGCAGGTCTGAAAGCAAAAAGCAGACAGCACTAGCCAGAGCTAAACACAATGTGGGGAAATATTTAATGACCAGTATTTCTGCTAACTCAGAGGAAAGTGCCAAATCACATCCTTAGTTAGCCAAACATTGAACCTACAATTTAAATGTCCCTGTTGACCACAGCCATTCCTTCTTTTTAACAGATGGAAAGGGACTCCATTAACAGTAAAATTTTTGATCACCAAGTTTCCAGGGTGCATTTGGGATAAAGGCAGTTCTCCCATGAGAAGGAGAGTTCATTTTGTTTGTACCTGTAAACAGACCATGGTCTGACATTGTTGAAGAGCTAATGCCAAAAGCCATCTAGCTTTGCACCTTGTCCTTTACATTTCTTCCTGTTTTTAACTGTTACTCATTTTTACAGCACCTCAGGTGTGTAAGGTTTTCTGAGCTATCATAAAAGCCAAGCGGTCCCAGTCCATTAGTGACGCGTAAAAGCTGTTTGCAGTTTTATGTCTGCTAGTTTAATCGACTTTTCTGCAGACTACCACATGGTGTTCCTTCCATTATATCACACTGAGGTACAGCAAGAGAGCATTCAGCGTCAATAGGATCAAAGCACAATGAGCAAGAACCATATGAAAACTGAAGAGCTGCTATATGAAAAACATTTCCCTTTTAAGCTGGTTTTAAGAGGTTTAAGACCCTCTCCTGCCTCTTGTTGTTAAAGGCGGATCCAAGCGGGACACTGCAGTCTTACATAAAAATCAGAAAACCTCCCAAAGAACAACAGGTATCATATTTGAAAGAAACCTACGGTTTGCTCCATGGCCATTCTGGCAGCAAAAAAGTGGCACTGGATAAATAAGAGAGATGTGTTATATCTAAAGCCAATGATAGAAAATTGGGCTACTGATGACATTGTCTCAAATCAGAGCCATCTCCCTGGCTGAGAAGAGTGGAGTCAACAGACGATTCTCGAATAGTGAGAGGAGGATGACTTGCAGCTTAGTGACTGCGGCACAAGACTGTAGGTCCTCCAGTTGTCTTTCGCTTAGAGAAAACTGAAGTCAATCCTGTCAATAATAACCATTAAATCATCAATCTTGGACTCCCTAATGTGTCCGAGAAGTCCCAGAGATCATATCTGGGTCTGTGGCAATATATGGCCCCCGTATAATTAGAGGGGTGCAAGCTACCTACTAAATAAGGAAAAAAAAATATATTCTTATAGTAGTTATAAAGATCTTTAAGGAAACAATCATGAAGGCAGTCTTCAAATCATTTTAGATAGCTCTCTGAAAGCATCAGCTCAACTCTCAGCAGTGGTTGAAATGGTTAATAGCATGTTAGTAATGAACAGGAAAGGAAATGGTAACTGAATGGAAAAATCCTGTGCTTGCAGGATGTTAATAGATCTCCCTGATAAGTTCTGGGCAGGAGGGGAAATTGTAGGCTACGAGTCTAGAATGCTGCATGCTGTTATGCTGTTTTACTTAATGCACTTAGCTGAGAGCACACTACCATTCTAATTCAGCAGCACAGTTTTGGGATTAAAAATTTGCCTGATCAAGCTCAGTTCACTGACAGCCTTGGACATAAAGACTGCCTACAAATATCACCAAAGTAGTAAAAAAAAAATCAAGAGAGAGGAATCATTTGGGTCAAATTTTGCATAACTGAATTAGCAGAATGGGAGTCAGCTGTGGAAAATGTAAGATGAATATTTTGCATTTCAGCACCGCTAAAACAGGCAGAGTAGGCATTTGAAAGAGAAATATCAAGAAATATGCCTTGATACAGAGATGACAAAGATTTTTCCTATCATGTAGGTAGATGATAGGAGCTCTGAGTCTGGTTCTCAATCTGTTATGACAGTTTGCATCACTGTTGCTCCATTTACTCCAGATTTATGCTTCAGTTAGCCTAGGCAAGCATGAGGATTCCCAAAGTCCTATCTGTGTTACTAAATGTTCTCAGAGTTTCTGCATTCACCCATGTGTATCTGGTGCATATCCTGTGGTTCTGTGGGCTGAGATGGTCTAGTGTTATTTCCCATCAATTTGTTTCATTATTTATCTGTCCCTGGAGGAGGATTTGTGGAAATGGCATTGGAGAACTGTCAGCACTTATATGTTCTTGTTTGCATCCTCTTGGCAAAGTGAGTTCCAGATCAAGCAAAACACAGCTCAAACTTGAATTCATATCCCAGGTAAGCATTTTACAAAGAGCAAAGACTACACACTTTAGGGTTTTACATGCATTTGCGGGCTGGGAGGGAGAGGAGTGTGTAGGCTGCAGGTTCATTTTTGTTTAAGAGCACAGTGCAAAACTGTGATGTAGCCTTCCCTGGGGAAAATCAGCAGGTGACACATATGTTTCCTGTGAACATCTCTGCAGTAAGGGTAAAGCAAATGGATTTTCCTTCTCCTGTTTCATTTTGTTTTGCAACTTATTCTGACTTCTGAAAGTTGAGAAGAAACCTCAAGAACTTTAAAACTGTATAATTAGTCTGGGCAAAGGGTAGGAGAATCTCATCGAGTGATATGTATTGAAATAGAAAGGCTAGATGAACAAGTCCTTTTCATATTTCACCTTGTGGCAAGAACACTTAGTACAAGCTGAGAGATTTGTGATCCATGTTTCATTCTCCCCTTGACCTATCCTATAACTTTGGCCAAATGCCTCTGTGGACATTTCCTTTCTCATCTTTTGTCTCGCTTGCCCATTTAGCGCTTCAGGGATGCTCTGACTCATGGCATGTACAGCTCTTACTACAATGGCTATACTGGAGTTTGGGGAACCAGTCTCTCACATCCCTCAACACCACTCAAACTCCCTTAATATCCTCACCACACAGGATGTATCTTTCAAGCTCCAAACTGATGAAACAAGAAAGCAACAGACATTTTGCATACACTGCAAATTTGACATTTATCAGGAAATTTACTTTGTAACAAGGGTGAACAAAGACTGACCTTCATAATGGTTATGAAGCAAAACAAAAATTGGAAATTTCCTCCTGAGTACTGTCTGAACCTATGTATTACTTAATGTCCAGGTATCTGGGAAATGGCTTATTAATTTATTTCTAGGGGAATATAGCATATCTGTAATCTCCTAAGGCTTTGTAACCATCTACATGTAGTATTAAAAAGAGAGAAAGCATCAAAATTGAAAGATAAGTATGCTGCAGTATGGCATGACTTCCCTGAACCAGTGGCAGTGTCAGAGTTGAGCTGAATGATTTTCAAATGGAGAAGACCAGAGAGAGATTTCAAAGGAGACTTTCTCTGGCAAATAAGCTAACTCTGATGCAAAACGTCTTCCACAGGAGAAGTAGCTTTCCCTAGTTATTTGAGGGCAAAAGATGCAGGAGATTTGGGTTCTGTTTCTGTGTTGGTGACCTCAAGTAAGCAGCTGAGCCTCCCTATGCCCTTTTATCCAGGAAACTTTGTAAAAAATGCTGTTAATAAAGCAAAAGCAGGAGACAAAAAGTCACACAGACTATAAGCACACAGGACAAGACTCAGATGCCTAACTTTGGCATCGCAGTATCTGAAATAATAGAAGCCTAACAAGGGGCAGTGCAATCCAGGGTGGAATTCAGCTCTGGATTCAGACCCCTAGATGTACATATTTCCATATGTGCTGTGGGTCTGTATGTCTGTTGCAGTCAGTCCAATACAGTCAATGGAGTCTTAAGAGCTGTTCTTTGAACTACTTTATACTGTTGGTGTTGAGCTACAGTTACAGAAATGCCAGTATCCACTTTAGGGTGGGTTGAATAGCGCTCCATATGCTACTGACTGGATCACCACTGAATATAATGAAAAATCAGGCTGCTAAGCTCAGTCGTAGGCATTTCCAGCTAGACATCAAGCATGAAAGCTTAAATCTGGCCTGACATGTATGCCAGGCCATAGTAGCTACTCAGTGACTAGAGGGAGATAGTTAGCTCTGGTTGATGATTCAGAAGTCAGCTAAGTGGGAATTACAAAGAACTAGCCAAAATGAAAACTGAGATGCAGATCGTGTCTCCAAGGTTTCATCCTGCCGGCTCTGTGTTTGCGAGTTGCCCCTCTTCACTCAAGATGTCCCCATTGGCAGGGGGTTGAGGGTGACTTCCCACTTCCAATTTGTGATGAAGTTCTCCCAAGAGCCAAATGTACTTTTTTCTAGGCAGTGGATGACCCCAAACTCCATCAATGAATCCCTGGCTTGAGAGAAGCTGGTGATATATACTTTTGATTTCTGTGGGACAATCTCTTCACCCTATGAATTAGCTTAACGGCAATACTAACAACAGTCAGTCGATCAGTGTTAGGAGCCTGATCTATCCAGTATTGCTGTCAGCATGTTATATATCACGTAATCTATCTTGGCTCAGATCAGTCAATACATTGCTCCAGAATTTGCTTAAAACTGTTGGAGTTGAACCAGTCACAGCAAGAGTGGAAAACATTTGCAAAACTTCCCCTTAAGGTATACAAATTTAAGATACTTTCCCCCACCCCACCCCCCTTCGTAGAAAGCAATGAAGATAATGGCTAGATTCCTGTCTCACAGGTGTTTAATAAGGTTAATGGCCCCTTTATAACCAGTTTGAGATCTTTGGAAAATGTTACTGCAGACGTAGGCATTGCGTTATTATTCTTTCTCTTCCTTTTTGAAAAGGGAACGTACCCTTCAGAGTGTTCTGTTTTGCAACTGCATTGTTATGGTTGTTGGTGTATAAAATTGGTGCTTGGTGTGTATAATTTATAGCCTCTAAAAATGATAAATAGCCTGAGAAATAGGAGTGATTTGTGTGTTCAAGTCCTAGGAGTTTCAAGAGGAAAGTGAATTTGTTTGGGAAATTGTCTATAACTTCCCACAAACTATTATTTAACCTGCTTCTTAGCAGTGATATTTCTACTTACACTGATGGAATTTAATTTTGAAGGTATCCTAGCTCTGATCTGGCTAGTGGAGTCTGTCCAGGCCTGCTGCAGTCAGTAGGAATGGAGGATCTTGAATGTCTTCCAGAGGAAGTCTAAAACTCTGTGGGTTCAAATGTCACAGGCATTACTGGTATCACCAAGATCTTTTTGATAGGCATAAACTAGAAATAAATATATTTAGCCTGGAAAAGGTGATAAGGATTTTATCTGTTAGAGGGATATGGCTCTGGAGCTTGTCTCCTGTTGGAGTCACCTAGACTCAACAAGGCTTTAAACAGTGGCTAGTACATTTATATGTGGGACTAAATTATAAGCTTTCCTGAGAAAACAGGGAACTAGGCTGGATTCTTTCCAGGCTAGATTTCTGATCTGATTCATCTATATTGGATACTGGCCCTTAAATTCATGTTTAATGGGTTGGCTGTGGTATGTTGTACTTAATAAAAACTAGAGCTGCCCAAGTAATTATTAGCACATATTTGGTGATTGTTGAGGAACAGTGTCAAAAATTTATTAAGTCATGAATCAGATTACCTTTACTAGGTTCTCTAAGAGATATTCCAGACTAAAGAGGAGGAAGGAAGGCAAGGCAAGGCAAGGCAAGGATTTAACTAGAAACTGTCATCAGTAATGAGTAAATATGCCATGGGTTTTGTTTCTTCTATTTTGGAAATGTCTTCAAATTCCTGTGCACTTTCATTGTTATTACTGTAACTAAAACATTATCTTAAGATTTTAGATTTCATTGATATTGATCTCATAAAATGCTGAGTATGTCTATAATGTTAATGGAAGTTAAGACTATTCAGCAGCTCACAAGTTCAGGCCCAAAATGGTTGCATTCGGTTATATAAAATGCATCAACCTCCTAACCTCATTTTACAAAAGTTTCACATTGTTATGGAATCAGCTTAAATGATTCTGTCTTAATGGAGCTCTTGAGTAGTGGTTACCAGAAGCTCTTTCACAGGTCAGCAAAACACTATTATGTTGATGGCTCCTGCTGACAGAGACTAGCAAGAAACAAGTCTTCTTAGAAGATAAAATGCATATTTCATTGGAGTAGAAATGTTATTCTGTATTTCAACTTGCTCAGACCTGCACTGCAACATTTAACCTCATGGTAACTCTGTTCTTCCCTCTATAAAAGCATGAAGTATTCACACAAAAAGCACTTGTTTTGTCATGAAAATGGGATGAATATATGAATCCAAAAGAAGTTTTCTAAACTTGCCAGCATCATTATTTGCAGAACTCAGACAATTCCAATTATAAGAAAAAAGTATAAGGACAGCTGCATTGGCTTGTCAGCTGCAATTGGTATAAAAAGAGCTTCCTACATTATCCTGTTAGACTTGTACATCCAAATCATATATAAAACCAAATACTGATGTCAAAGCCTGTTAGGAATTTTTTGGTAAAAAGTTCTGCGTCATCTAAAGTAAGAGTTTTGCAGGAACCTCCCAGGTTTATGTGGCTGGTGGATCAAGGGAGGAGAATGAGCAGATGTCCCTAGTCTGTGTGGTCCGTGGGTGGAAGGAGATTGCATGATGTACCTCATCTAAGAGACACACAAGTGCTGATGGAGTTGAGGGCATATTCATCCATGAGACTTTACAGGTTCACAGAGTAACTACTTTCCATCTCACAGACACCTCAGGGCATAAACAGCTTCCAGCACCCTTCCAAAATGACCACCTGCATCTCAACATCCAAAGGCCATGAAAACTATTTTGTTACTTCAGCATTTGGTAGTGTCCAAAGAAGACTGAGGCTCTGTTAACAGTGGCATAGAGTAATTCAGCCTTGCAGGCAGCAGTTTAAATAAACCAGACTCATACAATGCCAAATGAAAGCAAAGGTGGGTAATGGATTGTCCAGATTTACTCAGCTGGTCAGGAGCAGCCCCCAGATTGCAGAGCAATGTTATGAACTCCAGACACAGGTACCCCAGGGAAAAGGATCCTACAATCAGCTCCATAGAAGCATTTAGGTGCCAAATGTCATTTGTAGCCCACAGGAGTCAATAGTCAATGAGATGCCTGGCCCAGAAGCAGGTGTCTGCATGTCTTGGAAGGTTTAGCTTTCCAAGTTCATTCCAGTTTCTTTCCTCTGGGTGTTTTGAATAATCTGAAACAATCTTGACTGTTTAAGAGATCCACACCATAGTGTCAGAAATGGTCAAGGATTGATGGGGCCCTGCAGTTTTCTGAAGTGGCAGTGAGAGGTCAGGGGCATGTCCTGGGGCATTTCAAATGGACTCAGATTTCTACACATAAGCAAATGAGTTTAGTCAAGGAAGAGTGCCCTTGCTTTGCTCTCTTCTCTACCATTTATAAAGTACAACAAGTGTGTTTTGTTGCTTTAATAATGACTGTATTTCAAATATCACGCTCTCTCTCCCTTTTCTTCCCCCCCGCCCCGCTCCTGGAGATTTAAAAGGTAAAATGGAGCTTTCCTATTCAGTTGCTTGGGTTCAATATTTGCTTGCAAACACAGGGTGTGATTCTTTTCTCTCTGACCACAGGCTCACTCACACCAGCGTACAAGCTCTGACTTAGCTGTTCATATTGTTGTCTACTTATATATATAAAAGGGAAAAAAAGCTGGCTTACTGTTTCTGGTCTTGTTTCCGGTCTTGTTTCCATTCATTACTTGTTCTCTTCTCCCTTTGTAGGAATCACTAAACAACAGTAACTCATTTGTTCTTAAACTTGAGATGACCATGAGCAGAGTAATAAAAGGGAACTTTTATAAAATGACTGTATTCAAGCACCTGCAGGGGAGAGGGAATTAACACTCTTATGCTACTGACCCATTTATATTAATGGTTGTAGGTAACATCAAAAAGTCAACAAAGGCCCAGGAAACAAAAAGGGGTAAAAAACCAATTTGTTCCTCATTAAGGTGCTAGAAAAGTCCAAGATAAACCTGTTTAAAATTGATCTGATAAGCTGGGGAGCTCTGATTCACTGATGTGTTTTTCTCTGCTAATGGTCCTTTACTAATATTTATCCATTGCTTTGAGTAACTATTAATCTCCTAAGTCGAGAAACTCTACAAATGCAATTTCTAGAGCATTTAACCTTTCATGTTTGTTACCTCCAGAGTTTGGGTTGACTTGGATACCAAGCACTACATTTTACTTAGTTTCAGTGAGCTCTAAATTGCTAAAATAATGGCACAAAGACTATTTAAAACTAGCTTTTCTTCTTTTTCTGTCCTCCACAAAAATATATTTTTCCAAAGTGTAATGAAGTTGAATTCACTTTTGCTTTCCACTTGCTCACTTCTGTCTGTTACTGAAGCTCCTTCGATTGCCATGTGCTTGCAAGTGTCATTTTTTTCCTCCATAATTTGACATCAGAAGTGGCAACAGAGGTAACAGCTCAGCAGCATGAATGTCTTTCTAATGATGTCTTGCAGAAAAAAGGAAAAAAAAAGTATCTCACTACAAGCCTAATAATTCTAATATCTGACAATAAATCTTGATTTAAAAAAATGAAAAATTTCCATAACCTTTCTCATATATGCAGCCACTCAAGTTTACCTTTTCATGTTAGAGCTTTTAATCCTTCTCTTTTTATCTTTTTCTCTTCCTTTTTTTTTCTTTTTTGGTTTTGTTTTTTGTTGTTTTGTTGTTTGTTTTTTTTTTGCTATACTATTCTGGCCATGACAACTAAAGGCTTTTGAAAAAATGGCCAGAGCTCTGAACAAAGCCTGTTGTTGCAGGTAATTGTTGAAATATCAAGGGTATTCCGTCCTCCATTACTTAAGCTTTCATTTGTGGCTTTCATGGTTTTGAGGAATGTTTATGGCTGACAATCCTTTCTTTACGGCTCTATCCTTCAAGCTCCGGCTGATACCGCTGAGAATGACCGCATGAGTGACTGATAAAATGTCAAGATGCCATTATTTCCAGGAGAGTGTTTGGGAGCAATAAGATCCGTTTCAATTTATCTCATCCACCTGACTTTAAAGCTCCAGGTTTTACTTCTTGGACTGCTACAAGGGAAAACAAAACAAACCTTCCCCCCACCACAAACAAAAAACTTACAGCTTTTAAGCGCTCCAATCTAATATTATGCAGATGGGTTATAATGGCAGCAGTGCTGTGACGTTTGAGCCATATTTCACAAAGCACGTCGGTACAATATTTTGGACTTAATTAATAATCTCTGTGAAAGCCGGTTTATGGATTGTAATAACCATATTTTAAAACTTGTGAAATACTGCAACAAAAATGCAATTCGCAAGGCAGATGGTGAAGCGGGGTCTGTAGAGCAACAGAACAGAGAGATTTACAGTGAGTTTCAGAGAGTCTTCTGCTAGGATTTAGCCTTGCCAAAACTGTACCACTTCTCAAATGGTCTTTGAGGGTCGCCAGACTACTGATAAATCTGGGTGAAGAGAAGGCAGCAAAACAAACTGCCAAATGAAATAAATAAAAATATGAATTAATATTTTGCATAGATGGTTTTCTGGTGCAGTTACTCTAAAGCCATTGCACTCATTTCAAATTAAATATCAATCACTTGATGTAATTCAACTGTAAACTTTCTTAAGTTGCAGTTTTCTAGGATCTGGATTGGAGTTTACACAGGGATTAAGACAATTTGGGTTTTCTTCCTGTTTGGTACTTGTGGGAAGAACTGGCACAATCATGACAGTGCTAATAATAGTAGTAAAAAACCCCAGCTGATTAATGTGATAATGCTACTTTAGCAACTTTTTGGGGTCCGCTCCTAGGTGTCCTGAGGCAGTTCTTGTTCCTTCCCCTGGGAAGGCAATGACCAGCCTAGCTGAGCCACCTCCCGTGTCTGAGGATTGTACTGGAGAGCTGATGGGTGCTCAGATTTGCCCTTTGTAGGACAGAAAGGTGGTTTCACGTTGAAGAGAAAACCTGCTGCTCTGACTCAGCTTTTCCAGAGACATTTCAGATACATCCTGTCCAATGTGTAAGGTACTCATATGCTACAGCGATTAATCTGAGCTACAAGAATGTAATTAACTGTCATTTAACTAACAACTGCAGTTAAACTAGCATTTAAATTTGCTGAGGCATAGATTTGATAAAAGGTCCTGAGGTGTGGCAGAACTGCTGAGGCTGACAAAAAGCTGGTCCCAGTCTGGTTTAAATTAACCAATCTGGTTTTAAAACCTCAATCTGGTTTAAAAAAACCTTATTCTAGCTAGACTCCCTGGGAGGCTGTGCTTCAGACCAGCTTCTAACTCAGCCCATTTTATTAAGAAGTTTAAAAACTGGGCTGACGTCTGAGCATTGGGCATATTTTCCAGTAAATTTTAAAGAAGGCATGTTTTCCTGCAGTGTCCATGCAAAGATACTCCGGGCTGCTTTTTGTTTGAAACCAGAAGTAAAATCAGAAATGGAACTGGGAAGGACAGAAGTTCCCACAATCTCCTTTTGACAAAAATTACTTAGTTTTCATGAAGCTGTTAAGCTTCTTTATGAACGAGATGCTGTATAACAGGAGGATTGCTGGCCACCAAGCCCAAGATTAACAAGCATCAGTCTCTCTTATGAGTGTACTTTAAGCCATACAAATCAGCCAAGCTGATTTGGTATTGCCCTACACAGTGAAAAGGAGGTACAAAACACATCTAATAAAATTGTTTACACCCACTGTGAATTCCTTGCACTAGGTAAATGTCAGCAGCAATGGAACAGCAGGGCAATGGAAAGTCAACACTAACTAACCTATCCCATCACTTTGCTTTTACCTTTATAAAGACAATGTGAGCAGAAACGAATTGAATATTTCAAGCAAGGGTACAGGATTGCCTTAAACATTAAAGCAATTCTGCTTTTTTCTATCTACTTATTTATGCATACTTATATGTTGTAAGTACAACCATGCAGGTAACCACATCTTTTTCCTGAGTGTTGTGGTGGGAACTGATCAGAGCTTCACTGATGCAGGCAGCCCAGATGGGAACCAGGACCAGCCCAGCACAAATGTGCAGGGACAGGGACAGTAAGAATAGCTGAGCATTTGCTGACTTTGGTGACGGTGGAGGACATTTATGGCAGGTGTGACAGAAGAGTTTGACAATTAGTTCTGCCAAAAGGGAGCAGCTCCTTAGAGTGATAACTGCTGACCCATACTACTCTTGCTCCTGCATCAGCTAGACCTGGTTTTCAAAGATTCAGGAATAAAACAACATGACTTTGGCCATTTTGCTGGATCCCCAGTGATCTGCTGCCTTGCTTAATTGCCACTCACCCAGGGCTGGCCTTGTTTACAGGTAATTGGACAGATGAGATTGTGGAAGAATCATGAAGTAACTCAAACTCTTCTCTTCTGCCAGAGAGGTGATATCATTCTCTTTGCCAGGTCTGAATTTCATCTGCTATTGTCACCCAGGCTGCTTGGTGTCTCTGAAGACCTTCTCAGTCTTCCTGAATCTTGACTTGCTACTGTGTTAAGTAAAACTTACTTCTGTGAGAAAGAGTAACAGTTCAGGCAAGTTCAAGCTTTCTAGCTGTAATTCTCAAAAGATTGTTTTTCCTGTGCTCAGCTTAGGCACTCCAAAATAGTTTTTATTTTACCCTGTTCAGAACACTAAAACATCAGTTTTGGGGCTCAGAAGGACATATGAGGGGATCAAGTTCACTTACTAGATACCATTTTTACCTTCCAATGACATTTTGGACAGCAAGTAGAAAACCTGTCAACATTCTTAGAGAATCTGTCCATAGATTTCTGGTCTGATTTTGCAAACTGAGGTAACTGGATACATATTCAACCAGAAAACTCCTCTGAACCTAAAATGGAGTCCTAATGGTTATTACTCATAATTGCATCAGGTAGTCTCCTCCAATATCAGGGGCTCACTTGCTTTAACAGACAGGTCAGATGAAAGCTGGTAGGGGAGGTGAAATTGGTCACAAAACAGATTAACAACAGAAACAAGATTCCTGACCTCCACTCCAGTAATTTGGTCACTGGAGCATTACTTATCTTCCAAGACCAAAAGTTTGTGCTCATGATAATTCCTACTTTAGTGATACAAGGGTTTCATTCAGACTTGACCTATACTGGGGCTATTAATGAAAACAAAGCTATAGATTAATCAGTAAAACAGGGCTTCAAACTTTCTGAGGATCATCTGTTGCTGCTGCTGGGTTTGATTCTGCCATGTATTTCCATGCAAGTCACCCTGGTTAGTTAGAGTGGCAGAATCAGGTCCAGGAACATTTAGCCTTATGCCAGTCAATACTAACTTACTTCCTGGGCATGTGTCATCTCTCTAACCAGATGTACTTTAAAATAGAGCAGTCCCTTATACTACAAAAAAGGGTTTTTTTTTCCTTATGTGAATAAAAAAAAATAAAATTGAAAACCACTTACCTGGTCAACATTATTTCATAGGGTGCTGAAATATAAATCAGACACAGTGCGACCTTCATAGAAATTTCAGATTTATTTACAGTGGTTTGCACTGATCGCTTTATCTACAAGGAGCTCAGTTTCCCCTTGGTGACTCATAAGTAATGTGGTCCACGCAAACCCGTGTAAATAGATCCAATATTTCAAGGAAGGTCATGCTATATACTCTCTTTGTTTCCCAAGAATAGATGATGGCTTACTGCAGGGCTGATACGACATTTGTCTTCATGAGTGAGGAGGTTGATTGTGTGGCCCAAAGGGCAGTAGTCATGGCTGGTGGGCACCCAACGGGAATGAAACACACCCCATAAAACTCTCTCTATTTTTGTGTCTACGTGATGAAAGCTCCTTACTCTCCAGATAGTCTGCAGAATACACTTAATGGTAAAGAACAGTTTTCTTTTGAAATGAGCAAGAGAAAGGAGATAAATCCTTATACTTCCAGGCTTAGGAAGACCTCAACCTGCTGTGGGAAAGGAATAAAGTTCCCTTGTGAGAGAAATTTCTTCAGCCTTCTTCTGATGCCTCCTTGGTTCCTGCCAGATGGCATACTGAATCAGGTCAACCATTGGCTTCATGCAGTCCAGCTCTGCCTGTATCCCCTCTCTTCTGTAGACAAATTCAGATCTACAGGTAGGGTATATCACCCGGAAAAGTCCAAATCCACAGAAATGGATACAGTCCTATGCTCTTGGGCTTTTATTTTCAGTTTCATATGCATTTTTGTGATTTTTTTTTTAAAGTCTTACCTTCTCAAATAGTATGACATCATAAGACATTTAGCTTACCATAACACAACACCAATGTGCTGAAGAGTTTCCAGCTCAGTGTCACAATGCCCACTGGTTAAGAATGTGGCTCAGACCATGTTCTCAGAAGGAGCATCTTCTAATACAGTGATGAGCGTAAGCATCCACTGTCTTCCTCTGCTGTGTTTTTGAATGGACATGACAGTGTCAGACTCCTTGGTGCTGGAGATCTCTAGGTATGTACAGCACATGTCTTCTGCTCGTTGAAACAGCACATACTGCTGTCAGTGTTGGATGGTTTGTAATTGCCCTGCCAGGGCAATTTTTATCTTACAGGGAGTCATCTGAACGGACTGAGCCCTCATACAAAAGATGAATCCAAATTATCCATCCGTTAAAAGATACACCTACATAGTGTAATGATTTTCTGCAAGATACCTAGATGGTATCATGTTTCGTCATCTGGATGATATCATATTTATCCAGGAATTTCAATCAGTACTTTAAATGTTCTGTCTTGTGTTATCTCTTAATTTTCTTTTCTATATAAAATAATGGGGTTATTCTTTCATGAAGTAGTAGTCTAGGACTCTGGAAATCAGGATTAAAGTCCTTTTTTGGCAAAAAGTTCCAGATGAACTGTGTGGAATTCTTCAAATTAGCTGGAGAGCATTTCCAGGTGGGTGGTACCCACAGCTGATTTCTCTGTGCCTCAGTTTCTCACTTAAAAAAAGGGATAATGAATGTTATTTCTTTTTCCTTATTTCCATTCCTATTTAAATCTTAGTGTTGCCTGTTAGACCTCATCTGTGCTGATTCTAGTATAACGGAAGCTAGTAATAAAAATACCTTCCTCCCAAAGGAGAGATTTTGGAAATATGCAGTGGTATACAATAACAAGAATATAAATCTCATCATGTTAACAATTTAATTGCTATAAATAAAAGATTATCACCATGTTCACAGGCCTTTCCTAGAACACTTTTAAGACTGCATCTGTGAAAGAAATAAGATACGTAATACCATTGGCCCACTGGATTTTAATCAATCCTTGTTCTGTGTGTTTTCCAATCACTGACTGCAGCACAGACTCCCAGTGTGTGAATTTTTGTCACTTGGTCCATGTTTATTTTTAAGAGAGATGGGGTGGGGGAAAGGCCCCACAGGGCAATAGTTCCATTGTTCGGGAACCTCAGCCAGCTCTGACAGCTGGCGAGGAGAAAGGTCAGCTCCTGCTGACTTTTGCAGTGGGTGGGAGAGAGGCATGGAGAACATGAAGATCAGAAGGTGAGCAAGGTGCCCCCCGAGACAAAATAGATGACTTTAGGGTGAGGGAACATAGAAGGATTATTTAAAAAATAAAAATGCACAAAAAAACCAAGACTGCTGTTCAGGAAGAACCTGAGTGACCTCAGAAATGTCAACAAGTAGGAGAGGAGTTGCCAAAGTAGGTAAGTAGTTGTTAGAGGATTTCTCAAGAAGCAGAGTGTGGTACACAGGACTATGATAGGTCTGTTAGATGGTGAGGCTGTTGGGACTGATCTTGCACGCATGGCATCTGCTGGCAACTCTCCTTTTATTTCATCAGGGAAGTTGCATCTTATTTTGATTGTCTTGCAAAGTAAATGGAGCTTTATGAGTTCTGCAAAATGTTTTCTGTGAGCAATCCTTCAAAACTTGAATGAATACTCTGCAGCACCACTTGGCACATGGTGGATCTTGTCTGCAAAAAACATGAAAAACTGAGTTTCACAGGCAGAAATATATGCAGTTTTTTTCAAAGTGGGTGTGTGACTTTTCTAGCTGACAGATTCATAGATAAAGCATCATCTATGGGCAGGTTTTTGCAAATGGACTGTTATGGATTTTCTGAAATGTCTGCTCCTGACTGCTCTTAAAGAAGGGATGCTGGAGGAGATAGACGGCTGTCAGGTATAGCGATCTATGAGTTAAACAGATGAAATTTTATATATAAGAGTAACTACATAAATATTGATGCTTTTGAAGCCAGTATCCATTGGCAAGACTAGTGGTCACCATGACAACGTTTTAAAATAAACATGGGGGGTTCTGAATCTGGGACCGATGGGTCATATACTAGCTCATTACGAGTACAGAAGGTCTTGGGGACAGACACCCTGACCACAGCTCAAAAGCCAGTGCTGGCTGGCATCCTCCTCCTCCCTCCCCTTGTGTGAGACTCCAGCTCAAACTGCAGTCTGCAGCAGTTTCACAGCATCTTTCCTGCCCTGTGACCCCATGCTGGACCCACCAGACCATGCTGGGCTGTGGGGTCATGGTGGTGGACAGAGGCTGTTACAGCATACTTCACTTAGGTGTCAGGAGATGAGGTGTCAGGAGATGACTGCCAGGGATGCTCTGAACCCTGGAAAGTCCCACTGAGTGCCATCCTGCTTGTCCACTTCCCAGCACTGCAAACTCTTCTTTCACCTGGTTATTGCTATGACATGTGGTTGCCCTTGCTGGAAAAAGAACAAAATTGAGAGGGGGAGAGCATGGCTCGTTAGCACAAGCACTGCCCTGCTATAGCTGCCTCCAATCCTGCACCTGCTGGGTCATTGTCAGCTCCCTGTTGCTGCATGGCATTGCTTTGTGCACAGGAGATGCATCCTAGGAGATTCAGGAGCACAGTCAGGAGGCAGAGTGGGTGCATCAGTGCCCCAGCTGTCTCCTACTGAAGGACCCACCAAGCAGAGCCTTGGAAAGCCTTACACAATCCTTAAATAGTACCTTATAGCAATAGTCTTTTAGTTATCAGGCAGTTTTGTCTGCTGTGGAGACTGGAGTTGATGTCAGAGGAATATAGAGTAAGCAAAAGACAGATAGGGCCCAGTCCATTTTGGGGGCTGAGACCAATGCAAACCTGTCCACCAGTCCAGAGCAGATGAAAACGGAAAGAAAAAAAAACTAAAAAACCCTCTGCAAAAGAAAAGAAAAAAGGGTGCACAAGCAGAGGATGGAGAATGCTTTGCAGTGCAGCCCATACGGACATCATGGATGTGCTGAGCAGCAGATAGCTGCATGCAGGAAAGAAATGTCTTGCAACACAAAGATGCTTTCCTGCCTGCCTGCAGAGCGTTCAGCAGCAGGTGGGTTAATTTAGCTATGTCGCACTCAGAGCATATCCAAATGTTCCACTGGTCGCTCTTGAGTTACTCTGTGTCTCAGGTGTACTCTTCAAGTATTTTAAAAGGGGTAATGATTTTTTTTTTCCTGTTAGCGAATACATCCAGGCAGATATAATTTTAATATAAAGGGGAAGTTTACTAGAATAGAATTTAAGAATATTAAAAAGGGATTTGGTTCTGAGAGAAATATTAGCAGTAAAGGCAAGGATAAGGATTTTGGAGAAATTTAATTAAAATTTAATCTTCTTTCTAATTAAATTTCCTTTTAATTAAACTTAAAATTAAATTCGCTTTGTTTAATTGGAGGAATTTAAAAAGTATTACCTTAGAGTGTCAATCATTTTTTTTTTCACACTATAAAAAATAGTTTACCTTGGTTTGTCTAGTTTAAAAGATGAGATTTCACACTGAGTGCAAAAAAAAAAAAGTAATAAAAACATAACATTTAAATGTAAATCAATTTACTCCTCCGTTATCTTCCACCTCCTTCCCCTCTCCCCCTCTCCCATCCCTCTCACCTGCCATACTGTAAATGAGGACAAAATGTTTTTCTCCCCTTGGGAGCCTGTGTGGGTAGGCAGGGAATGCCCTAACCCTTTTGACATCTGATCCACACACTTATTACAGGACAGAGCTCTGGGCCATGACAGCACTTTGCTCTGCTTGATGCCATTAGCCATTTTCCTCCTTTGCCAATCATAATTTCTCCCTCTTTTGTTTGATTGTTTGGGGTTTTTTGGGGGGAAGGGTGGGAAAAGAAACAAAGGAACAGAAGGCTCTTCAGAGCTAGCGATGCCTCAGGGTGGCTCTGCGCCAGCATCACTCATTGACAAAGAAGTCCCCTGATGCCCTGCACCTTCCAGTTGCCTCTCAAACTCCCTGGCCTCCCTCTCTTCCCTCCCTGGTCTCCAAAATGCTGGAGCATGCCTCATCTTGCCTTAAATTCTGATCCTCCTGCTTTCCACTTTGATCGCCTCTCTGCTGGCTCTCAACTCCTCCCCTCTGCTGAAAGCCGCCTGCCCAAGGCCATTAGTGACCTCCTGTCCTGAGCTAAACCAAAAAGTGATTTTCTGGTCTCAATTTTCTTGAACTATCTTGCTTTCTTCTTTTACTTCCTCCTCCTCTGCTTCCACTTTACTGATGTGGATGACTCTCGTTGTAGATCAATGGATACCTTTTCATGGCTCCTTGCACCTAATTCCCCTGCTTACAGATTGACATCTTGCAGGTTTTTACAAGATGCCCTCTTTTCACACCCTCATCTCTCCTCTTGGCCTCATTCAAGTTTATAGTTACAGCCATGTGACAACTCCTACTGTCTCTGCCTTTTGCTGTTCCCCAGATATAGCCCCTCTTCCTCTCAGACCTCTCTCCATCTGCATTTCTTCTGCTCCCATTTTTTTTTCCTCATTTGTTCTTAACCCCCTTTTTTAAAATTTTCCTTGCTCTCTTCTGTATCCTTGTGTTATGGCATGTATGCCATCACTGCAGTCAATGGTAACAATATGCAGCAAAGGTTCAGGTCATGAATCCAGTGAACCTGGGGTAATCAAACAGAGAAGTCTCTCGCACCCTACTCTGTGCAGCGGCCTCTCAAACCATGCAAAGGTGCAACCTTCTCATTGCTCTACAGACAAGCCCTTGGACCTCAGTAATACCTTTTTGCCTACCTCCTTAGGTTGAGTAACTCTTGAAATAATCTCTACCCTCAGAAGAAGAATGATACTTTGCCTTTCATACCATCAAACTCAGCTTTTCCTCAGCATTAGTGTTGTCCTGGGTATAAACTGAAGCAGGTTTAAAGAAGCTGAAACCAAACCCTTAGAAAAGGTATGGTAGACAAGGAGTAAAAGAGGCAGGACCAGAAACCAAAATGTTGCCAGTAAACTAATGGACACTCAATTTTTGCTTTGCTGTTTGTGCTTTGAATGGCTGATATCAGGGAAATATGAATCAAAGTAAAGTGCGCGGGATGTCACAGTAATCAAGATGGGAGATCGCAGAGCTGGAGAGTGTCTGAGCCTGAATTTGCAAAATCAATTGATAAAAAACAGTTTTCTCCATAATAATATAATCAGTTTCCTCTCTAAATATTTCAGGTGCTGAAATTGCCTTCTGTACTTGAATTTATAATAATAAGAAATAATAAAAAGCTCAAGCAAAAGGATTAAGCAAGAATGAGCTGCATGTACGTGCTCTATGCAAATTGGTGACACCTCTGTATTCATCATTCATTGCAAGTGGTTGAAGGTAAATAGATTTTTATTTTTATTCCCTGTGAATTTCTTACATAAGCAGAAACTATCTGTTTAAAACATTTCCCCCTCTTGTTTTATTTAAATTGAGAAAGAAAATAAACTAACAGATGACTGTAGCAGCTCCTGATCTCGCATTGTATGAGACACTGATACTGAGGCTGTAAGACCCTGTTCAGATGAATCCTTTCTGCTTGGCTCTGTCTCAAAGCAGAGCTGGGGCTGGGGACCTGAGAACAGGGCATATAGGAGGGGAGCATCCCCCCAGATTGCATTGGTTTGAAAAATTGTGAAGGAGAAGTTATGAGAATGGTGTTTAAGATCTCCCTCATCCTCACTGTGTTTTCTATATTAAGACCTAACATAATTTCTTTAAATAATTAAGCAAAACCATAAAAGCAGAGCAGACCATGAAGACATGCAGAGATGTAGTTAGGGGACGACAGTACATCCTTAGTTGGAGCATTATGTATAATAGGACTTAGGAGCAAGAAAGAGAAAAAAGAATTCAAATAAACACTTTTATCTTGATGACCCTTAAATGAAAGGACAACGAAACAGTATGATCAGCTAGCAAAACACTGGGAAGATAAGAGTCCTTTGTCAGCACAGAGGGCCTGATTCTCCCTTCCTTTGTCATTTGCATCTGTGCAAGGAGAATGACAAATTGCAGCAAAGGTGCTACCAAATCAGATCAGTTTAAACCAGTTGCTGGCTTTGCACGTGCTTTAATGACAATACAAGGTGAACAGAGTTGACTCCCAAAAAGCAATCAGTTGATCTGAAACCTGAGCCGTGGTTGTATTAAGTACTAAAATATAATTTTTTATATTGCCAGAATGGAAACAAAACCCCAATTTTGCAATATAATGATAAATGGAATATTGAAATGTCATTATCTGCTTTAATAAATAGCTCCTCAAAAGTACATATTTAATTTTCAGACTTCTGCTTCCTTTTTGTTATCTTAGGATAGTAAGGTATTTCTACCATGAGTTGCTTTCTTTTTTACACAAGTTCAGTTTTATCTCAATTATCCACCAAGTAAAAACAAAAAAACAAAAAGCCCCCCAAAGCCCTTTATAGTATTTCCACAAGACTAATATAAAGCAGATGTATCTTGCTGAGTTCACAGTATATTTTAAACAAAATGACCCCAATGTTGTTCTGGATCTTACAAATGCTGATATATATGAATACCTTTCCATGGGGAAGCATTCTCAGGAGTATCCAATGGGTCAGGCTTTCCCTGTTTGAAATGGTAATCATATGCATGGGGTTGTTTTTCAGTTTCATTTAGTTCCTTTTTAAGTGTTTATTTTTGCAGCACATTGTCCTATATTTTGGTATTTTTCCTGTACATTTCTCAAGGCAACTAAAAATAATACATGGCAATATTTAACTCTTGTATAGCATTGACTGTGACAGTCCTCAGAAATATAGGTGCATATTGGCTGCTGCCGTGCGGTAAGTCTCCGGACGTAAATCATCAGGTGTATATAAGGCCTGAAGGAACACCTGCCCAATTCTTAAAAGTAATGTAGGATCTGATTCTAAAAAGTATATGAAGTGCAATTTGTGGAAAATTTAAGCGCCATGAGGGCAAAATCCAGAACTCCTTCCTTCCTCCACTGCCAGCTTCCCTTGGAGATCCCTAAGGATGGGATTCAGCCTGAGTGAGAATTTATGTGTCTGTGTCTGCACCTGAATTTAGATGTCTACAGTGTGTCTGTGAGCCGTATGCAGCTGTATAAATCTAGCTGAGTTGTACTCAAAGTGTCTAAATGAGAGCACTCCTTACACTCCCCACTGGGCAAGGTGGACATCCCAGCTTCCACCTGACCTCTGCCACAATCTAGAGGCAGTTGAACCCTGCTTAAGCTTATCTGTATTTGACACTCAAAGAGGAAGGAGAAGAGATTGTCCTTTTTTCCCAGATTTCTATTTTTTACCCATCCACCTGTCCCATTCTGAGTTACTTGGGTGTCCCAACATCCTGGACTTCAGGACCTACATAATCCCATCATTCAAACAGGAGAGCCGCAGATTTGCCCGCAACTTCTGCAGTAAGTCATGTCCAGCTTCGGTGTCTAACTGGAGTTGGCTTTGTCCGCAGAGTGGCTAACTCTGGGAGCTGGACATCCTCATTGCCCTGGTCAATAACCCTTGTAGAGAAAGCTATAATTGACCTGTCTCCAAATTTATCCATGAAAGTATGAGAGAGAAATTCAGGCCCGGGAACATGAAGCCTGTTCGTTGCAGCAAATACACGGTTGCCCGTATTGGACTGACCATAGGCATGTAGGGAATTTAATCCTCTAAGATTTAGAGAAAGACAGTACTGACTTTGTGCCCCATCCAGGGAGGAGGCAATTAGTGTGGACTGGCTTATGTCCGTAACTTTCAAAGTGCCACCCACACTCAGCACAATTGGGACACAGTGAATATATTGAGTTTACGATACAGATGCTTAAACTAATTATCTTTTCTAATTTATCTCTTTTTCTTATTGAAAGAAAGCATTTGTGTTCCAAATAATAATATAGCTATCAGTCCCTTAGTGTGAATCAGGTTGGCAATAGACAAAAACCTCCTTGAGTTTCCTCAATATTTCATTTACTTTGGAGCATGGGTCTAAGTCACCAAGTTAATGTGAGTATTTTGAAGAATATTACTTTTTCTCTTGCTGATCTGTATCTGTACCCATATCAGCTGGGATAGGAGGAAGGATAGAAATTTAAGTTTACATATCCCAGTTTTGTGCCTTGACTGCAACCAAAATGCCCCGTCCCTGTTGGCAGCGTACACGGAGGTGGGATTTTGACAGCAGCCTTTAATAGGCTTTCAAAACGCATGGCTGGAAAAGACCTGTGAGGTCATCTAGTCCAGTTCCTAGCCAGAGTGATAACTCAGGCTGTTCTCACCAACAGAGGTGATGGTACTCAGTGGCAAGTCGGACATAAATTCTGAGTCAAAGATCCCTAAATTTTGCTGCACAAGATTCAAGAAGATAGAAAGTCCGGACCAGCTTCGGTTATTTTTGATAGAGGTTTTTATTAAACTGTTTATACCAGCATAAATAAGGCAGTATAAAAGCAACTGAGTATTTAACTATATTTATTTGTCCATTTAAGTATAAGAAGGTTTGTTTGTTTGTTCATTTTATTTTATTTAATAATTACTGGTCATGTGTTTGGATTATGAGGAGCAAAGATGGAGAAGTTGGCTTTTTCTAAGTGATCGTGGCACTTCGAGTGGTCTGGCAGGGAGCTGAGGACTGAGGTTCAGGGATCATATCAATATTGGTCAAATATTACTGCATCATTAAACAGGAAAAGTTTAATATATGTTATATTTCTGACATTATTAGGTTTTGGAGCTGTCTGTCATCATGGACATGTCCAGTTCCCACTTACTAAAGCTGATGTATGAGACTGCTGAAGATTCAGGCAGGTGTTACTACGTCTGATCCCACTCATCTTTCATATCAGGTTTTTGTGTGGCTTTTTTCTCCCCATGGTTATAAGCTTTGAAACATTTTCTTTGTAAAACCAAACTGTGGACAACAGAGGACAACTTTGCAGCAAATGGCAGGCTTGCAGCACCCTCTGGATAGCTCTTCAAAGGCCTTATGGATCCCCATGCATGCTGGTCTATCCGTCAAATCTTTGTCTCCTCAGAGCTTAGCTGGCCCTGCAGGAGACATATATATATACTTTTTTTCCCCCATATCCGTGCAAGAGATGAATCACCCAATCCACAGCAGAGTGAACCCAAACCTTTCCCAAGTGAAATAGTGGAGGGGGCGCATGGAGAGGGAAAAGCTCCCTCTCACCCACCTCTTGGGAGGAGGATGGAGGGCAGTGCGGTGGTGCTGCCGTGCTTGGCAGGAGCCCCGGGATGGCAGCAGCGTACCCACGCCAGGCTGTTCAGGGCTGAGTGGGTGTGCTGCGCTCTTGCTTTGCCTAGAAATTTCACATTTGTTGAAATGAGCATCCATATTTAAAAAAAGGTGTGTGTGGGGGCTGATGAATCACATCTTCTGTCAAAGACTCTAGACATAGAACTGGAGTGTTGCTGAGTGTCTGGAGCTCTTTACTTATCTTTAATCTTTCATGGGTTTTAATCTCTCACAGAATTTTCCTTAATGTCATACAAATGTTCCTTTTATCAACTGCTTTCCCAGCTCTTTCCCTTTCACCCACCCAGCCCTGCTTCTCTCCTCATTTCTCCAGAGGCACTTCCTCATGTTCATCACCCCCTCCTTATTTGCCATCCCAGCTACTCACTTAGTTATTCTTCCGCAGAAATGCTACAATTAGGGCCTTATTCAAAGCTTTGCTCAGTGAGACAATATTACTGATTTACAAGTGCATGTCCCTGGAACTTGTGGAGGTGACTGGTGTCTGCTCGCCTCGTGCTGCACCTGCCATGCTGGGAAGGATACGGGGAGGGAGGAAGAAGGCATGAGCGAAACAGAGACCAGTTAAAGCCTAACCTCCTCCCCAGATGCAGCTCTCCTGCCCGTCTGTGACTCACAGACAGAGATGGCCACTAACTGGGGAGGTTTTAATTGGTTTTCTAGGGGCAGGATTTGCGCCAACAGCAACATGTGGTGCTGGGGAGGGAGGGTAAAGTGGATGCTGTTTTCCTTGAGGGTCCTTGAGCCTGTTCCAGACTTGGGTTCATCTTCATGGTCTCTGTCAGCTAAGGATGCAACCAAAGCTTTCCAGGGAAAGGAAGTTCTCTGAAAGGCCAAAACCAAAATAACAGACCTGTGACTATGGTGACAAGCTAACTTAAAAGCAATATAAAACCTTCCCAGCCCAGGTTCAGTGAGCGATATGTGTCAGCATCAGGCCCTGAAGCTGTAGTGGGACAACAGAGCTGACCCTTCTCTGAACAAGGTCTCATGTTGAAGCCCTGTAATGAGGCCAGGGCTCAGATCAGCACTGGGCAGGTCTCTCCTGGGCCACAAGCACAGTGACGAAGCCACGTGTCCCATGACCCTGGCGGGATATTCACGCATTAAGAGATACAAGCACTTCGGTCAGTCACACCGGCAGATTAATTGGCCGTATTTATATTACTAACTTAAACAGTGTTGGGCACTGCAGCTTTACTGTCTATACAGATAAAGTGATGGTGCATTTTCATCTCGAGCAAACAGGCACTCCCACAAATGATGTCCGTACACTTTTGGGTGTTAGCGTGGGGCAGGGGTCACTCCGAAGAAGCAGTGTGGATGCATCCACCCAGCTGCAGAGGGCTGGAGGGTTCAGTACTGATGCATGCCTCGGTGTCGCACTGTGGACTAAGGCATATTTAATTTAATAGCATGGACAAAGTCACAAAATCCAGCTTTTCAGCAGCCTAATCAGTTTGGACAGAGGACCACTCTGGCATGGCTGTATTGACTCTGGTTCGGAAGATGGCTCAATTGGTCCTGTCTCACATCTCTGCTCAGACTCCGGTGCCATGCAGACACGGCTTTATAGCTTCTGCTTTCCATTTCCAGAACTAAACTCAGAAGTCAATGATAATTTTCTTCAAAGGGTTGGGATGTGCCCTTCGCCTTTTGCCTTTGACTTGTTTATTAAATTCTTTAAATTTTTTTTTACAAATTGTGGACACCACTTAAAGGCAGGACATGAATTTAGCTTTCAGTCCCAGGGATATCAAATACCAGCTCTTCTGCAGGGAAGAAAGATGTTTTTCATAGGAACCTGTGAGGGAGAATCTGTCTCCCAGTACATACAGACTAAGTGCTGTTTTAATGGCTTTGACTTTTGGAGCAAAGGCTTAGTGAGTTGTAATTAGAGCTGGTCATTTGTTTTTAATGAAATCATTTTCCAGGGGGGAAAAAATATGCAGCTTTGCCCAAATCAAAACATGTTGTGAAAATGTGCTGATTTCAGTGACATTTTTATGGGAGTAAGTCCAAATGAATCATTTCAATCTTCTCCTTGCATTTTGATAATGTCAGAATGTTTCATTTCAAGAATATTGAAACATTTCATTTTAGCAATGCAGTAGGAGAGAGTTGTGGAGCGCCAAGTAATCTTGTTTTCAGGATTTATAAAGCAGAGAGTTTAAAGTAACAAAAGATAGTAGGGCCCAAACCTGTTTCTCCAAAGCCAATTCAGACGTGATTGTCCCTGTATTAGGTAGATGGGGTCCTTTGATATATCTTGAGAAAGCTACAAGGAATGAATGCAGAAGAATTACTGGAATTTACAAAGAGAATTTCATTTTTAATTGAAGAAAAGTATTGAAAAGCTGAATACAACAGAGAACAAGCAACTAACAAAATTTTCACTTTGCAAGTGTTTCTCTCTACTTACACATGCCTCTTTATTTTTTCTTAATGAACCTCACTTTGAAAGGAAATAAAACCAAACAGACTAATTTATTTCAGAAGCCAGGGAACTACTCAGAAGTACCCATTGACCTTCAACCTCATGTTTTAGCTTAGTCTGAGTTCACTTTCCTGCACAAACAGGATTTTCTGGCCTCTTTGGCCATCCTCTCTGCCAAGCTGTTTCAGGAAACTTGACACTGTGTGAATGCCTACAGATGTTCTTATCTAGGCTGCCATCAGTGTATGTTGCTCCCCAAATCAGTGAGGTTTCAATGTATTACATGTAACCAAGAAAATTTATAGATCACCAAGAGTCTTATAAAAGCATAGGGAAAGAAAAATCTAAACAATTAGAAATTAATGGAGGCAAGTGACCTAAGTGCAGCCCTAGAAAACTAAAGGAAGTATTTAAACTCTGTAATTTAAAAGAGGTAATTCAAGGACTGTTTTGAATGGAGTAATCAATGAACATTATGAATCTTAAATCACGATTAAATTTCATTATTTGTCAGCATTAACCCAAACAATCTTGTTTTCTTTTTAGCTGCCATACTTGAGATCATTTGGAACCTAATTGGAAACACTGAAAATAAATTAAATTACAATAGTCCATTTATTGCATCACACAGGAAAGTAAAATAAAAAGAGGTTCAAATAAACTTTAGCAACAGCATTTGGTAAGTTTCCTAATATCCATGAAGTCGGTGGTTTGGGATATGAGTATGGTTGCATATGTCATATATACATATGTATCTCCAAGTTACCTCTAAAGACGCTTACTCACACCTGGAGAGTGTACAGTTTGACCTGGGCTTATTTCAGTGTCTCACATGGCTTTAGTGATTCATATTTAATTTAGTGCTGCCACAGCTGTATCCCTGGAAGCATCCAAGCTAGTGAGTTTAACCCTAGTTTAGGCATGATGACATGAATTACACAGACCTGTGACTGCAGGGCATAACTGGCCTTGATCTTGTCCTAGAAGCAACATCACGCAAGACAGTAACTCTTTCTTGGCACTTTGTCAAGCCTTCTTCATCTCTCTGCTCTTTTTTTAAAATGTTGGAAACAATGGAGAAAAGGTGTGAGATGAGAAAGTATTGAGCTGAAAGACATCATTACCTTGGAAAGATGGGAATAGAGTTTTTTGTTGGCTGGAATCAGAAAGGTTTATAGTCTCCCCTTGTACAGTTTCACTGGTGGAGTGACATACCTCTTTTCGGATAAGGGGGGATTTAAATATGAGCTTCTGTCATAGTTGATTGGTTTGGCATCTTGATGGGATAGTCCTTTCCGAGTTGTCAGTTTATGAATATATAATCCTTTAAGGCACATGTAATAGGGAATTAATTGCTTTTGCTCTTTGGGAGGACACATTCAGCATATCTTTAGAGTTTTAACACTTTCTTCTATTCTTTCCATTTTCTTTTCTGTCTATTTAATTTCATCAGTTTTTAATATGAGTGGAAATTCTATTTGAAATAGGTCAAAATACTCTCATGTCTTTTTTTTTTCAAATAGTCTTTCTAAATATGGATAATTGTTGGAAAATTTCAGACCTTAATAATTGCTAATGTTATTGTCCATCTTTAGCAATCTACAGAACAGAGATTCTTTATTCTCCTAAGTTTATTAAGGAAGCTATTACTTACATATCAAATGCATAATGAATTCTGCTATGAATAACAATATGCTAATGTTCAAATAACTTCTTATATTAGTAACTAATGATCACCTCTAATAGCACTGCTATATTTGTGTGTAAACCACCTTCCTATTTATATAGCAATTACATCATGTGTCTGTTATTTGAAACTTGCATTTAAATAAAACACATTTCCAATTAAGCAAATATATTTATGTAGCCAGGTGCATGCAGACACAAGCTTATTTCACACATCCACTAAGCTGGGCAGATGGTGGTTCACGTGGCACTGGGCTCTGTCATCTGGTACGAGCTCATGGCTTGAGAAAGACTGTGTGCTAGCATGGCTATACAGCTTGTGTATCTGACTTAGGTTGCTTCTGGCCACTTGAAGAGTGCCAGTGGACTTCCTTTTCAGGTCTGTCTATCTACAAGAAAGAAAAAAGCTGCAATGTGAATGCGATATGATACGTGGTGGTGGAGTGCCTTGATGCTCCCTCTGCTATCAGAGTTGTCTTACAGCGAGGAGAACTGGAGTCACATTTCGTTGTAGCTATTCATACTAGGGCATCGCTTTTACTGCCAGTCCCCACCTGTGGAAATGCAGTTGGGTAATGACTAATGAGCATATGACGATGAGGAGCCAGAGAGACACCATACTACTGCAAGGATGCTGTGGATAGACAAGGCTCAGAGGGTAATGGAGAAGAGCAATTATTCTTGTTTTCCTTACTGTTACAGGAAAGCGTTTGTATGTCTTGAATCCCTTTTAATAACATTGACACAGCTTTTCAAGAAATTTTACGCTTGTTTTCCTTGTGAACTTCATGGGAAGAGATACAGGAGAGAAAAGAAAGTTCAATCAGTTCCTGTGGCCTTGGAAACCAGATTCTATACATTTTCTGTCTATGAGATCCTAGGAAAAAATCATTTAATAACATTCCATAACAAAAATGAGATTTCTTCTTTCTTCATTTTCATCTCTCTGGGAAGAAACAGAAATTGCCTGTGAATTTCTGTAATTACCCCAACCACTCATTCAATAAAACATTTAATAAAATAATAGCAATTCTTCTAAACCCAGTATTACATATTTATTATTCCTTAAGCATTACATATATAAACATATTTATAAACACTTCTTCAGATTTAGGAAAGGGCCAGGTAACTTTGTCCCAGACTACAAATAAATCATTGTAATTGTGTTAAGATGCATTGTCACATCAAGACGGAGGGTTACGCCTCCTAACAAAGCCATTGCTTTTTGACTTTACCATTTTCAATCATTCAGTTTTGACTTTCAGGTTATACTAAAATACATCTGTGATATGCTAGACAGAATGAGCTGCTTAAATCTCTCACTGCAAGGCATTTCTCTAAACTCTCTAATATTTTTTTCTGGCTCTTCACTGCATCCTTGACAATCTTTCAGTATCTTTTCAAATGTGTTCTGATATCAGTCTCACCAATGCTGTAAACAGAGGTAAAAATCACCTCTCTTTCGTGCTGATTTCGCATGCTGCCACATTCTTTGCACCCACCTGTTGTTTCCTATTTTCATTACCCGTATTAAGGAGTGGCTTCATGGATACCCCAATACATCTGAAGGGCAGTGTTTTGCCACCCAGAAATGAGAAAGAGTGCAAAGCAGGAAACCACACCCAGATTTTTCCACCAGACACAGAATCTTGAAAATCTCTAGCACAAGGTGACTAATTTCAAATTACAGTGCTTGAAAACTGAAAATGCTCCAGGATCTTCCTCCACCCTCCAGTGCCACTTCAGAGAGGTACTGCTCTTCTGTAGGTCTTGTGTGGATAGTTCCATATGGACGTCTCAGATACCTTAGTGCATCTCACATGTCATTAGCCTCCTTATTTAGGTAACCACACTCAGACCTTTGGTTCCCTTTGCAGTCAGGGAAGAGACCTAAGCAACTCCAAGGCTGATTTAGCCTCCCCTGCTATTATTTACTTTGCGCCTGCCATCTGGTAGCCTCACTTGCTACTTCTCAATTCTAGCATTAGAAAGAAAAATGAAGTCTTTCTCTGCTTACCTTTGCCATGTCATCATCCCTGATTTTAAGACCAATAGCATATATTCCCACCTTTTTTTTTTCGTCAGGCTGAGTCCCAGTCTTCTTTGCTGTTCTTTACATAAGAGTTTTTTCATAACTTTGATCATCCTTGTCATCCTTGAGCATTCCTTGTCATCAAACTAATAATCCCCCTGAAATCTAAACATGATAGTGAATTTTTTTTTTTAAAAAAATGAATAAAATCAGTAGAACTATCACTTTTTGAAGGGAAAGCTCTTTAGACTCCCCTGAAAGCCACAGGAGCCCTTCCCATGACTTCAGGCTATGAGCTCAGTACATAGAGGCATACAGTCTGGTCCCAGAGTGAAAAACTGCACTTCAAAAGTGTAAAGGAAGCAGAAATCTGAGAATTTCCCATTATGGGTTTAATCCGGATCCTTAGACATTAATGATAGAGTTTCTTTTTACATCAGGGTTTGTTGGACGAGACCCAGGCTATCTGTAAAAATGCAGAGCATATCTTTTATTAAACATTTTGTTATTTAATATGCCATTTTCTGATGTATATTTGATAAAAAAAATTGTTACCAGAAGCATTCTTGTTACCAGTGACATTTAAACACAAATGCAAATTTATATATGAGTAATTGTGTTTCAAGAGTAACTGTGTGCATAAGTCAGCATTTTGCAAATGTTACAAAAATGTACAAGCCCAAGCAGAAAAAACTACTTGCCCATCTTCTGCTACATTTGATGTAATGAAAGGTAATTACATCCTATTCACATATTAAAAGAAAGCACTCATCTTGGATAAGACCTTGATTGAAAATCTGTTGAAGTTAATGGAAGTCTTTCAGTTGGTTTGGGTAGATTGTAGTTCAGGCTTTCAGGAGGAAAATAAGGTATTGCAGAGCTGCTAAGAGATCTCTTGGGGTTACAAATGAGGGATTGTCACCACAGGGTTCAGGTGCTGTAGAAACATCTCCTCTTCTGAAAGTCTTGCCTCTGGCACTCATCTTCTTGTTGCACTAACATAAAGTGCTGTTGACTCACACCTACCAGAGGTGAAAATCCAATCTCACATATGTCTTTGCCATATAAGAACATTTAGAAAAGAAATACATGTCCTTAAAATTGTATAAATTCACCTTACATGACTAAGAAAGAGGCCATTTCTAAAGGATATTGTTTAAAATGGAAATGCATTCAAATAAATGGATTCTTGGCTTGAAATAACCTTTACAGTAAGTGAATGGTCTATTTTGAAAGTATGATGGGTGTTCTGTGGGGCAGTACTGTATCTTAATTTTATTTCATTACTATAGAGAGTTTTCTCTGTTTATGAAAATGCTATGCAAAGTGAGATCTATGGATTTCAGAATGGGAAGGAGCAGGAAATTTTGTCTTAAAAAGACATTTGCCTTTCTGTTTCTCATCATTCTTTAGTATCATCAAAGACCAGAGCCAGAGACTCAAGGGAAGATGAGGTTTCATAGGCACTATATCAAACACAAAATAAAAATCAGTCCCTTCCTATGAAAGCTCGTATTTTAAATGAGTCAGAGAAAGAATGGGACCAAGGAAGTAGGAAAATTCCTATTGTAGTGACAGGTGCCGAGAGAACTTTATCTGGTCAAATCCAGAACAGGAATTAAGGATCTTAACTGGGCAAATCTCAGCTCTACTTACAATGAAGTGATTTTACAGCAAATGACTTGATAAGCAGAGAAAAATCTAAAGAAGCCATTAAACAACTATGGAGTTATGGGAGAGACTAAAATTTTATGTCTTTTGTGACTTGAACAAAACACTTCTGAAAGGCTGATCACCACACCAGCATAATCCCCATAGTCCCCATCATCTATGTCCATCTCTTTTGGATCCCAGAGCTGAACTTTGCTGTTGAGGCTGAACTGCTGCATAGGTACAATGCAAAGATTGCAGGTTAGCGAGAGCAAAGTCTAAGGCTGTTGCTTAGCCGTTGTGGCTCTTGGATGGTGAGTCTCAAGTGTCTTCTTCCAAGGTTGCTTGGTACTTCACTGGGGGAAATAGACGTGCTTGCATGTTGTTGGGCAACTGAGCTGTTAGAAGGATGCTTTTACATCAGTGTCAGAGACAGGAACCTAAATTCTGCAGAACCTGCCTGGTACTTTTTTCATCCTTTTCTTGGATCAGGCGTCACTTTGCTTGTGGAAGTCTATACAAGGACTAGGGACTGAACTCACACCTTCCAATAGCTATTTGTACAACATGACAAAACCCCAAAAAGCAGAAACAGAAGCAACTCTGGTTATGGGTAGGAGGGAGTGTTTCTCCTTGCCACGTAGCAATACCATAAGGCAGCAAGAACAGGAGACTGATTCCACCTGTGGGTTTTTTTGCCAGAGACTAGAAATGGGGCTATGTGACTGACTTTCATGCTCAAACATGAGCCATTAAAAGTTCATGCTGGAAAACGGGACCTAATGTTATACATGTCCACAAGTGTTATTCAAGCAGCAGTAGGTTACTGCCTGTGCCACTGGATGTTTACCTGCTGTTAATATATAATACAGTTGGTTTGTTGGTTGATTTTCTGCAACATGATATCCCCTTCCTGCAAAAAGACAAGGAAGATCAAATGTGGAATGTTCCAGATCCTGAACAGGAATATGAAGGTCTCATGCTGGGATTAAAGCACATTTATAAAATAGAGTTGAAAATAAAACTTATAGAATAATTCTCAAGTAGAGCTTGAGGAACCACAACTGTAAAGAAAATATAAGTCCACTGCTTCCTCCTTGCTTTCAGAAAGTGTCTGCACTTAGGAAGGCTTAAAAAGCTAAATGTGAGTATTTTCCAACCCCCAAAATACCAAAATACCAAAATCCTCATGAACTTTAAGGACAGCCGAGGCAGTGTGGACTCTAGAACACTTTCTGGTAGATTCCAGATGCTCTAGAACCTGGGACCTAAACACATATCATCCTTGAAAACAGCACTTTGCCGAGGTTTCTGAGCCAAGGACCTTACCCTGATTGTAGACAACCAACGCAGGCCAGTCATCTCCAGTAAAATGCAGCAACAAGGAGGCACCTTGATTGTTCAATAGGTTAGGAGTTAAGGTATTCATTCCCCTTGGAAGCAGTTTCCAGGTTCCTCAAGGAGGAAAGTGCCCTAGTTATTGGCTGTAGGAGTAGCCTTGGGTTGGTCTTTCCAAGTCAGGAAGGGAGAAGGAAAATTTTGGAGAATAGGGTGGAGGAAGGGTGAAAGGTAGCTGCCTGAGTTGGCTGTGGGTTGGGTGCTTTCTGATACAGCAATGTTCAGAATCTGATGTATTTTATACAGAAAGCAATGGAAAAGAATTGTAAAGTTTCCCTTCCAGAACATTCATCTCTAGTAGGTAAGGTACTTTTCTGAGACCTGTGGGTTCAAACCCATCAGGAGAAGAAGAAATCATTGAATTTTGTCCTTCTCTTCCCTAGCGAGCATTGTAGCCATCACTCTGGGGGATGCACATGCAGTTGTGTTTTGTTCATGCTCCCATCCATCAGGTGTATACGTCTCAGCTCCATCCCCATGGGCACCGTGGAAAGTCTGGTGTATACAATTAGAGAAAGTGTGGTCCCTTGGAGAGGAGCATGTTTGACTGGGGGGGCCTGAGGGCTGTACCCTTAGATGGCACATGCCAGTGCCTCGAAGGTCAGAAAGGAAGTCCTGAGGATCCAAAATCACAGGCTTCAGTGCCTAAAGATGTAGTTAAGTACACTAGTGCTTTTGCACCTCAAAACCCAAACTGTGTTGCTTGGAGCTGTAAGAGATTCACATATTCTGTGGCTTGGGAGAGGGATAGATAAGGTAAACTGAACAGGGGGCTAGATTTCTACATATGCCACTGTTTTCATAGCCACATCACATTGCAAACAATGTTTATTTCCTCATCCATTATCCCCTCTAGACTTATTTCAACATTACGGCTTGCTTTCAGCTTTTCCTTCCAGCTGCCTTTGTGTTTCAAATTGTCTTCCCCAAGATTGATCTAATTTTGTTATTTTCTTCTCTTATTTCTAATTTCTCTAAATCTGCCGATATTATTGCTCTACCCTGATGGGGCTCACTGCT
This sequence comes from Theristicus caerulescens, assembly GCA_020745775.1. Taxonomy (NCBI): domain Eukaryota; kingdom Metazoa; phylum Chordata; class Aves; order Pelecaniformes; family Threskiornithidae; genus Theristicus; species Theristicus caerulescens. The sequence continues at coordinate 6,879,292 of CM036583.1, forward strand.
CCTCCCAATTGAACATAATCTGTAAGCTTCATTAGCGTGCTGTTTGCTGTCTCGAGCAAGGGGCTGCTTATTTTCTTTTTTACTGAGTGCTCCAATTTCCCCCATCATTCGTTGCTGAGCCATAACCCACCATTCACATCTGAAAAAGCTGGAACCAAGGAGCAAACTGCCTCCCTGCAACTCCTTTAGCAGGACATCTGTACCTTGTCAAAGCCCCTGATGTTATTGCGCAACAAGAGAAAGTAATGCAAGTCAAGAGTGAGCCTTGTCAAGTTTGGACGTGTAACTTGGGGCTCTACCAGGATTAATTATGCCTTCTGCTGCTTTACACACTCATGTCATCAATAAATTCTAATAAACAGGAGTAGGATGTTCTTATTCATGTCATTCCAGAGGAATTAGAACACAGTAGTGTTATTTAGCAATGCAGATGTTTTATTATTGTGTTGTTTATGTGAAAGTGGATATGACATGAAGAGGTATATCAAATGAGCAATAGAGAGAAGCGAGCTGTGCTCCCTTTTTGATTATGCATATTTATTCATACTGCAGAAGTTACTGCATATAGCAGAGTCTTCTAAGATGGATTGCTCAGTTTGGAAACCTAGACTCCTCTCTCTCCCCCCCCCCCTTTTTTTTTTGTAAAGTTTAGATATGTCAATACTGCCTTTGTACAGTATTTATGAGTTCCTTCTTTAAATTGCACCTTAATTGGTTTAGTCACCACAATTGCAAAACAGGAACCTAATCACCAGAAGCTAAGTAAGCAGAAAAAAAATAATGATTTGGAGCTGTCTGTCTACTGCTGCCGAACAGACACACTGGGCACGGTTTAAAGCTATAATTGCATTGTGGCACTGGCTTGCTGTTCCCAGCACATGCATAATGTAGCTCCCAGTTGTAGACTGCCACATATCCTGCTGTATTTACCCTCAGATGCCAGCAGAGCACATGCCACCCACAAGTGCTGCTTCCCAACAGTGTAAAACTGTCACACTTTCAATTAGATGCCCCAAAGCACTTTATTGCCCACTGGAGGGTATAGTCATATCTTGATGGAAGAAGATTATGGGCTAAATGCATCCATAGTAGTTCTCCGCAGGCTGTAGCAGAATTACTTTGGGAATGAAATTGGATGAATTACCCCGTTCATTCTATTGATCATAAAACAAGGCTATGCACTGCTGCTTTTTGAGGGCAGAAATTCTTGACCACAAAGAGTTGGGCCAGTATATGGACTTATTACTTCCCTGAAGGCTTCCACAGCCAGAGAAGACAAAAAGCACAGGTAGCAGGAGATCTTGCTGCCCTGACTGTACATATCTGCAGCTGTGTATTGTTGTGCAAATAGTCACTGCAGAGACAAGCTCTACCTCTCTAGACCCTGGGCAAATCTGCCCCTCCATTTCATTTTTCTTCACCTCTCAGGCTTGTGTCTTTGTGTACTGCTGCCTGTGTACTCACAAAACAGAGGCACTCCATAGAAAACTTTCATGGCCATCATCTAGGCTTAGAAAAATGATTGTATTTGAGGGAATTAAAGATGTACTGCACTCCAGTAACCCCTCTTAAGGCAATGTTAAGCAGCATTAAGCTATCTCACATAATCTCATGACTGTAGAAGGCTAAGAGCATGCATGTGGATAGGCAGCTGTTAACATGTGAACAGCCACACTGGCAGGTGGGTAGCAATTTGTTAAGCCATTGTAACTTGATTGTATGTCTAAGCCTGTGGATGCAAAAATTTAAAGAAGAAAGTAAATAGTATATATCTTGATGCTGAAAGTTTTCGCAGCATCTAGCCAAAGAGGGGGACAATATTTTGGAAAAGTAATACGAGAAGGACGTATAAATACGAATCGCCTAGAAATGTTAGTCACACTAAAATGAAAGGCACTGAGCCCAGATTTAATAGCATACATAAGCACATGTGTAGTTTTAGGAATAGGCAGAGCCTTTTCACCTATACTGCTTCCAACTGAGTACTTAAGATTTGCATGTGTGGAAATATCCTAGGTTCCTCAAAGGGAACTTCCATTGAATCCTTCTCTAGTGACAGGCATGGCTCAGCTTTCAATTCGGATACCTAAATGAGTCTATGTACATCTGTGTCTGCAGGTAGCAGTATGCATGTGAGCTTTGTGTCTGAGCTCCCACTGGAGCCAGTGGAGATTTAAGCAATGAAAACCAGAGATGTTCATCTGATAAGCTAGTAAACGTCCACTTCATGACGAGCTGAATCACTCTTGGTGTGCCTCTTCCTGCTAGATCTCTGAGAAAAAAACCCTAGGGTAGACACCTATCCCATAGATATGTACATCTGGTGGTCTGAATCTGGACCTACCAGCAAAGTTTGTGAAAGCTTTATCTTTTCCTTTTCCTCTGTTTTTTTTTTCCTTTTTTTTTTCCCCCTAAGATGGCATTTGTTCATGCAGCTTCACTGTGGTGCCACTTCAAGTTTGCTTCAGCTTCAGTAATTAACTTAGGCAGCTGAACTATGTCTTACAGGGTTTATATCACTGATGTACTTAGGAACTTTGCTAAGCCAGAGTTCAAAATACATGTTTAAATCCTGTACAAGATCAGGGCCTTGCTTAAATAAATGTGTGTGTTAATTTGAGCCTAATTGGCTTAATATTAACACCACATGACTATTAAGAATCAATTGATTTAGTTTTAACACAGAGCATCACGTACATATCTAATTTAGAAAGCTCAAAGAAATTGAATGCAAACAAGGCTGAGAGTGTAACAGTGAAGTTACAAATTTAAACACACGAGAGCCAGGGTACAGAAACAGTGCGGTTCTTCCAGTGTAGCAATAATAATTCAAGCATATTGTATCTATATAATATTTTTATTACCAGTCAGACTATTAAATGCATACTTAAATCTATGCACGATACGCAATGTGGGCAAGTCTATTGTTACTCTGAAAACTATAGCTTTTTCATTTCCTAATTGCAGTTTCATGGCACTGCCAAGGTTTTGTGTTTAATTTATATAGGGATTTCTATGGTCCTTAGAGCTGTTAATAGAATGGATTCACAAAGACCCCTACTATAAGGAAGGCAAGACTGGTAAGAATGCTATTCATCACACCACCTTTCATCAGCAGGATTAAAAGAGTTTTTATCTACATTTTGCAAAAGGGAACGGAGTCACAAAGCGATGACCTCATTTACCTACTGCTGAGCAGCAGGCCAGTGGAAGCACTAATAATAAAATCAAGGCCACACAGGTCCTAAACCAATGCCTCCAGTGAGCCGCAGGATAGGTTATGAATCAGATATCTATATATACTTATATCTGACTCTACAAGGACAATATAAATGTGCAGGGCGAGGACCAAGACAGGTCTGCTCCTAGGACCAGCTGGCTTCAGTAAATATAGATGTAGCCTCTCAGTCTGACCAGTTCCTTAGCTGCAGATCCAGTGCTTATACAGTATATCAAAAGTGTCAGATATATGCCTGCATGGGTCTCCACATAATCCATAATTGGCAGAATTTCAGCTTTCTTTTGAAGCCACCCTTTTTTTGTTTTGTTGGAAAACAACAAGTGAGCAAGTAAACAAAATCCTTTCCAAGCATGACATAAATGAAACTTGTACATTGCTGTAATCTCAGGTTTCAGGCTGTCTGAATGTCAAAAAATTAGCTCAGTTAGCAGTATAGTTTCATGGCTTGGCACCCATTAGCAAAACACCTAGAGACATATCTTACCTGATTTGTGCAGTAACAAAGCTATGCAAGGGCTTTCTGGAAAGCCAGGGAGATGAGCATGAGTCTAGTAAGTCCCAAGAAAGAACAGCAGCCATAAAATATCTGTGTCTGATCACAACGAAGAACTTGCTCAGGGCTTCTCAGAAGTAAATGGGAAAAGGATTTGTTATCTCAAAGCTAAAGGGTAAGGGCCAATCCACAAGTGACCCAGAGAGCTGTGGGGGCACCTTCTAACATTGCATGGCAAGTATTACACAATCCCACAGGTCCCCTCAAATATCCCACAGTAAGTTTGCTCTATCGCATGAGACCCGTGGCAATCTTGTTTCCTTTTTCTTACCAGTTGCAAAGTTCTGGCTGACCCTTCTCAAGGTTTTGAGTGGTCCCTTCAATGGCCCATCATTCAGTGATCTGAGAGCTTGGGTCATTGGTATTGATGCTGTTATCTACTGTTCCTTTGAGTTTGTGAATCTGGATGTTTAATTTGTTACTTCTGTTTGTTATCCTAGTCTTTAATACTGAATGGCATTAATGAGATACCTGCACAAATCAGACATGCTTCTTTCCACACATCCGTACCCCATTTAGCCCAAATTAAGACTAGTACATGTTGGACAGGGCTAATGTAGCAACTTCAGGGCTGAAGCTTGATGCTGTACTAACACTGTGGTAGGCTTTCCAGACTGGTGTTCAGTTGCACTGTTTAGATTAAACACCATAAAATAGCATTTACCTCATCCAGATGCAGACAAGAGACCATATGTCTCCCTGGGGTAACCTGGACCACCTAGAAAAGGAGTTAGCCTGTGCCTCCAGCTTGCCGTTGGGACTCACAAGTGTGAGCGAAGGGATGTGCTAAGAGCTCATTGGAGGAGCTCCTATCTGGCCAATGTACAGGCATGAGCTCAGACTCGAGGGAAGAAGAGATGGCAGCATCTCCGAAGCCAAAGCAACCTATCTATCATCTTGCCTGAGCTTTCTGAGCCTGTGACTTGGTGCTGCTCCAGTGCAGAGCAGCTGAGTGCTGCAGTACACCCCAGGCAGTCGTTCTTTAGAAGAGCTGCAGTGCCAATGGTTAGTTCAATGCTCAGAGTAGATTAGCTCAGCTGGCAATGGTGCCAAATCCAGGGCTTGTAGCAACCAAAAATTCAGTGTGTGTGATTCACATCACCTAACCTCAACTGTTTGAAGGATCAGCATCTAGTCTAGGATGGTCATATGACCTTCCTCTGTAGGGTCCTTCTCCCTTCCTTAGAAGACAGAAGGACCTTCTGGTGACTCATCCCATCCTGACGGAGGTGATATGAACCATCTTATGCAAATCTCTCTACCTTGTTTACAGGAAGAGCTAAAGTGACTAGTTGGCCTATTTCATGATGGGTAGCAAAATGAGATGAATCCCACCTTAATAGGGAATCAATTTTAAAACTTGGGGTGTCCATGGCAGCTTCCAAATCTGTGCACTTTGTCTGATCATAATAAGGAGCACACTGCTTTATTCCCTTTAAGCCAGTGGTTAACATTTTGCTATGCATTTCCTTTTGCTTAGTAGCCTAAAATGAGTAGTTATATGCCATAGTCACTGTTGCACCATGCCTCTATTTTGGTCAGATTTTTAGACATTCCCTGGCAAATGGGTTGTAGCTTTAAGATATGAACATACACCCTAGGTTCAGGCTTCAAAATGGGGAGAAAGTAAGAAATAATAGGTTGTCAGCTCTCTTTAAAAAGGTGCATGCATCAGGAGAGAAAATAAAGACGCTATTGCTGTGCATAGGAGACTTCAGAAGCATTCAGATAATACTTAGATCTGCTTTAATGATTCCATTTAAGCTGTCATTTTCAGCATTTACCTTGCAGCATTCAAAAGCAACTACACTTACATGTTCTCAACAGACTCAGTGCCAGTCTTAGATAGAAGAAAAAAAAGAAAAAAAAAGAAGAAAAGAGAGGAAAATGAAAAGTGCCATACAGTATGTTTCAAAGAAGAAATTCCTTGCAGGAAATTAGCAGTAATTTTGGGGCCACCGCTGTTGAAGAGAAATAAGTTTCAAGAGAAAAGTGAGCACACTCTTTTTTTGTAAGCAGTAACAAAAGGCAGAAGCAGAAACAGGCTCATTACAAGGCTTAAAGGGGCACAGGCAAATATTTTGGAGCAGGAGCTCTGGAATCAGGGTGCTCTTCTCTGTAAGACCCTGCATAAATCATTTCACCTCCTTTGCTTCAGTGTTTCTGTGTGGTTTGTAATAATGGGAACAGTGAAGCCATGCTCAAGTTGGCACTGCGGAGCTCAGGTTTTCCTCCCCAGGTGGAGCCTTGCGGATGAAGCTCGGGGCTGGGATCTGTTTTTGGTTCAGTGCTGACACAGCTTTCCTCTGTGGCCTTGGGCAAGCTGCTTAATCTGCTTGCTGCTTACAGCTTTGACAGAGGCACTCTTGACAAACGCTGTGCTGTGATTTAAGTCCTTCCACGCTTCTCTCAGATACAGATTGCCTCTTCATGCTGCCCAGAGCCACAGGGGATGTGCACCCTCATTTCAGCCTCTCTAGCTCGCATCCCAGCATCTCCACTTAATCCTTTGCAATTCCAGGCTGTAGACATGCAACCTCTTCTGCTGACTGCTGCAAGAAGAATAATATCTAGCATATGGGAGCCAAGGGGGTACATGGGTTGGATAATGCTATCTTCACCAGATCTGGTTGGACTTCAGTCTCCCATCTGCAAAAGTGAGTTCAGAATAACATCCCCTTTGTCAGGCTGCTCTCCATACACCACAAGATTTCTGGGAAGCTATAAGGCATTTCTCTGTATCTAAATAATAAAACAGATGAAGAAGGTGGATGTTACATATTTATTGAAATATTTCCTTACCCTGTACCTCTTTGAAGAATTCATTTATAACCAGACATTTTGGAAATTGAAGTCCTGTGTTTATGGAATAAGTGGGATAGCTGAGGTTAAATGCCAAGGGCCCTTCCTAGGCCGTGGGGACATTAATGGCATCCTGCTGCCTGTGAGGCACACACTCCAGCTACAGAAATGTGTGAAATTAGCAACAACACTTTCTTTTCTTTCTTTCTTTGGCTTCCTTCCAAATTCACCTCCGCCTTCTCTCTCTGGATGCAAACCAAAGACAGTAGATGCTATAGTGTGTATCCTCAGGAGCACCTCTGCAGATTAAACGCCTGCAGCTATTGTGCATCCAAAGTCTCTGCTGAAAAATCCTTTCTGTGACAGAGGAAAATTAAAAATCTAAATTCAGAATGGAGCCAAATTACCTACTCTTGCTACGGGAAGTCTGACATATCATTACAAACTGGTTTACTTGTCCGTGTCCAATTTAATGTGCCTGGCTTTTCTTATGAAAAAGAAAAAAAAAAAAAGAAAGAAAAAATGCCAGACAAACAAACCAAAACAGAAGAAAAGAAAAGCAAGTAATGATTTGTTATCTCTGCAGCAGGTGTGAAGTGGACATTGTAACACAAATTGTTGGGGCTTCCACTAAGGGAGATTCAGGTAGGGACTGTGGGATCCAGAGCTTCATATTGGACCAGATAAGGGGTCTGAGCCACTGCCTGGTGTTTCCCCTGGAGTGGCCCCTGGTAGCTGCTTCAGAGGCAAGCGCAAGAAACCCTGCAGAAGGCAGATATGGAATAACTGGCCTACAGAGAAGTTTGTTCCTCAACTTCATTAATTAGAGGCTAGCTCAAGCCCTGAAGCATAAGGGTTTATATCCTGAGACTAAGCAGTGATGAGAATGAGCTGCTGGTCTCTGTCTGGGTTGGGAAGTAGCTTCCTAGGCAAGAAATGTCCCTGAAAATCTGTTCCCTGTCAGAAAGACTGCTTCTCCTCCCAGCACAGTATGGTCAGGTCTTCTGGAGCGTGCACGCTTCTCCAAAGCAGTTCAGCTGTTCTGGAGGGGGAGCCTGGGTCTTGTCTTCAGGTATCCCACTCTGTGGCTCTGCAGAAGGGGCTATCACAGCTCCCATCTGTGACTGGCCACTCCGAGATACAGAAAACGGGAATCCGGCTGCTCATCAAGGATTCATTACTTCTGAAATGCCCTGTACCACCAGGTGATTGACCATGGCAAAACTGTTGAGGCAGTTGTCTACAACAAGCAAAGACAATCTGTCCCTGTTCAGCATTCATCATACTGTTAAGGATGAGCTATGCATTGCACATCCCTCATCCCCCGTAGTATCCTGGGTCAGAAAACTCTTTAAGGAAGGTATTTTAGTCTTAGATGTGGTATGTAGAGCTGGTCAGAACAAAATGCTGATTTTCATCAGAAAACTTGAAGGCAGTATAATGACATGTTGTTGAAGCGCTTAAAAATGAAATACAGCTTTTCAATAATGTGCAGACATTCTAGTCTCCAATTTTCAGAACAGGAAGCATTTTTTTATTCCTTCAAAGTAACTTTTCACAAGGACGCTCACTGTTATTATGTAGCAGCATTTTAAAATGTGTAAATGTTTTTAAAATGGACTGAAACATTTCTATTTACTGTCATGAAAAGTTTTTATTGATCAAAACTTGACTTTTATTGTGCCTTATTTTCAAATTATATCTCCCTGGAAAAATATTTTTTTCAGGGTTGGAGAGGGGCTAGCTGCAATTCAAAGCAGAAAAAGAACTGTTGCAAACTTGCAATGTGTTTAATGGAAAAGGACATCTGGTTTCCATGTAATGCTAATTTAAAGTATTCAGCACTTGACAGGTGGAGCCTGGAATGGAAGTGGGTGGTGAGGGGTGTGGGAAGCATGGAGGAGACAGAGGGGTGTTAAGGATGGCCAGCATGATAACAGGGTAATCTTTCCTTTTAGGAAAGAAAATCTTTTAAAAATGTTATTTTAGTTTTTGTTTCATCAAAAAAAGATTTTCCAAAAAAAATTGTGGTTGACTTTTTGAAGATCTTAGTATATAGCTATATAAATATGTTTAAATCAGTTCCAGGTTTTATCTGTTTAAACTAAATGCAGACCTCTTTAAGAAACTACTTTCTCCTTGCCTTCATAAAACAAGACAGAAGAAAACAAAAGTACAAAACAGAACAAGCAAACAACCTCCTTTCTCCCCTAAAATTACCCTCAAAACACACTCTTTCAGGACAACAAAAAAATCTGCAAATGCTTTTGAAAATAAAACCCCATCTTTTTCTTGGGAAAACACGTATAGACAAAAATACACAAGCTAAACTGATAAACACAATTGACCTGCTGTGATGTTAACTTAGAGCTCATCGATTTCATTTCTGATGTGCCACAGGAACATTCATTTGCAGTGAGTGCTAGCTACGACCTTTTCATTAGTGCTGCAGCACCTGGATTGCAGCTTTGGGCTGGTCAATGCAGATGGGCATAGGCTGGCCTGGGGTCTTCTGCTCTTGCTTCTCTCTGGCCAGCTGTGAGCTAATTAGCTAATGGCAATGGGCTGTTATCATGAAAGGCAGGACATGTTAGCCCAGGTACAATGCTGGAATAAGTATGAGGCTTCTGAGCTCAAGATCTATGTTGCGACAGGATATTGAAAAAAGGAAAAAGGTAATTTGAGTTAATCCTGGTTATTTCGTCTAAGCAGGCGCTTGTAAGACCATTTTCAAGATTGCATCCAAGCATCTTCCAGTCATGAATTATGCATTTCAATAAATGGCCTGCTCTGTCCTCCGTGATTGTTAATTTGGGATCTGGGTCACAAAATTGAGTGCGACCCATTGGGAGTCACTAACTCTGACAAACTCAGCCCTGTTGGGGCATTTCTTCATTCAAAAGCCAGGAGATGAATGGGTTGAGGCAGATGCTGCTCTCACTGAAATGAGCAATTCATCCCACACAGGGCTTCATGGAGATGATGAGTCCGTTACCTCCTACATCTCAGCACTAGGAGGCAGTTGGATCTAAGAATGGGTTCAGCCCATTTTTTTTTTTTTTCAGATAAAATTTTCTGTCTGCAAAATGGCATATCTGAATTTAGGTTGGCCTTTAAAGTTTTCTGGAGTGGGGTGGCTGCATGCTTGCTCCCCGTCCTCTCTCTAATTTTGTTAATCAGGAGCCTGCCTGCACCACACCATTCATAACTGCCTGGGAGAGCTGTGACAAGTAAATTTCAATCTCTCAGCGGAGCTGATATTCTTAGAGCTGCAGGAGCAGTCATCATGAAGGGGAAAGCTGTGAACGCCAATAAATTATTGAAGAAAGCAGGAGAAATATTTCCTTCTGTTGACACATTGGCATTCACCTTTGGGAATGTAATCATGGGAAAGGTAGGCAATCTTTTGTCATAGGGACCTTTCGCTCGGAGAATTCAGTCTTTTTAAAACCTTAGTAGGGAGCCTGCAGGCTCTCAACATGGAAGGAATATTCAAGCTATAGGACATCTTCAGACAGGCACGTTGCTCAGAAATGACAGTGAAACTGAATCAACTCTGCTGCACATTAAAACATGCTCGATGATACAACAGGAGGTTTGCGGGGTAGGTGGTAAACCCCTCCAGCTCCCTGACCCCTGGGACAGGATCTGCTCAGGAGTGGGATTGTTTTCTATGAATAAAACAAGGCAGCCTTAAAAAAAAGTCAGAGTATGAACATGGCAGAATGTAAAACTCGGATGAGAGCAGGAGGTGGAAGCCAATGGAGACCTGTTAGTCTAAGGCAGAGAATGAGCAAGGGCATGCCTGCCAGGAAGGACATTCCCTCTTGGGCTGTGCCTCAGAGGAGTGTCTGGGGGCAGGACTGGAGAGCTGGGATTGTGCAGGGGTTTCTTCTTCTCACCTGAAACTCTGACTTTCCCTCCTTCTGCCACCATGGACAAAAATTAAGCTGCCCAGGCCTGGCAACAAGGAGGATTAGTTCCTCTGAATTTTGAATTCTGCTTGGAAAGCCATCAAATTAGCACTGATGTTTTATTCCAACATCAGAAACGGCAGGGAAAAATACCCAGGAGCTCCCTGGATTTAAATCCACAAAATCAGCTCCAGTTTTGTTTAGACAAGATGAGTGAATAACCCCCCTCCTCAGCATCATATTTGGCTCAAATCACCAATTTACAAAAATCTAAAACTGCCCCTCCAGCAAATTAAGGGATTACGTCAATCACTCAAGTCCAGTCTACCTGACAACAGCACGCAGCAACAGGGCAAAAGGTTTGATGCTCTGCTGGAATGTGATAAGGAGAAAATGCCAAATGACACATAGGCAAAGTTATTACCAGCGAGATGAAGACAAACTGGAGGGAGTTCAGAGAAGTGCAACAAAAATGATTAGAGAGCTGGAGGGGTTGATTTACAAGGAAAGTTTTGCAAGAACAACCGTCAATATGCACAGCAGGGCTGAGCAACATCTGAGGGGGGAGAGAGAGCCCGTTGCAAACGTCTGAACAGTGCAAACACCCAGGGAGGAACAAAATTACCCAAGGGGGAAATAACTAAGATAATGGGTTGAAATTAAGAGAAAGAGGATAAACATCAAAATAACTTCTCAGTGGAAAGACTGTGGAATAATCTAATATGGGAAGACGTAGAAGTCCAAACCAAACAAGCTATAAATTCCTTCCCAGAGACCCTGCAGATACAAACATCAGCCACAATTAACTTTAGAAACTGAATATTTCTAAGCAACAGGTAACAGAGCTTCCAGAAGAAGCCAGGTGCGAGAAGCCATTTAAAAGGGATGGTTTCCAGATAATTCAGTGTTAACTTCCTTGCTGTTTGAAACCACATTGGGGAGGAGGTGGAGAAGGCTCTCACTTTCAGTTCAGTGGGTGAAGTGAGCACACTGGAAGCTCCCAAAAGTGCAGTTTTGGCAATCCGGTCACTAGCATACTCCTCAATGAATAGTTTTCCAGTTGAGATAGTTGGTTTAAATCTGCCTCAGGTCTGGAGTGACTGGAAATCAACACCAGATAATGGCTGCTTGGTAGAAGATGTGACATGAGTTAATGCTTTGAACAGCATGATCAGCATTAAATTAACATCTACACTGACAATCTTGCCAAAGAAATCCAGAATGGGAGGGACATTAGTAATGAACTCCACGTTCACCTTTGGAGTGAAGTCATTAGCAAGGTAAACTTTACCTCATGGTCTCTGAACCTCATCTCCACCACCACATCGCCTAGCTCCTGGATGGGATGTCAAAGCAAATAATTTAGCATATTTCCTCAGCATACTAGAAATAGCTGCAATTAAAGAAAAGTTATATTACAGAAAGTTTTCTTGTTAGACGCTGTTATTTTTTAAGTAACTTTTTTAAAGCCATTTCTTGACAGGGAAGGCACAAGCAGTTTGTTGCCTGTGAGCTGCTACGTCTGGTGGTATAGATGGTAGTAATAGCTGCAATGAGTAAGGAAGCAGCATGGGAATCTCCTACAGCGTGGTATTTGAAGGTCTGGCTGAGCAAAGCCACTTAGGCCATTTCTAGTTTATTGTTGTTACACTTTGGTGTGGCTTTCCAGTAATTTATAGGGGTGTTTGTTGAGTTCATGAGCTCTTGAGACCTGCATCCAATAAAATAGTGATGTACTTTCTGTTGACTGAAGGCAGAAGCATATATCATTGCATGCAGTGGGTCTGATATCATTTTATGCTGGATGGGGAAAAAGGCTGTAAGGCTCTAGCTTAGTCAAAAGAAGAGGAAAAGTAAAGAAAAATGTCAATAAAGGACACTGCATTGTGAAGGGCACTGTTTTATTTCTAGTTTCCTCAGCTTGACACATTAAGTTAACAGGCAAAGAATTTGGTATGTTAATCATATCCTTTACTAGAAGATCCGAGATTAGTTTATGATCTCTTTCTGAGCTTGATATAAAGCCACAGAAGTTAATGAGCAGCTATTAGATTTATCATTATTTATATACACATATATATTCCCTAAATTTTCATCTGTATTTTAACATTTCCAAGATGTAGAGTACTAATCCTTTATGCCCTTGCAGTGTTAACAACAATATCCTTTTAAATTTAATTAACATTTTAAAAAGTTGCCTCTTCCTCTACCATTAGCTTCTTCCTCTCTATCAGACAATAACTGATGGATCAGACTTGGTTAATTAGCTGTACAGAAGAGGAAAAATCACCAAAGGAGCGAGGTTTATTCTTAAAATAACTTATTTCTTTCCACCTACAGACTAGTCCAGACATACAATGGTCAGGCAGCATGCAGAACAATCCTATCATGTAGGAAGCAACACGAAAAGAGTATCGGTTCCTGGAGTGACCGTGTGCCTCTGTGTAAAATAAACATAAAAATCTCCTCCTTGCAAAAGACAAAGTCAGCAGTGCTTTTGCTGGTTTTGTCAGAAGTCTAAGCTCATTCACTCATCAAGAAAAAGGACCTGGGAGCTTCTCTGATACGATATCACCTGGTAGCGCAGCCCACAACAGCGATTTAATGACAGTCTTCAGAGGTACACACTACTGGATCCCAGCTAATGACAACCCAACTAATGACCCCACAGCCACCTACCACAGAGGCCGGGACGGAAGTGATGTGGCTCTGCACATCCATGAGAAATAGCAGGTCATTTCAGTGGAGCAAATATTTCTGTTGGCCAAATATTTCCATTAACTTTCCATTGCCCTGGGACAGAGCGATGTGGAGGCATCATACTTTCACACTGGCACAGCCTCCTCCATGGCATCAGCAGACGGTGACACCAGTCAGGTCACAGACCATTCCCAGCCTGTCTGGCTTCACCAGCGATCGCAGGTGAGTGGGTCTGGCTACGGGCCATTTGGAGGGAGAAGTGATGAGCGGAAAGTTTTGTTTTGTTCGTTAAATTCATCTTGGGATTTCCCTCTGACTGCTACCAGTGGAAAGTGTTAGCATATGAATTATTTAACATAAACTCAGGGACTGTAGTAAGTCTTCCGACTGTCTGACTTCTGTGGAGATTTGTTTAGCTGACAGTTTATATTCCTCTGTGACAGATGCATTTTCCGATCCTAGATTGTACCTTGTGCTGGTCCAAAAAAGGCAGCTTCAGTGTAAAAGCAGGGAGACCTTAAGAGAAAAGGGCTCTTGTGTAGAGAAATCGGTTAGGATTTAAAGCTCATCATTTCTATTGTTAAATCAGTTTTAAGAAAGAAATAGATCATAATTCAAATTAAAGGTCATCTTCGATCTGTCTCCATCTCCCTGCTTTCTTGTTACTCCCTTTGTTCAGAAAAGGAATAAAACCCATATTATTACTCAGATGTAAAGCCTTAAAGGGAGTACAGGCTATTACAGATTCTCCAGCTGTATTTTGCATCTCCATCTGAAATCAGGGAGCCTTTCTAATACCAACTGCAAACACACCTAAGTACAAATAAATGTTGCCTTGAAGAACTTATAAGGTAAATGGACAAGAGGTAGAAGAAAGGAAGCTGTTGCTGAGATGGGGAACCGAGGCACAACAAGGTTAAGTGGCTTTCTGGAGGTCGCTTGGGAAGTCTAACATTGAGCTGGGAAGAGAACCAAGCTCTTCTGAGTCATCATCCCCTGACAAGCCCATCCTTCTTTCTTTCCTACTAAATGGAACAATCCTGCATTGGTTGTGGTATAACGGTCTACATGACCGGGTAGGTCTTTTCCATTTCCAGTGTCTATGATGAGAGTAATTCTGCTTAATGGGGATGCAGTCAGCTGGTGCCAATGGTTAAGTGTTGCTTAACCAGGTGTTAAATAGGTATGAAATTCCAAGCTCTGGGCTTTGAATGCAGAAGTTGCCAAATGAAAATGAAAATAAAATAAAATAAATAGCAAAGGGGGAAAAAAAAAAAAAGAGAGAAGAAAAAGGAAATGCCCTAGGGTATCAGATCCACATGCTTACATTCAGTCTGGTGTTTTTCTTCAATTCCCATATTTCCAAGGGGGTTTAAATAGCATGTTTACTTAATAAGGTTAACAGACTATACAATACCCAGCTCCATTTAAGTAGATTCCTCCCCCTTTTTCTTTTTTAAAAAATATGCTCGATAGCTTTTTTTTAATCATCTGTCACTTTCTCTTGCAATGTCACCTTTAACTTGCTATTGAAACTCACTCTTCTGGCGAAGTCTCTCTGCTTTCCATTTGATGTGTTTATTTAATGTCTGGTAACAAAACTAGCAATTGTATGCAGGCATGAGGCAAGTAAAAGACTCCACCTATTTGCCTTAAGTTATCATTCTTAATGCTTTGTTTAGCCATCTTAAAAGTTTCTAAAGAAAGTATATCTTGTGTCTTTGCACCTGCTACTTTATAAGAGATGCATTTTCATGGAATATATAGTATTAGTTCATACTTATCTATGTTTAAGATGCCCATTCATCCTCACTGATTTTTCTTTTTAGGGGGGGGAATCTCACAAACTCCTTTTCTTTCTGCTGGGGAATCTCACACTGGTCCATTCCTCACATTTCTTCCCTTCAGTGCTTTAAAGTTTGACACATCTGAAATCCATAAATTATTTCACAGCCATCAGTGTTTCTTCCCAGGTTAAATTATTTAATGGCATTGTTTTATTGAAAGGTTCAGATTAGCTGCTGACACTTATTGACAGAAAGAAACACATCCTTCCACTGGGATAAAACATATTTTTTATTAAAGAAAGGAGTGATGTAGGATTGGGTTCCTGTCTTCTTCTCACATGAGAAAGAGGAAATAAAGACATTTGGCCCTTTAAATGACAGCGTGCCACAGTGACATGTAGCACTATCCTTTATTCTCTCCCTCTCTCTCTTTTTGTCTCCGAGTCCTTTATTTTAACATATATATTTCACTTCTTCCATCCTCCACGTTCTAGCCTTAATCCCAAATAGTAGTTGCCCCATGGACAGTGCAAGATTAAGGGATCTCAGCCGAAGAATGAAATTCTAAGCTTTGATTTTGATGGCTTTCATCATGTGGCTGGAGCTGACTCCCCAGGATCTGCAAAGCCCAGCAGCCCTGGCACTCGCCCGTCCTAAGCCAAACCCACACCGGAGGGGTTTCGTTCTGCTGGGTGGATCGGGACCCAGATGCATGAGTGATGCCGTGAGTCTGACTTGTATTCTGCTTTTCCTTGACAAGCAGCAGTTTGATCTCAGGTTGCTCCAGGAATTTACTACTGTTAAGTGCATAAGAGAAAAAAAAATAAAACAAAACACAAAAATCCCCCCACAAGCTCAAGCAAAATAAAAATAAAGCACACGCATGCACACACACTTATATGTGTATATGCACCTGTATATGTATAGATACACAGACACCCAAGCACACATATACATAAACATAGGCATGTAATTGTAGAAAACAGCACTTTTCTTCCTTGTTATGAGCAGACCCATTCTAGCTTCACTGTGCAAAATTCGGAACTTAACTACAGTGCTACAGAAAACAGCAGAGGTCTTCCTCATAAGGGTATTATGAATTCAGTTTTCTTGTTGCTTCTTTCAGAAATTGCCTTGAAAGGACTGACTGAGTTTAGGGATTCACCCCAAAGTGCCTCCAGGAGCACTGGGGCTGATCCTCAGGGGACATAAATCAGCATAAACCCATGTATTGGAGTGGTGATGCTCTGCTATGTATCAGCTGAGGCTCTCGACGAGCCCCGACAGCGGCGGCTGCATGTCCTCATCGAGAGGGTTGTGCTGGGGTAGAGGAAGCCTTTTCGGGTGATTCAGGTCTGTGCAAAGGGGAGGAGAGTGAGCAGTCTCTGTGGGGCAGGGGAGAGCGGTGGTGGAAGAGGTGGTGGTGGCTGGCCCGGGCAATGCTTTGGGATCCCTTCCTCAGTCCACGGGACCTAGTCTGGTTTACACTGTTATTAGGTGGACAGGAGGAGGAAAGGTACAATCCCCTACCCTTGTCCTTTGCAGCAGTATCTACTGCACCTGAGACACTTTAATTTTGTTGCCTTCTGCTCGTATGGTTTATGTCTGCCCAAATAATTCAAATCTATGTGAAGCTGGCAGTACAAATAGCAATAAAGTTCATGGTGGTTTTGCAGCAAGTATGTTGCTGCAAAACACCTCTTGCACAGACCTTTGATATTGCAATCCCCACCTTGCCAAAACACAGGAAAGAAAATATAGAAATGCATTATTGACAGCCCTTTTGAGTCAAGAAGCCATGAAAAAAAAAGCCTGAAAATTTCCACACAATTTTTGTCCCTTCTCTTGCCCCGGGAAACATTTTGGTTAGTGAAAGAATCTTTTAAGCAGACACTTCAATAACATTTTTACTACACAGAAAATTTTTTCCTCTGCAAAAATTTGTGCAAGAATCTGGGAAATAGTTCTATTTGAGCAGCTACAAGATTTTTTGTCCCCCAGTTTTTTTTTTTAAATTAAAAAAAAAAAAAGAAAAGAAGAAAAAAAAAGAGCTTTCTGGTCTTGTGGCTTCTGGAAGATGGGGTCCTTTTTTTTCTCTGAAAAATATAGGGGCTTGATGCTGTGTGCCCCATTCATGTGAGAGTGCTCTGACTATGGAACGACTGGTAACCCATATGCTGGGTAGAGCCAGTGCCAGACCCATTTTCTTTTCTTATGAGTCTGGGGAGAAATTCTACACTTAACACCATCCCCCTTCCCAGCATATTTTCATGAAAAAACGAAATAACAAAACATGTTTGTCTGAAATGTTCCTGGCCATGGGGTAGGAAGAAGAGGGGTCCCTGGGTGATGGCCCAGCCCTACAAGGAGCTGAGATCTCTCCTCTCCTTCCAAGAACAGAGGATGCAGCCACAGCCGAGCAGGGTGCCTGGGGTGCGTGGTATCCTGCAGGATGTGTCCCCGAGAAGAAAACCAGGGAAATGAAAGAAGTGGAAAAGGATGCTAAAGCTGCTGTCTCATTCCCCACTGATTATGTCTGTTCTCTCTCTGATCTGAAAGGAAAACATCTATATTTCTGTAGGACAGCTTAATGCATCCGTGATCGGATAATGTGCGTTACAGCCTTCTTTGCTATTCTCAGAAGAGTGCTCTAATGCCCTGCTTATACATAGGACACACACATCTGTGAGGAAAAATACTGTGTCCTTCGGTTTCATCTTGGGTTTGTTCAGAAAGTAACTCCACGCTTGCAGCCTGCCTTACAGGAGTGAGAATGGAAAAAAGCAGCAGAGTCCACGTCTCCCTGACTTTTAGGTTAAAAATTACATTAATATGGCAAAGCTTCTTTCAGGACTTCATCATTTCCACCAGTGGAAATGAGACGAAGGCCCCAATCACATATGTGCTCAGACATGCAGAAGCAAACACCAAAATGAATTAACTGGAATAGCTCTATTAATTTATGCCTTGGCAGTAATGACCTTAAGACACAGAAGAATTATATATTAATTTGTTTCTAGTGTATAACACTGCTAAGTTAACACATTTAGGAGAATACACTTCTCTCGCCTCCTGCTGCGGAGGTAAATGAGGCAGTGTCTGCTGGTGACAAATCAGACCAGCTTTCCACTAGATGGCAGCTGGTGCTTGCACAACCTGCAGGCATATTTTGGTGCAGCAAATCCTTTTTCAGTGCTAATCATCTCACAAGCTGGAAAATGGGCCATTTCTCCCCTCCCTCTCCCCCTCTTTGTTGCTCACTTATTGGGGAGGAATGGGAGAGGAAAGGGGGGGGAATCATTTGACCGGTGCGGTTTTGTATCAGTCCTCCATCTGCTGCAGAGCTGGCCTGCTTTTTTTTAAGCTGGTGTTGGCACGGTGCGTGCAATGGGAGAGATAAGAGTGTATGTGTGTTTGTGGGTGGATTTGGGCAGTGGGAGAGAGCGTCTGGTGCTGAGAAGTTTTTCTGGAGTGGTTTGCAGCAGGGATGGGTGACAGGCTCAGCTCCTCAGGGAGGAAGGGTTTGTGCACGGGTGAAGGGATGGGGTGGGCGAGGGATGGACATGGGTTGAGATAGGGAGGATCACTCCTGCCTGATGCCCTGGCATCTGCATCGTCCTGGGGGTAGCCAGTGCCACCGTGGTGGAGTCGAGTGTCCTAAAGGCTGAGATCACACAGCATAAAGATGCTGTGCCCATGCTTTGTCTCACTTCTGGCCAGGGAATGATGGGGAAGAGAAGCATCGAGATTGATACAGATAACTTACTGCTTTCCAACAGGCCAGTATAAAGCATTTTAAACTCACTTTTCCCCTTCTGCCTAGGCTGCCTTCCCAGTCCTAAATAATAATTTCTGCAGAAGTTTCCACTCAAGGCTCTGCAGATTTTTAATGATATCTAAGCAGCCTCGTGAGCAATCTCCACCTTGCACAGAGGGAAACTGAGGCACAAGTCAGCACCTTGCCCAGAGATGACATACAAAAGTCTTGTGGCAGAAACAGGGCATAGCCATGTTTTCCTCTTTTTCTCACTGCTGTATGAAGGGCATCACAGCAGACCGAGGTGGGGAGGTCTATAGTACTGCAACCTGGGGAGGGGGACAACAGGACAAGACCGTGAGGCTCCCTTGAAGTAACAGCTTGTGTTTGGAGGAGATATTCAACAGTGTCATTGGTTTGGAGCATTTTTTTTTCTCTATTTATGAGAGATGAGGAAGGTTAATTTTCCCTCCTCTGACAAGCAGGTTGCAATCAGCAGATTTTGTTCTGAGCTGGTGTTGTCTCCAGCCTCCTCTCCCCCCATCCCTCCCCCGGCCACGCTGAAGTTTCTCCCTCTCTCTCCAGACTCGCGGCTGCTGCATTGCCAACACCAGCCCTTTATCTCCTGTCCTATGCGTCACCCTCTGCAGCATTTTTTCGGTTAACAAATTGTTACAGTTTTACTGGCCTTACCTCCTTCTCCTCCTTTAAAAAAAATAAACGCCAAACCCCAACAACAGCATCTCTGCAGCTTCGGTGTGGCTCCAGCTCTTTGGCTGCTTCCGAAAAGTTTGATGCGTCAAGCAGGAGATGCTGTGACATGCCGAATTTCCTCTGACTAATTTTGCCTTTACTTTTGCAATTCTTCCCTCATCTCTTGTCATTTGTAGTCGAGTGCCTTCCACTCGGTCCCAAGACGGCTAATTTCCCCCTTGGGGCATTGCCAGCTGCCATATATGAGTTTCACCTATAGAGATTGAATGAAAACATATACCGTGCTGGAGTGTTAACTTGTAATGCAGCTATCAGCAGAAGTACATATCACTCTGGGTGGCATTAGTCAATTATGACAGAAAGCCCATTGGCGACACAAGTCAATTGATAATAAAGCATAATCTCTCTTTCCCTCGTCACATATTTACCAGGCATGAACTACTGTAGCATATTTCCTATTCACAGATGAATGCTCCAGCCATTCGGATGGGTATTTTTCAGAGCTGAATGCAATCTAGAGGGTTAATGGCTCCAGTGCAGTGGTCTGAGGATAAAGCCACTGCAGGTGCGCAGCTAAACAGGGAATTAATTGGGTAGCAGGTGAACATAAACAGAGAGCACAGAGGGTGTGGAAAAGGCTTTAGTGAGGAGGAAGGACCGGTGGGAAAGCTGAGCCGTAGAGCCCCAAAATAAAGACGTATTGAACTTTCCTTCCCTGTGCCGCAGTCTTTTGTTGCACTCAGTCTCTGCTCTTTGTATATCGTTTGACTCTCCAAAATGCTGCTGCTCTTGCTGTCGGGGCTCCCAGCCTGGGATACAGGCAGGAAGCATCTTAGCAGCTGCTGCTGGAGGACGGGGCTTGCGGGGCTTATCGGTGGATGATTCATCTCACACCATGGGGACAGGGTGTGCAGAGGGGAGGAAGGTTCCCCACCACACCGGAGATGGGCTGGTTTGGGGAGGCAGAGTCTGAGACTGCTCCACTCTGTGCAGGGTATAAGTCTGGAGGCTGGGTGCTGGAGAAGGGAAAAAAGAGACAGAATCAGGTGGATGGAAACAGCCATCCCTGCCTCTCTTAGCTGGACAGTGAAGTAAGCCACGAGACAGGCAGGGATGTGAGCAGCCAGGCACAGAGAGGTGGGCAGGCAATGCAAAGAACAGGGAAGGGGAGCTGATAGAAACCACTTCCAGCAGGCACAAGGGCCCCGAAAGAGCCAAACTAAAGCAAAACCCATAGGCAGGAGTACAGACGGTACAGCCTTAAAGGATCAACCAGCTGAATAGGGTCTCAATCATACCTGGTGAGGTGGGTGCTCTCCCCAAGCAAGCTCAGAGCAGGGACACCACTGCTGACCAGCTCGGCTTGTCCATCACAAGCCATGGCCAAAGTGAGCCATTGCAGGGGTGGCTCACTGGCTTCTTGGTCCCATACCCACCAGCTCCACACCTTTGGGGAATGATGGGGTCTCCCCAGCATCAGGCGTCAGGGGCACCAGGATCTCCCCTCATGCCTGCTGTAGGGCAGCAGTGTCTGCTGGAAAGGGCCAGCAGGCTCCGGGACCCCCGTCTGAGCAAACCTCCACAGGCGACCTCAAAGGCCATCCCCACCCCTGCATCTGTGCTGAGCTTTCCATGTGTCCAGGGCTTTGCTGCTAAATCCTTCTTTCTCAAAGCTTGCAGAAAGCAGCAGCAAGAAGGATGAGCAGGCATTGCCAGGAAGCAGTATTCTGGGGGATGGCTACCGCACTGCCATTTAAAGCTAGTTGAAATAAAATATTCCTGATTCAATTTTGTTTCCTGTGTCCTTAAATCAACTGCTCCAGACAGGTCAGTGTTTTTTAATCTGACAAAGGGACCAGGCAGGATTTTTTATTTTTATTTTTTAAAGTCATACCTGGATCCTTTTAATTAATCTTGGCTTTTGCAAGACCACATCAGGCTGTGATCTTTCACGCTGTGCTCCTTCAGAGCCACCCAGCTGATGGTGGGATGCCGGGGAAGCTGTGTCCTTGTCCTGCCCGACGCTGCACCATTGCTATCATGACATACTCCCCCCACCCCACTGGTCCCTTCCCCTCTCCATCAGAGGTCCAGGGACATTACATGCCCAGAGACCTTCATCCCCGTGTGGGATGGAGTGGAGCAAGGAGTGCTTCCAGGGACAGCCATTGGAGCTGGGTCCTCCCAGCTCTGGAGGCGAGGCAGCAGCAGGCCACCTTCATGCTTCAGTTCCCCCTCACAGCCTGTGCTTTATCTGGATATTGATAATCCAAATGGCTCTCCTAATCAGCCGGTAATGGATTCCACGGGGAACACCTTATTTATCTACCACCTCTTCCGACTCCAGTCCTCTGTCTCCTTGCAATCTCTCAGCCAGGCCACCGTGCTGGGCATGTGCCTCTCATTTTTCAGAGGAGGGCAATGCTCCTCTGCAGCTGACTCTTTTGCGGCGGTACGTCCTCTCCCAAGTACTTAAAGGCAGATGAGGTGGTTTAAGCCGGACAAGATGGGGGATTTGGTTCTGTTCTCACCTAATGGGGCTGTATTAAGAAGAACAAAAACATCTGTTCTTCACCCTCCTTCCTGGCCACACACTGCAGACACACCTTGCTATGGCCACCTCCGTGACCGATGGGAAAGCACAAGCCTCTTTCTCTGCCTTCATGTCTGCCTGTGCCTACGAATATGCTGGTATGTGTGTGCTCCTATCAGTTTGTTTTTCTAAAATTAGGCAAACTAATGGTTTTTTCCTCCTGCAGCCCATCACAGGACTGAGTCACTCCACATTCCTGCATCTCCACAGTGTGACAAAGCCCGGTACACCCCAAGATCTGTGCAGTGACTGCGTTAGGTCTGGAAGCAGTGCATTTATATAGCTTTTGAGACCCAAAAAACCTCAGTCAGCCTCTCTACCGACTCTCATGTGACATAGAAATGATCACTTTAATTTTTCTTTCTGTGGTTTCTAGGTACTGTTGGAGCAAAAGGGAGCTTGGCCACTGATTTCAGTAGAAGCAGACTTTTGCCCTACAGGCAGCAGACAGTGTCTGGTGTTTGCCTATCCAAAGGCCAGGTGCAAAAGCAATTCCTGCTCTGGGAGGTGGGTTATGACTGCTCTCTTAAAATACATAGGTTGGTGTGTAGCCCCCCAAGTTAAACTAATGGCTACCGACACTGAATGCCATCATGGAGAAGGGAGATAAAAGGTGATTAACAACTGCTCTTTTGTTTCTTCTTTTCTTTCATTTTTTTTCCTCCAGTCAAACCCTGTATACCAGCAAAAAAGAGTCAATGTGGCACAAGAACAGCTCATTACCTTACTGCCTCTAAAAAGTGCTTTTGTCTTGGAAAGTATTTTCTCTATGAGTGCTGAGGAGTGCTTATAGAAATCACCTTGTCACACCCAGGAGAACTTGAGCACCTAATCCTGTTTTACAGCTGAGGAAACTGAGGCATAGACAAGTAAAACACGTCAGCCACCATCACACACCCGGGATCAGCAGGACTTGTTTTTTCTTACCTTGGGAACAGAGACTGATTTACCTGGAACAGATGGAGTTATGTGACTGTAAAATTGCTGTGAATGAGGATGAGTTTGGGCTCCAGGAGTCCTGTCTCCCGAATCCCTGTTCTAAATAGCACAGTCATAAAAAGCTGACTTTAAAACTAGCTTGCACAACTTTTTGCGTGGAGAAGCCAGCAATTTACACAGTTGAGCAAATCATAGAAAACTCTAAATGTGGACTAGGAAAGTATTTACACTTCCAAGGCCTGAGTGTAAATTGGAGAAGTATATCCCATTAATGGGAGTTTACGCACATTGATACATTTCATTTTTCCTTGCAATGCTGAAAATGAAACACGGAAACACAAATGCACCAGCCACTGATCAGTGATGCTGCTTCCGCACCAGCTAGCCAGATGACATAGCAGGTGTAATACTGAAATATATTTCATGCATTGCCTTGACACAGGGAAGGACAGAAGGTGGTGGGGGTGGTTCTTAGCCCTCTTTTGTCATTTTACCCAGCTCTCTATGGTGGAGTTGCTCTTTATTCCTATCCATGTAAAGGAAGCCATAGCTGGGCTTCCAGATCCTCCACTTGTGCAAATCCCCTGGTTTCATTTACACCAGATGGGAATCTCTTCTAATGCTCGTAAAAGTCGAGTGTGAAGTAGAGGAAGAAGGAGGCAAATGCCATCACTCAGCTGAATCTTGCTGTTGGTTATTCCTACAGCCCCAAAGATGGCCCATGTGTCTTCATATACCACAGGAGTCACAGTTCACCCTCACTGGGCAATGGCCACCAATATCCCTGACAGAAGGCTCAAGTCCAAAGTTAAACATGTGCTGGGGAAAATCAGCAGTGCTCATCAGAAGACGAGCAGGTGGCATAAAACCTGATGTTTAAGTTGGATTTGGAGTCTGCCTAAAAGCGACTCTGTTTTGGGTTTCTTCTCATATTTCCAGTTTCTATTTCATTTTTCCTCCTGGTTTATATTTTCTACAAATATATACATATATAATCTTCCTGTAGCTACTATAGCTTCATAATATATGCCTATATACATATTGTAGCTTCCTGTAGCTACTGAAGGAAAGTCTGGAGGGTTGCCCTAATTTATACCAATCCCTTATCCCCTTTGAAATGGATGCAGGTGTGCAGCTCTTTACAGAGTACAGTCGTTTTAGAGACAGGCTTGTTAGCTTAGATTTTGTTGAGATCATTCTCTTGGTAACATTCATCTTGTGAAATCACCTCTACAGTCACTGATCATGCAAGATGATAGTTAATGCTGAACTAAGGATAGGGAAAGCTACCTGGATGGGCTTCCTTCTCCATGCTAGCTTTAGACTAAATAGTCCCTAAACTAGGACACTTCTACCAAAATGCTGGAGAACTTCACAGAGAAGAGCAGCCCGTGCATAGGGGAGTTGCCTGGGGGAGGGCACATGGTGTTCTAAGATGTTGGGGTGACCTGCTCATTTATCAACATGGGGTTGGAGAGTTAAGAAATGAGATGTCTCAAGAGGGAGCTGGTAATTGGGGATGGAGAGTTAAGAAATGAGATGTCTCAAGAGGGAACTGGTAATTGGGGAAGGCTGTAGCTTATATTCGAGTCGAAACAGGGAGAGGGAGAAGGTAAGAAAACCCATGAAAGAAGGGGACCTGAGTGGCAGTGAGCTGGCAGTGAGCTGAAAGTGACAGGTGACAATAGGAGCAGAGCCAGTTCATTAAGACAGTCCTTAAAACATTATGCTCTCTGAAAACTCCATGAGACAGGTTGGGGAATGATTGACACCATTCAAATCCTCACCTTTCATAACAGAAGGTGTCTAGTATGGCCAAAGCGTTAAATCCCCAGCAATATCCCTGACCATAGTGTCACAGCAGTCAGAAGCAGGATCAAACTGAAGGGTTCAGACAGATCCTGTAAGTTTGATTTAAAACATTGGGAATTCATCACAGTTTGCTCACTAGCTCAGTTCTCTAGGTGAAGCAGGATTTAAGGCATGATCAATACTTCTGCAGAAGACCTTACTGCTGAGGGTGGGAAGAGGTAATAGGGCTGGAGTAACAACTAGACCCAACAATAAAGAAGCTGTTCTTCTGCCTTAGAGTGGAAAGCAGGGCTTTTTAGGCCTTGCCCTTCACTCTAATCTTGTCCCCTGTCCATTCGGGCCCTTTAATTGATCATTCCGGGACAGAGGTCAAAACGTCGATACAATTAGATAGCTGCTGTTGGTTGTATGTACACGTCATCTAGAAAATGATATGTGACAGGAGTCAGTAGAAGGAAGATAAAAAGAATAAAATGAATAAAAATGATTGCTTTTGCATTTAGAGGATGTCTTTTTGAGCCCAGAAAATTGCTAGGTCTCCTGTAATTGAACTGCAAGAATAAACTCTAAGGGTATCTCTTTCTTTCAGGGGCTTGTGTTGAAATGCAACATCTCCTGAACATTTCTGTTCAGACTGGTTGCTGTTATTGGTGTTGGCAGCTTGTGAGAGACAAACAGGTTTTTTTTCTTTTTTTTCTCTTCTTTCTCCTAACAATTTTTAACCTAGCTGTTGTTAAAGATTCATCATACTTATAAACACCCAATGCTGACTTCTCATTATTCACTACCTAAACCACTGCAGAATCCTCTTAACAGTTATTTATTATGCTCATCTTGTAGATTGCTTTCTGGGACATAGTGAGGTTGTGGCAAAGATCTCAACGCAGGCTTTACGCCCATGCAGGAGAGTCAGAACTGCCTTACTCCTTAACTGCAGCCCTGCGGGTTGTGGATGTGGGAGCAGAGGATTGAAAAGGGCTTCATGCTCACTTGCACCTTTCCATGAATGGGTGAGCATGGAGAGGTAAGGAGTGGGGAGATCTGAGTCAGTGAGGTCTTACGAGGTAGGGAATATAGAATGAGCCCTGACTCACATGCCTCACTTTGTGGATGTGGGTGAAGGTTACATTTAATAAAAGTTAAGAAAGAGAAGGAAAAAAATAAGTTAAATTCTTGCTAGGATCAGTGTAAATTTGATGAAGGTTAAAATTCAGGAAGGGTTAAAATTCTGTATCTGCTCTGGAGCAATGCCTGAGCCAGATGCTGCTGGCCAGCTGTGTTGTGCTGAGCAAAGTGCTTCCCTTCTCATCCTTCACTTCCTTCTGTAAGTGAATTGCAATACCTATTCTTAACATGCTTTGAGATCACCGTGTGAAATATAACATCTGAGTATAATTACCTGAGTTTGAATGTGCTTGCATAGTGTCCAGAATATCTTTTCAGCTGTAGAGGAGATACTCCTATGTCATGCCAAGGCATGTGGATGAGCAGTATAGTCAGGAAGATTTTCCAGACCTTGCTGGACAGCTATTCTGCAGGGAGGCAAAGGCTGTCAGCATTCTTCATGGACACTAAATGAAACAAAAAATATTTAGATGAAAAGCCCTTTAATACACTAAACAGATTGCCTAGAGGAGAATGTTCTTCTTCATCATTTAATCACACGCAGACCTAAGCCAGAAGTTTGTTTGAATTTGACATATGAGGCTGAAGGCTAGTGGAGCTCTGAGGCACTCGCAAGCTCTTACCATGGTCTCTGGAAAGGATCACCAATGTACTCAGCTGTCAAAAAACATCGCTGTTGTTTCAGACCTGTTGCCCACAAATTCCACTTAGGCTTTCCATTACCTGGTGGAAGACAATAAAAGCCTCTTACAAAGACAGCCAGAATTGCTAGAGAATCTGTTTTTCAAGAGCACAACCTGGAAGTTTAGCCTTTGGGAAATTCATTTTATATTGAGATGTAATTTGCAAAGTTTTTAAAGAGCAACCTTGGATTTTCAGGTTTAAGAGGACTTGAAGGAAAGCAACAAAGAAGAAATCACAAAGAGGAAACTTTTCTCTCCTGAATATATTTCTTGACATGTTTTTGAATGCCATAAGAAATCAGTGGCTGCCTGAAAACTACTGTTTGTCAATATATAGTCTTCCTTTGCTCCTTGGAAATATGAGCAGGAGATTAAAATTCAGATCTGCAGAAAGCATTGGAGTACATCTCAGAGGCTAGCAACAGCTCCTTTTTATCTGATGGCAGCACAGTGCATAGGATACACAGCTGAGGACTTCTCATCCCGTCCTGTAAAGGCAGCAAGAGATACATGCTACCCAATTTAGGATGCAATGTTCGGAGCACCATTTGGATAACTCGGAGGGGTATCTCCAGCTGCTGGAAATTTTTGAACCTGTGAGACAGGTTTGGGATTCTTGCAGAAAGGCTACTGATTTTACAAAGGGATTTCTCAGGATAATGTCCTTTTTCTCAAATGTGTGTCGGCAGCTCCCATTTTCCCAGGCTTGATGAGAGAGAATGGACAGATCTTCCCTTCTGGATGCTCCATCCAGCTCCACTGACTTGACAAAGGAGTGTAATAATTTGCTGCTGTTGTAGGTCAGACACAAAGTAATACCAGAACTATATAGGAATTTGAAAGAGAAAAGCAAGCAGCTGCACCAGAGAAAGGGGTCTTTGAGGAGGAACATGCCCTCCCAGAGCTGCTGTGTACAAATGCATGTTTTTTTCCCTTGATTTCCACTTGCTTGTAGGGGTAGTGATCAGCAGTGAAGCACTGGGGAATAAGACAGTTCAGAGTTAATATGTGTAAATATATGACGTGGTTCTAGACTTGAGCGGGAGTTTGTGGCAGGAGGTAAAGGCTTTCTTGTCCCACAGCCATCTTTCAGAGGAGGATACTGCAGATGTTTGTCTATGTTGTCAGCTGAGCTCCTGCTCTCATTTCAGTCAGCAGGAGCTCTGGTGTTGGTTGAGCTGGCATCAGAATCAGGCCCCTCATTTAATTCCCTTCCTATATTGATAGAGAGCCATGTCTGTGTGCACACCATAGAGCATGAATATGTTGCAATCCCTTGAGAAAAGGGACTCATTGAATAATCCTTTTTGTTTAGTATTATTAAGTGGACCATGGCCCTTATTTTGCTTGTTTTGCTGCTATTCCTTCGGGAGGAGAGAGGTGGCCTTGTTCACGCCACTGCCTTTCAACATGGTGAGCAAGATTTAAAGAAACATAAATCGACGAGAGAGGGAGAGGGTTACACGGCAGAGCTGAATAATGGGCTTTAATAGGCAAACCAAACAGTTAAATAAAAGATGCACACGGCATGCTAAAACTTAAGGAATGCATATTCAATGCAATGCATTATTAAATACAACGGTGAACATATGGGTGCCTACAATTAATGTATATAAATAGCTGATAAAATTGCTCAGTATTAGAAAGCTAGCGGCAAAAATGACCTCATATGTCAAGCAGACAAGCAGGCAGTTACCATTTTCTTTGTACACCTTACAGATGATAAATTAGTTTTATGGTCTGCATGGGGCCCTTATCACATTACAGCACCAAGTGTTTGATAAAGAAAAAAAATGCCTCAGCTAAAAATCGAAGTGAAATTTGGAGTCCCCGTGGACCTCATTTTTTTAACGTAAAGAATTTTAACCAACTTCCTTTTGGAAAGATTTATTGCTCTAAAGAGAAATGTATATCTCTATCCTATGTGCTTTTATTACAACTTCTCTTCACTTCTTCTTCGTCTTCGTTTTTTTCTCCCCCTGACATTAAATATAATATAAGTCTGCAGTAACGGATTCATTATTGATTGGGGGATTTAGTGGTTACAGCAGAGGGAAGGGGCAAGCAGGACTCCTGGGTTCTGCTTCTGTCTTTTCTACTGACCTCAGGTGAGCTGTTTCAGCTCCCTGAGACTCAGTTTCTCCATCTCCAAAACAGGGGGGAGCAGGCAGTGACTGTGAGGCAAAACTATTCATTGTGCCTGGAAGCCCAGGAGAGAACCCAGGGACTGGGCTTGTCCTGCAGACAGTGGTGAAGAGGGACTCTGCAGTGAAGACTGTACCCTGGGACACATGGTGCTGTAGCTCAGAAATTAGTTTCCCCCCTCCCAAAGTGAAAGAGATTGAAAGATCTATTTGACAAGAAATCCAGCAGTTTTGCATCTGCTAACCCTCTATTTTTGACTGATCTTTTCCTGCTTTCAGCAATCTCTGCTCTCTTGGCATGTGTGGTTCCTTATGGGCATATTTCCCAAGTCTTATTTCCCTTTTCTGGAGCTGCAAGGGTTTCTGAGCCCATGGGAAGGAGCTGGCAGGCTCTCACCCAGTGCTGGACTCAAAGGCTGGCGTGTAGGGTCAGGATCCAGCCACGCTACCTGAATGCGCTGGAAAGGCAAATGGCATCAGGTATAGCAGCTTTAAGAGGAAGCAAAACAATTTCACAGCCACCCCATGGCTCCTTCTCCTCCTTCTGCATAGGAAATGCTCTTTTCAGGGTGGTCTTCAATAAATATCAGTTTCCCAGCTTTAACCAGTTATTTTGCAGCTCCAAGCCCTTTAGAACAAAAGCTTTTTTTTGTTTCCCAGCCCCCTGTGCCTGGAAGAGGTACTCTGAGGTAAAGACACTGAGGCTGCCTCAGAGGCATCAATATCACCCAGGTTTGGATCCTGACCTGCACAGCATCAGTGATGAACCTTCAACACAATTCACTCTGGTTGTAATTTTGCCCATAAGCAACAAACATGTCCTTTTTTTTCACCTGAATTGGTGTTTCATCTTTTAAGAAGATAATCAAATGCAGAGGCTGGATGTTTTTACTGCCACATGTGTGCACCCAGTGCGTGCTTCAGTGACCACTGGCTTATGGTATTTCTGACATAGAGTCAGATGAGATGGTGTCACACCACTCTAATAGAGATGAATATAGCAGGGATTATGCCAGGCAAGTAATTGGTTCCCCGATGAAACACTGAGCAGACATTTGGCTAAATGCTCTATGACTGAATTTAGTTATGTAGGTGCATCTCTATTTGTCTGAGTCTCCCCCCACCAATGTAAATAATTAGCTACTTGTGACGTAGCTTTTTAAGACGCTGCTTGCTGGGAAAACACTGACTACTTTTAATCACTTGCTGAAATCACTGAGAAGACATTACGATTTAAGCATGTGCTTAAAATTAAGCATAGAGTTAAGCACCTTTATGAATTAAATTAACACATTCTTGCCATGCAATGAAGTTCAAAATACCTTTGAAAGTCCCCCTATAAAAATGAGTAACACTGTATTTCCCCACTGGCAAATCTCTACTAAAATGCCATACAATGAAAGAAGAATTTATAGCTGTAAACATGTCTGGCAAAGGAGGGAGGCAACCTCCAGAATTTAGCAATCACATTTCTTAAGGTTTCTTTAAAGCCTAAACTCCCAATTAACAAGAAAATCATCATCAGACAGTCAGTGAATGGCAAATTCATTCTATTCAACATCTTTTCAGAAGTGGATTTTGTGCACTTATCTCCATGAAAACGCAGCAGGAAAGTTTTCCATGAGAGTGATCCTACATCTGCCTGTTTTTAATGACTGTAATGGCAAGCAATATTCTACAATTACTTTGGCGATCTCATTTCAGGCATGCAAATCATATTATTTAAGAGCCCAGGAAAAGTCATTTATTTCTTGGAACTGCTAGCTAACTTTGGTAGGGTGAGGAAACCTTGTGCTTGGAATTAAAAGCCCTGATGTCTTGTAACCTTCCACGATGGAGTTGTAAAATTTGTCCAACAAGGTCAGACAGGAAATCCTGAAAATAAGTCACAGAGAAGACTGAGAGAGAAGAGGGGGAAAAAAAACCTGCCATCCTATATTGTTCATTACCAAGTCATCTAGGTGTTCTCTTAGCTTAGATGATGGATGAAGAGTTCATAACCGGTTCATCACATTAGACACCAGTTAATAGCAAAAAACACTGCACACAGTATCATCCCAGAGAGACATCTGGGAAACGAGGTCTTTTCATTGCCAGTGTGACCATTCTGAAAATCTGATTAATATCTTTTCTGGTTTTGTTGTGGACAAAGTTGATTGTTTTTAATATTCACCCTGGACCTGTTGAGTGTATATACTGTTGTAATTTTGCTACCTCATACATTAAGATGCACATAGTATCTTACTGTCTGTGTCCTGTTGGTACAACTGTCTGTCTTTACTGTTCTTTTTTTCATGGGATGGCAAAGATAAGGGTGTTGGGCTAAAGAAGCTCAGTAGTTGGCAGTAAATTCTGATACCATAAACAAAATATAATTGCCTTAACACAGTCTATTTTCAGCTCAGAATTTATTTTTATTTTTGTAAAATGTTTCTCTGCTTGTTTGTTAATTTAACCCATGTGGAGACTCAGTGAATGGTGTGACAAGATATATAGGACAAGAAAGATGTAGCAAGACATAAGATACCATTTCACATCAGGTTGCCAATTCTATCTAAGCCTGATTAATGCTGACAAAAAAATGAGTAGCTTCTAATAATTGGGTTTTTTTAGGAAATAACTCTCAGCCACTTTCTTTGCTGCTCTGTCTCAATTGTTCCTCCTCTGCTCCAGCTCCCAATTGCTTAAGGAAGGTGTGAGCAGGCCATAGAGGAGGGGAAGCCTCTTGCTGCCCTGCTTCATATCAAAGCTTTGAAGAGTTATCCCATACCCTTATTTCATAGTCACCTCACTTTACCACAGTTACAAGGGAAGAGGTTTTGTGGAAGGGTGGAAACTGATTATCAGTTTCACAAATGACAATTGATTTAAAAATGGCTAACCAGACTACTGAGCAAGATTTCTTAAAGTGGGATGAGATATATTACTTAACACGATGTTAAGAAAGACCCCGAGAGGGCCTTAGAAAACCATGGGGAAGGTCCTCCTCTGCCATGTGCTTTCTTGAACCTCATCCTTTCATCCTTTGCCACCAGCCTTTCTTTGGAAAATTTCAGGGTGATCAGTCCTTGGGTGGTGAGCTGTGGGAATTGTATCACGTGTGAAACCAGGTGAGTTATGTATGCGAAAGCTTTGGACAGGTATCTTTTCTGCCATGTTTGATCTGTTGCCGGTCAAAATGAACAATATTAGTTCTGTTCTCACTCAGAAAGGTATTAAATCAAAATAAACCCGGAACTTTTCCACCAAAGTGTACCAGGTTGTTATACCAAATACCCATTAGCTTAACATATTTAGAATCCTAAGCTTCTGTCTAGCCTTTGATTGTAGATCTCCATTCACAAGATATTTTGTCTTCTTATAACCACTGAAATCAGTGGGGCTTAAGCTCTTTGATATTTTTTATAGGTCTGAGATATTTACTGTTGAATTATATTGCAGAGTTTTTTAGTGTCTGAGCACAAGTGATTAAAACACTGCATTGCTTACAGAAGTTTGGTTCTGTATTATTCACCCCCATGCTGGAGTCTTCAAGTCTACTTGTCAGTTTAGTCTTAGCTTGGCTGCTGTGCTTCAGTGATGCAGTTTCAGCCAAGCAAATGACCTTGGCTTTGGTTGTATTGAGGATTACACAGGTTTGGGGAAAAGTGCTGTTGTTTATTATGTATATAATAGTACGCAGGGTTCTTCAGAAACAAATTAAGGACACAGATCTTACCCTCAAGAGTTTATGATTTGAATGGATCTATAACATGATGAATGAACACAATAGAAACAGAAGGAGGAAAGAAAAATATAGGGTCAAGCATCACTAGAAAAATCTGTGTCGTTTCATTGATGAATTACACATATATTTACTGGTTCTATTTCAAGCGTTATGGAGTGTAATTGGTATTGTATGTACATATACATGAAAGATGACCTAGAGATAAGATTGCTAGAAATCAGGTGCTGCTGCTAATGCAGCAAATCTGTTATATGGGGTGTGTATATATATATATATACACACATATATATATATATAAATTAAATCCATAAAATCATTAAATATTCTTTTGAAAAGATTTAGTCCCCTGAGTGACTGGCATCTGGCATGCTCTCAGCGGCATATCGGACAATCTTGGATGACACTCAGCGCGACTGGCTTTTCGAGGAATGGGGATGCCAAGGTTTTAACACAAAAATTACTTCTGCCCAATGTGAATCAATAACTCCGTGCTTTCATTAGTCACTCACATTTTGCGTCCATGACACTTGGTCTGCTTGACCTTATTTATCCCACAATGGAGTTCATGGTAAAGAAAGCAATCAACAACTGAACAACATCAATAATTGCAATCCCTGTATTTACCTACCCAGAGATAAATGCCCAAAGTTATGATTTCAGCTAGTGCTGTTAATCCGTAACTGGCTTTGATTATTAATTTCATAAATGATAATTCTTTAATTAACTAAACCAATTATACATTATTCTCAATTTGAAGGTCTCAGGAAATGTCTTGAAGATCCTAAACATATCCTGGTGAGAGGGGAAATCATGCTTCTGCAAAGACCTTTTCCCCCTTCTTGGGATATTTCCATTTATGCTCTTAGTACTTTCAGGGTGCTTTTTCCAGGACAATGCCAACAAAGGGTACCAGGTGCCAAGTTGTAGTGAGGAAATACAGGATATCAGCAAAATGACTGCAGGCTACTGTTGGGTTAAGGTGGCTGGAGCATGGCAGGAAAGGGACAAGGTGTGTGAGTGTGTGAAAAAGCGTGATCAGATGAGATTTTTGACTCAACAGCCAGCACTAATTCATATAAGTAGGAAGGTGAACAATTAAAGGGATAAGAGTTTTACACGGGTAATATTTTTTCTACTATTATTTTTTCCCCAGGCTGTCAGTAATGACCCTAGGCTCAAAATAAGCCTATACTGGAGTCAGTCACTGTAGTGGGTGATAAATACACCCTGCACACATAAACTTTTGACAGAACTTTATCACATATAATACAGCCCTCTTCCCTGCCTGATGGTATTTGCTGAAATTTTCTAGATTCACCACTGCCAACTATGTAGATGAATAACTGTATATAAGTCCATACTTAGAATCTGCACATACACAATGTTTATGTTGCTGAGCGTTAAATTACATCTAAGGCATTTTTACATGTCTCTGCTGCAGACAAAGACGTGGTTGGCAGCTGTGTGGCTCTGTGCTAGCTTGAAAGTGGCTGTCAGATACAACAGACATGTAGCCATGCTAGTTTAAAGTTTGGTGTGGGCTGTAAACCCTGCCAGAGAAGGGAAAAGGGGTGAAATAAATACTGTGACAGTAGTGCCACTGAGATCTGACATGCAGCGCTACACGGGCAGCTAAACCAAAACTAACTCAAGGTGGCTGAATGACTTATAGTTGGGCTTTTGACTGCAGTGAAATAATTTTCATTGGGAATGTATCTAAAGTAAGGAAAGATGCAGTATGAATAAAAGTATCCAGTCTGAGCAGGAGGTAGGTTTGAAGACTTTAAGGAGCAACAGTTGTTGGAATGAATATACAAAATATGAATATACAAATACACAAACCAGTCCAGAAACAGAGACCTAAAGTAAGTTTTTCTGATCTCCCATCTTTTTTGTAATTAAAAAAGACAAGAAAACTTTCTGCTTCTGTCATGTTTGCAAGTGGACAACCTAAGGTGAGAAACCTGAGCAGCATTACCCCAAGTACAATGTGCTTATGTTTGGTCTGTCTGTCTACCTGCCTATCTAGCTCTCCCTCTAATCATGTGAAACCACAGAATGAACTAATAGCAGCTTTCCCAGATGAAAACAAGTGTATTATCTTTTTATATTTTCTGAAGCAGGCCAGCATTTCATCATTTCACTGTGTTCAGTTGCTGTGTTAGATTGTTTAATGTAATAGAATGACATGACACTAGTACACCAGATATATCAGAATTATGAACGCTGGAAAGAGACAGTGATAAAGTGTTTCTAGATACATGCAATCCTGATAGTGCTATAAGTTTCTGCAATTGATTAAAGACATTTCCCCTGTGCCACCTCATTATTACACATCAAAGGGGAAAAACAAGGGCAAGCTGGATAGCAAAAAAAAAAAAAAAAAAAAAAAAATTGTTGTATCCATACAGCAGAAATCCCCCAGGTATGTTAAATTAATTTGTATATAGAAGTATAAGTAAGCATGAGAGAGACTAAAATAAGTTTGGAGGACAAAAAACTTTGTGTTGGTTGTCTTGTTGATTGACACATCTGGAAGAGAATTTATAGGAAAGCATCTGAGCAAGTAGGAAAATTACAAACTCAGAATTGCTGTAGAGATCAAAGAGCTTTCCAGTAGCTGCAAGAATGGCAGAGATGCTGATCATCCAAAATGACTGTTAGAGTATACCTGAGTCCTGGTGTTGGGCTGGCATCAAAAATAAGCTTCTCCAGAATTTGAAGGTGCTCAGGTATAGCATTAATATTCGCTGGCAATTAAGATCAGATTGAGCTGGGATTTTTGGCACTCCGTTTATTTCCAGGTTTCTAGAAGGAAAAAGTAAAGTTCAGAAGTCCTGTTCATCTTGTATGTACATGAGTCTGTGAGACAGTCCAAACACTTTTAAGAGTACTCATTGTATTCCATTAATAGACAGTCATGAATTAAGGTTTTTACAGGTATGGGAGAGCTTTGAGCTAGCCTGAGAATGAATGGCACTGTTCTGAGCTCATGCCAAATATCCCCAAACCTCAGCTGGTTGTTTTTTAATAGATATTGAGAAAATCTGTGGAAACCCTGAGGATAAAATGAAGACTGGTTTATTCACTGATCCAATGAAATACCATAGTGTTTAATTAAGGAAGTGCAAAAAGATGCCAAACAAATTCAGGTGTGATAAGTACAAAAAAAAAATGCTCAGCATGGTACATTTTGTTGCCAGTAACATATGAGTTTCTTACAGTCCAAATTCACAAGGTATCAGAGGAGCTATAACCCTCATTGTACATATGATGAACAATGAGGGAGAGAAGCAAAGAAACAAGATCACACAAGGAATCTGAGCTAATTTAGGGTTCAGAGCCATGTTTTAATAGTCAGTTTATTTCCTTCCTCTGTTACGGTATTCTATATCCCACACTTCTTCCTCTCTGAAAGTGAATGCTTATCCATAATTAAATAAATCTTTCAATGAAAAGCCACTGAGA
Source organism: Theristicus caerulescens (assembly GCA_020745775.1). NCBI lineage: Eukaryota > Metazoa > Chordata > Aves > Pelecaniformes > Threskiornithidae > Theristicus > Theristicus caerulescens. Next base: position 6,915,251 of record CM036583.1, read on the forward strand.
AGCTTGTAAAATCTGACTGCCATTTATGCTGTTGTGAGGAAGACCTAAAAAGAGTTGACAGAACTGAACACAGATCTGAGTTTTCCTTGAAATTTCTACCAACTATTTCGTGGCCTTTATGGACAGAAACTGGTCTCTGTTCTGTCCAAGCTTCTACCATTTGGTCTTAACTGAAATGCTTGTGGACAGTCTCCGGAAGAAGCCAAAAACTGAGCTCACATCTGAAAGTAAACTACTTATCAGGCACCAACATTTCTGAAAAGGGTGAAAGCCCTCAGGTCAAGCAGTCTTATGGAAAAATGTGCAACTGCTCCCTCTTCCAGTCATACTGAGGGACTAGCAGGGGAATATCTGCCTGCAGAGCTATTTGTCTGTCACCTTTTCCCATCATTTAACTCACTCTTGTAGAAAGAAAAACCCATTTTACAAGTTTTTGGAGTCTCAAAACTTGTCTCTCATTTTCAAGCCATTATTTCTTTCTTAGTGTTGACTCATTCAGGTCATATGTTTTAGCTGAAGTTCTTGTTCAAGCTTGCAAACATCACAGCAATGGAAAGTGTTTTTAATAAAAAAATCTGCGTGACTTGTCTTAATGACATATCCTCCCTCTCCAGGGCAAGAGTGGGAAGACACCTAGGTAAAAGATCTAGCTAAGAAAGACCCTAGAGTCTGTATCAGACTGCACTGTCAAAAGGACTTCCATGTACTCCTATATATATATATAAAATATGATATTAATGCTACTGAATGTCCTTCATTATAAGGCAGGACAAGAACACTTTGTTCGTGACTCATGCTCAATAAAGACAGGTCATTCCAAGTGCCAACTCAAGAAAATGATTTTCCCAATCATAATCGGATAAGCCCTGAGAAATAAGAGTAGATTCATACAGTGTTTGCAGAAATAGCCAATGGGGAGCCTCCGATCTATTGGTAGGACTGTTATTGACGTCAGTGAGAGCATGATAGAGCCCAGGATGCAGCAGACGAGGCATTAGGGATACACAAATATAAAAAAAAAAACACCACAGGCATTTTGCTCTTCAGCATTAATAACAAATGTCAACAGTCAAGTGCTGCTTCTTCAGTATGAAGCTGTGATATCCAGCCAGTGGGTAATCTCTCAAGACTTCCCAGAAGCCATTTATAGCTTTCTGATAAGGTAGAGGATTCGTTTTGTTAGTTTGCTCCAGCCTCTCTTTATTGAAAACAGCAGTTTTACTTGTGGAAGTGGAAGTATGGGTAGAGGTCAATTGCTGATTTCATGGCAAGGTAGCTACAGAGACTGGGATACCAATGAGGGATTAGGAGCACCTTGCTTTAGTTGTCATCTTTGTGTTATACTATTTATGACAACTGAAAATATATTCAGACAGATACTTAGCCATCGTGTAATCTACATCTGAATTATCCCTGTGTCATTAGAACCTTGGATTATCAGACTTTGGAAGAGATATTGGCCTAAGGAAGAGACCCTACCAGGGTAAGTAGCAGAGTTTTGGTGCTTAGCTTTGTCAGAGACAGCTGTCCACCCCTGGCCAAACCATTGCCTTGTTCAGCATAAGATCATCAGTTGTAAATCCTCTTCTAGAAGTATGTTTTTCAGTCTGGCTTTCAGGTACATGAAAAAAACAAAGATCAGAAGAAACACCAGCATTGCAGAGATGTCAGAAGGGGTATGTGGCCACACATCAGCTGATATGGTTCACATTTCACAGTGTTTCAGTTCCATCCCAGTCTTTGCTGGTAGTTTCAGTTATGCGGTAGAGTTTTGTATGGGGATGTCTGAGGTGTAAGTGTGTTTTTCTTTCAGCTGGTGATGATGTGGGAGTGGTAGCTTGCTAAAAGGAGAGTCTCAGATAGTGGAAATAATTCAAGTTACAGTATAAAGATTTTCCAGAGCTTTTCTGGCTATAGCTCAGCTTCTCAGAAGTGCTAGGGAGCCCAAGTACCACTGATTACTCAAAGCTTTGTGAAATCTGAACAAGTCCTTCTGAAAATTTGGGTCGTATTATTTGGGCCTAAATTCACCATCCGTGAAGCAGGAATAATGATGCTGTGAAAATAAACACAATAAAGACTGTGACAAGCTCAGTGCTGTAGAAATAGAGACCCTCTAAATACCTCTGAGAGAATTCCACATCCAGTGCCTTAACCATCAATTGAGGCCTGAGTTAACCACCCTTCCTTCCTGTTTTGAAGTCTGGCGATTTCACGGCATGAAGCTAGACTCTTGGCAGCCCCACAGAGATTTTTCTCTCGCTTTCTGGTGCTGTTTTATTCTAAGAATTGTTTGCACCTCAGGAACAGGAGGATGAATTGGTCTCTATGGAGCATTGATGCCATTTCAGACTGAATAGGCTGGGGGACAGCTAACCCACATGACAGAATAAAATACAAAGAAGGCTTTATTAGTGTTCCTCTCCTCTTTTAACCTTTTAAAAGTCTCTTTATGAAGAACCATTTGTCTGCTCTTCAAAATTAAATCAGAGATGAGGAGAGGCCAGTGTAAATTCTAACAGGTGGAAGAGTCACAAAGCAACTAGTCTTAGCTATGCAAACTTTATTCGTACTGGGGCTTGGGAATTCACTTTTGCTCTTCAGCTTACTGCTTATAAGGTTGAGCAACAGAGCCCTGTCTTTATACATATGGGTATGGGTGATGGCAGAACTCTTGTTTGTGCTACACTCTGGCGGGTCCCTTCCTGTGGTATTCCATACAGATGAATGACATTTTGCATTCATACCTCATTTTAGTTTTACCAGTTTTATTTCCTGGGTTATCTTCCCAGCCCTCATATTTGTGAAAGTCAGTTCTTGAATCTCTGGCAATGTAAAATGCCCATTCTTCCTTGTTACCTTAAAAAATGCCCATATTTCTGGCTTTCGTAACACGTTCATCTTTCTGCCTCAGGCTTCTTACCACTGAAGTTTCAGAGAACCAGGCACGTCCTGTCTGGAGAGGAAAAGACTAAAGGGAGTCATGATGAATGTCCATAAACACATAAAGGCATGTCCCTGAAAAAGGAGAGGAACCAATTATCCTCATTAGTCAGTGAGAACAAAAAAAAGGAGTGATAGGTTCTGGATGAAGCACTGAATATTTAGGTTGACTGTTATGGAAAACTTCATAACTATTAGTACATTTAAGGCAATGAAGCAAGTCACCCAAGGGAGGCAGCCAGATCACCTTCACTGGAGATAGTCAAGGGAAGGTTTGACACTCATCCATCAGAGAAGAGTTAGAGATAATTAAATCAGTCTTGCCCCAGGCAAAAGGATGGACTAGATAATTCACTAGTGCTCCTGTTCAACCCAGCAGATTCTATATTTTTCCTTCTTAATTGGAAAGAGGGGTGTGTGTGTGTGTGTGTGTAAGAAACTGGTATATGTGTGTGTGAGTGTGTGTGTGTGTATGTACCTCAATTCCTATCAATCTGTTTTACCCACGGAATGGCTGAAGGATCTGTATTAGGAAGTGATATTTCTTTCTGTGGCTTTATTCTCCCCGTTTTGAAAGGTTTACTCTAAATCACCTCGGCAGTTTTTCAGGTGCCTGTATGCAGTGTTGTGAAGAAGACCAGGTACTAGTGGCTGCTGATCTTATTTTTTCCACTTGATTGGATTTCATTTGCTAAAATTTAGCCCTTAAAATACACATCTAGAAAAGAAGAGTTGTCTCCTCGCTTGCCTTGACCACTCAGTGCCACCTGCAGACTAGACAAGCACCTGCAGAAGGCGCTTTTATCCTATCCCTAGGATGGGTTAAAAATCAATGCATTTCTGGAATTGCCTGTCTCTGTCCACTGGTTTTATAGGGAGCCCGAGCATCTCTCACGTTATTAGATATCTAAAGACTAGACTAGACATCTAAAATGAAGCATTGTGAGTCCTGCCCTTTGCAGTCCTCCACAGTCTGTTTTCCCATGCCTTTTTTTCCCTGGTGATAAAGCAGGGTAATGGCAATGGCAAAGTACCTAGTGTGCTGTGTATGTTGCCTATTACAATTATCATGATTGTCTCAGTGTTACTTTGTGCTTCTCCATCTGTTTGCAGCCTCCATCTGTTGTCTCTCCTCTTACAGTCAGGTAAGTCTAAAGATTTAGGTAAACCTAAGAGTTAGCTTGTAAGTTGTCTGTGGCAACAACCACCTATTTCTGTCCTGGATTTGCATCACCTACTGCAGTAAGACTGTGATGTTTGACTGTGGCCTACATATGCTACAGCAATGCAAGTGATAATAGCAATAACAGTAGAGTTCCTTGATCTTGCGGTCCATGTTCCAAGAAATGCTGCTATGACATATATCATATACTATCTCATTTTGCTTGCTGATAATCACAGGGCATTACAAGGACATCTTGGAAAGTAAGTTTACAAAGGGCTTTGAAATCTGTTGGATAAGCAAAGAATAACTTTGATATTCATACACTGGACAAATTCTGAGCAGTGGTAAGCACCATCACTTTCTTTGGCAGCTCAGATTAAGCACCCCTTATCACAGCTGAGATTGCAATGCAAGAGTTAATTCCTTTGTTAAATGTGCAAGCTGAGAATAATGCTGCTTGAAGAGTCTGCTCTGAAAGGCAATTAAAACTTTGCACAGTGAAACTTTACGGACAACACGGGAAGGAGACTGCCACCTCCTTTACCTTGATCTTTACAACTGTAATAATACCTACCACACTGGGAGAGCTGTGTGGTCTTTGAAAGCAAGGGCGCTTTTTCTGTGTGTGTGCAGGCAGCAAGGAAGATCATTGTCTGGTCTCACAGCTCAGAGAGACCAAATGCAAACTAATTGTACACAATAAATCAGATCTGAATGGGGTTAGCAGCAAATGGACAGATGGAGAAAGATTTTCTGCCCTTCCATCCAGTTAGCATTACCCAGTGTGTCACTAACACCCTCCCTCTAGGGCAGCAACCTTCCCAAATTGTCTGATGTTCCAAGGCCACTGTAACACTGTAGATAAGATAATTAAGGCATTTCTCTTAGCCAGTGATGTTCCTTACTTCATGACATGCTTTTACGGTTATGTCCAACTGCTAGAGCTGAGCATAGACCTGGTTTAGCTGAGTAACAGTAATGTGTGAAGATGCTGGTTCTTTATTTTTATTCTAAAGTATCCTCCAGGTATATTATGGAATGACAAAGCTCATCCAAACTTACTACACTGAGTGAAAACCTTTATTCTTCATAGCTTGCAAGAATAGAATAGAATAAAATAAACTATTTCAGTTGGAAGGCACCTACAACGATTATCTAGTCCAACTGCCTAGAAGTCATGGCAAGATATATTGGAGCCCACACAACCATGTCTCAACTCCTCCCATGACCTGTTGGCATCACAGATGTTCCTAGCTGCTACTCCATCGAGCAGCATTTTACAAAAACACACAAGAAACCTTTATGGCAGCATATCCCTACATCTGATCGCTCCCGTTGGCTTCCAAAGTAAAACAAGACCAGCCGTCTCTCTCCCCAACACACATACAAGTGGGAGCAAAGACAGCCTCTTTGTAAAACAGCATTTCAGGCTACAGCAATAGATTGAAATGTGGTCCTCCAACTGTGCTAAAGCACAGGTTACCCAGGGTCTCTAGCAGACTGCTGTCCTCTTTGGATTAGGCACACTGCATTACTCACTTGCAAGTTATATACTTCCCATGTGCAGATGAATCTGATCCCAAGTCTGTAAGATGGGTTACTGGATGTACCATAACAGGAATCAATGCTAAATGACAATCAATGCTAAGTGACAAGTTTAAGAAATTGTTGGTATCCATCCTGTGATTTTCCAAGCTATTTCATTTTTATGATAATACAGTCTTTAAGTGATAGGTAAAAAAAAGCCCCCAAAGCCCTGGTGCTAACTATACTACGTAAAATGGAGACTGTTAATTTGCCTAGTTAGGAAAACAGAACGTAACTTTTATTTTATTTGGGTTATCATCTTGCAAATACTTAAGCATGTGCTTAACTTTAAACCTGTGGGGCCTTTTTGAAGACAATGGAGCTATTTACATATTTCAGCACATTGCTTAGTCTTCATAGGATTAGCGCTGACATTAGCAGCCTTAACTTCCTGACAGTGTAGTTTCCTAGTTTTGCATAACAATAATGGTAAGTTTCTGTCTGATGTGATTTACACAACCCATCATTTGCCTTTGTCTGTGAAGCTATAAATCTATGTGTACTTTTTTTCCAGACTGATCTTCAGTCTGATTCTCTGGGTTGTAACTGTGATTATTCCTGTTCCCTCTGTTTTCCCTCCAGGTTTTCTTGGGTGGCTTCCACCAGCAAAACGCTTCTCATCTAATTGGGACAATGAACTTCATTTTTTTTTTTCCCCTGCCAAACTTTCTTTAACGATCTTTCTTATAGTTAGAGACTGCAATTTCCTTTAATTACTTGAAACCATCTAAAATAAACAATTTTAAACCAACAGAACAAAGAGCCATTTGTTTTGCTGGTGCCCTCTCCCCATTATCCTTCCATTCTTATCATTAATAGTACTGAGAGATTACACTTCATCCTACAGGCAGCAACCTATTCTCCTCTTTAATTTTAATTTTTCATATCCCCCTCCCCCATTTGGGCTGGCAGTCCCCCCAGGTTACACATTACATCAAAGTATACATCATTTACTCTTACTTCTTTCTGCATGCTGCCTCTAGGCTAGGAAATTTGCAGAATGTTGCTGTTGCTGCTGAGAACTAGCCATTTTCCTTTAGTCAAAAGTTTTTTAACTTGAAAATGTCAATACAGAGATAAGTCATAAGATCAACTTATAAATATGCACAGGCTGCTTCTTTTGTTTTGTTTTGTTTCTCTCCCCAAGTCACAGTGTTATCCAGCATAGTGCTTTACTGGATACTTTGCACATATTCCTGAGTAGTCTTTCTCTCATTAGTGCATAAAGAAGTACCAAGAGTTAAATTTTTCATTAGCAATTCTTGTGCAGTGTAATATCCTGCATGTATTAGGTACACAGAGATATTTCCCTTATGGAAAAATCCTATTGGGCTTCATAGAAAATTACAAACTTTCTCATATAATTTTTTAAACCACCTTGTAAAATCAAACATAAAATGAAATATACTTTTATAAGATGGTTCAAAGAAACCTGTGGAGAAGAAATAACTCTCTAATAAATCCTGTAGGTTTTTGGAGTAATTTCTATAACCCTATTAAGTTTCTTTAGAGCTCTACCAGTTCCACCCCTCTGCATGTGTGTAGGATCCTTTGAAAAGAGCACAGAAATAGGGCCAAAAGCCTGATCTACCATTTCTCTTTATGGATTTCTATAAAATAAGGTTTTCCTGCTGCGTCCAATCTCCCAATGGCTTGCTGAAAATTCACCATTGCTCTCCTGGTAGTTCTTTTGTTTAGCAAATTTGCTTAAACCAAATCATGTCTGTTTCTTGCACACCCAGCTGGTCCATCCTTCAGTAGTGGAAGTCACCACAGATCCACCGAATTATAGAGATCTACCAACAAAGTTTTGACCCCTCGGCATTTGTTTTCAGTGACCTCATACATCTGGAGTCTCAAGTCCCAGACTTCACCGTGGAAGCACTCCCATGCTTAAACCCAGGGTGCAAAAGGATATATCAAGCTGAATCAGAACTGGGGCAGGTCAGAAGGTCAACAATGGAAGGATTAGATCCCCAACTGTGTGAAGAAGTGAAGAACCAAAAGTTTGAAAACATTTTATCACAAACAGCTGATTCCGAGTTACTTACAACCTATCTGCATAAAGCATTACAATGAACAACAGAACAGCAACATAGGCAAATGGACTTGATGACATCACATCATCTCTTTTTAAGTTATTCTTCTTGTTACATGATTGAGAGCAATCATTCAAATGTTTAAGAGCAAATGTGTGGTGGTATTGGAGGTTACAGAGGAGTGAAGTCCATTCTGACATCTGCTTTATGATTATCTTATGTCTCAGTTTACCTAAGGGATGTTTCTATGCAATTTTGTAAATATCCATAGCTGGAACTTTAAAATTAAAAAGCTAAGGCTGAACTCCAAGTATCTGCTTTGCATGAGATGAGCATGAGAATTCTTGTGATCCTGTCTGAGGGAAAAAGCAAATAGCACGTTTATTGTTAATAATTGGTATACATTTCTGAGTAAAAAAAAATGATGTGATCTTACCAGCTGGTTGATTTAATATAGATATTCAAACACAGAAACAGTTTATTAAACAGACTGGAAATCATCAACTTCATTATTGTAATAGAGCAAATACGGTATCTTGATTTTCAATAAATGGAACAATCTAACGTATGCCGAGTCACTTGCTGTCTGTTACTATATTCTATTAAAAAGAAAATAATGATTCTAACAGAATGTCGTGTAGCCACTCCAGGAATTAATATAATTAGTGCAGCAACCACAAGACAGAATATAAATATTCTATTGAATTATCAATTAAAACCCCATAGCAATAAAGGTAAACTACATCAAATAAATGAACAGAAATTATAGACTATTTCCCAAATTCTTGTATTAGTCTTTATCTTGAGGCTGGAATGAAAATTCTTGAGAGTAACAAGTATATAATTACTTGACATTTTTCTTCTTCGAGTCATCGTAGGAAAACAAATTACATGATGTAAGTGCAGCTCTTTGGATTCGTAAACTAGTGGCATAATGAAGAAAACATTGTGTAGTTATTATGCATTGAGCATTCATTGATGTTAATTTTTGCTCAAAAGATTGAGGCATAGATCATTTTTCAGTTTCTAATATGAGTCTGCTGAAGTTTCATTTCCATTAGATGCCATTTGTGCCTGTTGTCGGAAGAGAAGTTTAGGTCATTTGCCTGGTTTGGCTGGGCTTTCCTCTTCTGGCAGCCACCTACAGCAAAATGTCATCCCTACAAAACTGAACTTCTTCTATAAGCCAGTTATGGTAATTAGCTGCAAGCATCATAAAGGTGAAATAATATCACAAGAGGCAGAGGAATTCTTTAGGATCATATGTAGGGATGAGAAGAAGAAATTGAGAAAGGGATAATATATTAGAGAGAAAAATTCCTAATCTGTTAGACCCTGGGATCATATTCACACGTAATTTTAAACTGGATATTCAAATAGATGGGGATGATTCTATTGGTAGGTACTGGGCAGTACAAACTAATAAGGGTTTCCATTTCTAGTTCCTCTCGTATTCTCCCATTTATTGAAGAAACTCCAGTTTCATGCATTATAATATTTCTTGGCTCAGTGTTCTAACCAAAAAGGTAACCATACAGCACCCACCACATGGCAGTCCTTTTCAGCAAGATCTGACTGCTGTTGTAGCAGAAAAAAAAAAAAAAAAAAGAGTAAGGATGCAACTTTGCTATTTCCCCAGAGTATCCAGGTGGAAAAAAAAAAAAAGAAAAAATGCAAATAAAGAGCAAAACATTGAAGCGCCATCCAATGGAAATAACACCAACTTGTAGAAAACCTAGATACTTTTCTGACTGAATCTTAAATAATTTTCATTTATGCTCTTCCATTTCCTTTTGTATTCCCTCTCTTTCCAATCCAGTTTGATTGCAGGGCTTTTCTAGCTACATCAAGGTACTAACCAAGTGAGTCCAAGTGTGTAGGGTTTTCTGCAGATTGAAACCAGTCCTTTATTTCAGTGATATCACAACAATCCCTATCAGTGGAGGTTTAAAGACATAATGGGTATAGTTTTGGCCCTATCCCCTTAAAGGTTTTTCATGGATAACTGTTGATAGAAAAGGATTGATTTTATTGACTTCCTTCTTTGAAAAAGAAGAAAAAGAATTTTAAAAGAGAAATCTTTACAGTGAAGCAAAGATTTGAAATGATACTTAGAAAACCTCGATTTTTTTTCCCAGATTGTTATATTATATGTTTTCAGAATTCTAACTTCAAGCCCAAATTGAAATGGAAACATTGGTAGGATTTTATTTTATTTTATTTTATTTTATTTTATTTTATTTTATTTTATTTTATTTTTTATTTTATTTTATTTTATTTTATTTTATTTTCACAGAAGGGATACAGTTTTCCCTACCTGGAAATTTTGGTGCCTACTTAACCACTCTCATCCTCTCTTTTATGCAATTTTTAAGGAGATTCCTCTAGGAAGTCGCTTGTCTCCTTACCACGTCAAGCCACTAGAAGGAGATATTATTAACACATATTACAGTGGAGGTGATCTTTGCTCAGCTATCTACTCACAAAGGGCATTCCTCAATGCCTGTTTAGTCAAACTTGTGCAAGTTATTTGAAAAATGGGTGGGGGTTGGAGGAGGTCAGGAAACCCATTTCCTTGACAAACTTTAAACAGTCCATTCCAGTCTTTTCAGAACAAATTAATAATAGACAAACAATTCATTAATAGCTCCTACTTGATAACATCATGGTGGGAGTTTTGCCTTGTGTTTACTTTCCTAATATTTCTGAGTATTTCTGAAAATTAGGGATTTATGATCCCAACCCAGGTATAATATGATACACATTATGCAACATGACCAATCACACATTCTCATAGCTCCAATCTTCCATTTACACCCTGGACAACTCCTGATTTCCAGGATTTTTTTTTCCTAAACTTTGCTGCCTGGTCTAGTAGTTTATGTTATAGAGAGGAAAAACTTGAAGCCCACCCAATTTATTCTCACAAGTATAAAAAGCAAAAGCTGTTAAGAAGAAAGCCTGATGCATAACCTCCCCTTCCCACTCTTTCCTCCCAATCGCTGTATCGCATAATTCCCCACAAAAGCCAAGGTAATGGATACAGTTCTTCCAGCTAATGTACCTCTGCATTTTAAGATCCTCAAGTTTGTGCACAACTTCCCTGCAGAGTCGATGAAGAGAAACATCTTCCTTTGAATACCTACAGGCAGAAATACTGTCAGACTTATTTAGTGCTTAAATCTAAGCACAACGTAGTGGAAAGTTAGTTGACTTCAACAGATACCCTGGGTTGCATCTGATATTCTCGAGTCATAGAAGGGGTGGCCTGATTTGGTAGCTAGTCTGAAATTTTCAATTTTATGCCAGACACTGACCCAAAATATGGCCTTGGGCACGTTACTTAAACTATCCCTGCCTCTGTGCTACCATCAACAAAATGAGATCTTCCTTCTCTGGGGGAACTGTGAGAATTAATTAGCTTGTGTTTGCCAGAACTTCTGAAGTGCTAAGCAAATGCTGATTAGAATAATTTTACAGGCTTCAGAGGACCGCATATCTCAAGGGATCATGTGGAGAACTCTCGATGGGGAAGTAATGCAGCACACTCAAAAATGCATTTGCAAGACTTTAGTCTATGTTTCACTCGAGTGGATTCATATTTTAAAAATCTTATGGCTCTATTCTTTCTAACCCTGCATACTTCATATCGACTTGTGTTTAATCTTGCATGCAGAGGGTGAGGAAAGTGTCTATAAAGCGGTCCTTCTTCACACCCCTAAGGAATAATCTACACTCATCACTATAGCATGTAACTGCAAAGACCAAAATAGCCTTGCAAAGAAATGAATGTTAAGACTTCCCATGGGGAGCTGAAATGGGGAAGAGTAAAGTCTTGACCAGAGCACAGGGGGTTATGGACGTGGTAACCTATGAAAGGGCAGAGCAGCTACTTTTGCCGTATGTGTTTTTGCAGTGCCAGGCTGGCCTCGGGGAGTGTCTCAGTTGCTCAGCATTTCCTCATGCTTCCCTCAGGCTTCTTTGCTTGTACAGTCCTAACAAAGGAAGACTTATTAGCTCAAGCTACAGAGAAGCCCCGTTATGGGGCTTTGGGCAAGAGCTGGTTTACATCTGGCAAACTCGGAGGGGGGGCAAGGCGGGCTGAGCCTCCCTGTGCGCACCATCGTGGCTCTACCCCAATGCACTCAGCAGCCTTGGAAAACATGGGCAGGAATCAGCAGCTTCACATGCCGCAAGCATGAAGTATCTCTCTGGGAACACTACCAGTTCAGTGTCTTCTTTTCTTTTTCTTTTTTTTCCCCTTTTAAATAAAATTAAATCATAGTAGACTCTTAAAGTTACTCTGATATAAATATTTATGTTGCTCTTCTAAAACACCTCCGTATTCTTTATTTTAGGCTGGTTCTTACTCCAGCTTTCTAAAGGGCCAGGTTTGGAGAGTCAGGAGTTTTGAATTGTTGAACACTATGGGATTTTTGGTCAAGCTGGATTTCCCCTAACAGGAGTTGGGGATCAGAACCTTCCCCTACAGTTTAATTTCTCAATATCCTTTCAAAAACATGTCTGTTATTTTTATTTCTTAAAATAAAAAGTTATCCACGGCTGTCCTGAATCCAGCTTGCCTACCTCATGTCTGCCCTCTCCTCAGGCTGCAGAGGTAGGACTGTCCAACATGTACAATTCAAATGTGAGACACAGGAGAAGCAGAAGCAGTTCCAGGTTCTATGATAATCAACCAACTGTAGGTTTGCTGAGTGCCTTAATCTCTCTCTGACTTGATATCTGATCTGCAAAATCTGAACAATAATGCTTTCCTTCCTCACAGATGTAGTGATTAAGTCAAACGAATTATTGGATATTTTGCCCTAAGTAGTAGTTATCTTTTTTTTTTTTCCCAAATGGAACAACTTACTAATAGCAAAAGTGACTAAAAAAGGTAAATGTAATTTCCTTTACAAAAAAAAAAACCCAAAAAACCCAAACCCAACCCTTTCCTAACCCTAAATTTCATAATGACTCAAGCTTTATGCATGAGCATAGTGCAAAACTCACAGAAATAAATGGACATCTTCCCACTTGTTCAGAATCAAGCTTCAGGAAAACAAAAATCATGCTAACTACATAATTAATCCTATTTGTGGTTCATTAGTAGCCATTCTTTAGTTTTCCCTAAAGAACAGAAAGATTTCCATAAAGAAGAGCAATTCCGTCTTGGCTTTATTATTGTTTAGTTCTATCCTTACAGGTTTAGGAGTGGAAATTCTGTTCTCATGCATGATGCAGATCTCTAGTCGCTACCCAAAAGTCCAATGGGATGACACACACGTTGCTATAACCGAGAATAAAATTAATCCTCACATTTTTAACAAGGTTTTTTGGAAGAATCTTTAGTACTCTTACCCCAGAGCTTCTGTTCCTTCCTCCTCTCTCCCTCCACACTTCAACTACTCTCCTCAGTACATGTAACTTGCCTAGTGTCCCTTGAAAAACAGCCTTTGGACCTTGTGATCTCCTTTCCTGTATATTTGCTGGGGTTTTTTTCTTCTTTTTTGGAAGGTTCCTCCTTAATGAATTTTGCTTACAAATAATTCATTAGAAATTTAGGAAAGGAGCCCAAATCATTCTTGAGAAGTCTCCTCTGCTGTCGTGCCAGAACAGCCTCCGCGTGAATGTTATACCTGCATTTTTTTCGATAAATTGTGCTGAGCTGTATGTACACCTTAAAAGACGACGTGCTTTGCAAGTTGCGAATGAGCCCTTATGCATGGAGGGCAGCAGGGAAAAAAATTAGTCCTCCTCTTTCTTCTCTGTGACTTATTTGACCTTGAGACTTATAATGGCATCTCAGACAAAATGAACATAATCTAATGGACAGCGGGGAAGAAGGAACGGCTGGGTACATCTGTCGTATTACTGGGCTGTCTGAACAGTCAATGAAGCAGGTCCAAACCATAAGAGGCCTGTTCAGTTTAGCTCCAGGGTCTGCAGACAAGGAGCACAATCATTTATCTTTATTTACTGAACTCTGCTTTCTGTTTAAAAAAAAAAAAGGAAAAAAAAAAGAATTGACAGGTTGACAAAAACCCAACTTGGCGATGCCCACTGCACTGAGATAAATGCTATTCATGCTCTGCAAAGACAAGGACAGCTTCTCATGCCCTTTCTCCCGTTCCAGTAGGCACCTATTATACAACGAATAAAAGCAGCACAAGACACCTGTATACTGCTCACTGTACTCAGCTAGTTCAGCTGCTCCAGGAACAATGTTGTTGTTCGGGTTTTTTGTTTGCTTGCTTTTCTTCTTTGTGTTTCTTTAGGAGATACACATACAAATATCAGAGCAACTGATATTTCAGAAACTTAGGGTTTCACTTTTCTTCTTTCATCTTTCTTTCCTTCTCTCTCTCTCTCTCATTATTTATCTCTTTTCCTCTTTCTTTCTCTCTCTTGCTATGTCTCCCTCTTTCTCTCTTCCTCTCTGCTTACAAATAAATCAGAACAGAGAGATGCATCCCACAGAGACCGTCTGTAATAGATAAAAGGAGCATAAACCTCAGGGGAGGACTGTGGGCTCTCGTACACATGCTGCATTAAAGACCAGTCAAAAATGCTGCTTAATGGCCTATCGTGCTGGTTTCACCCATATTTTTATTTGGTTTTGACAAAATATAAAAGTAAAGACATGAAGGTTGTAGGGTGAATTCTGCTCTTGACTAAGGAGGTGTAAATCCATCGACTTCCAACCTATTTCTCCTGCTTCAGAACATTATAATTAAGAGCAGAAGAGAATCATAGAGATTTATATTCAGGAGGGAGGTGGCATTTTTTAGCACTTAGATTCTGAGGGGGAGATTTTCCACAGTAATGGGAGACATGAGGCATTCAGCACTCACTGACCTTTGCTGGAAGTTGGGTATCTAGCCACTCTTTCTGCATTTGAACCTCCCCCTTCCCCCAAGGTGATTGATGGCTAGCTGAATAACTAAATTAATGCCTAAATTTCTGACTCTGCCACGGACTTGTTGTATGACCTTCAGCAAGTCACTTCATCTCTGCAACCCACATTTTCTGTTCTGCAAAATGGAGGTTGCCAGGCCTGTCTCACTATGGGCCAGCATAACCCCAGACTGGTGCTGGCAAGCAGTAGTTCCTACTGATCATCTCACTGGCTTCAGTGAGACACAACTCGCTACAGCCACATCATTTGCTCAGGCATGGGTGGATGTCCAGTCTGGCTGACTGGCTCTTTGATGCTGCTAGGCTCAATTATTTCCAGGTTTGTAGAATTGCTCCAAGTCTTTAATCTTGTAACATCTTATAAACTTGAGATACTTTTTCATTATTATTATTATTTAAGTATCCAGTACTCCAGACCATGAATGTTTACTCTAATAGATGTGCATTTACAGCTGAGATATTTGTAAGCCTTCCCTAGTAAACCTGAAAGAAGCTTGGAGGCTGTGGTGAGCCTCCTTCAAAGAGTTAATTTTGCAGGCAATATGATTTGCAAGAATTCAGTTTATTTTTTTTCATTTTTGCCAGGCAGAATGTTTTCTCTCCCGCCTCCTTCTTTTCTCCCCCATATGCCCCCCTCCTTCTCTTTTCTCCAACCCTGATTCATATGGAGCTGAGAAAAGAGACAGCTGGGAAGGATTTCAGCAGAGAGGTAGGATATGTATCTGAAAGTAATTTGAATAGTTTGTGAACCATGGTGTCCATTGGTTTGTAACACCTGGCTGTGTCAGCTGTGTCAGGTTATGTCATGTTGTGGAGCTCAGTTTGACTGATGCAGCTGGATGGGACCAGGCTCAAGCTGACATTGCAACAACCCAGGAAAACTGAAGAGGCAATTTTCTGTGAGTGCGCCTGAAAAAATGGGAACTCCTTGCAAATCCAAAGCCGCAATGATTTCTGGCTTAGCCTGAGTTAAAAGGGAAGGAGCAGCACACTGGCAATCTCTGGGCACTCAGGACTGGTTACAGAGGGCATTGCCTGGCTTTCTTACTGATATAGAGCTGTGTCTTAAATCCTGGTCAGCCTCATGGACTTCCCTGAGCAGGTCCTGGGGATGGGGATGACAACCTTGCCCCGTGGCAACAAGGTTGCATTCAGAGCATCTACCCCATTTCTATTATGTGGGGTTTTTTTCAGCATTTAGCAGCTGATTTTAGAGGGAACTGAACTTCTATACAGAACTAAAGAATATGCCCTAACAGGCAGCACCTAAAAATACATAAATAAATGCGGCAGTCATCTATGCTGTATAGCAAACCCCATTTTCATGAGGACCTATGTTTCTAATAGAAAGGAACATTTAATACCTTTTATTTGCACTTGAGTAACATCCAGTAGCCCCTGTCATGGCATCAAAGGTTTAAACCTGATTTGAAGCCACTGTTGTAGGAGCCAGGGTGTTTCTTTCTATAGGAAGTGTTGTGTTTACTGATCTTGACTCAGATTCAGTAGAGTTTGCTGGAAAGACTATTACTTGTCAAAGAAAAGACAGAGTGCTCTAAACGTGTAATTTCCTATTTTGTTATAATATAAGGGGTGTTGAAAAGGATGATGAGAAAGAGTTCGACAAAGCCCCTCTGCATAGCGATGTCTCCATTTCCCCATCTGCAAAATGCCAAAGGAATAGTACCACCAGGATAAGAGGGAAAATTATCAAGTTCAGTCTGTTTGCTAGCAAGCCTGACTCCGCTAGTTTCAGTGAAATTATCCCTCTCTACAGCAAAGTAGTATGTAATTCAAACATACCCCCAAAGCAAGCACAGAATTGAGGACCCGTAAATACCTCATAATAGAAACCTGCCATATATTCCTACAAAACAGACTGCAGACTGGGCTGTCATTCATTTCCTCTTTAGATATACAACATACCTGGAAATGCACAAAAAAAGAAAGGAATAGAGCAGACTTTAGCTATTTATAGCTGCCTTTAAACCCCTGGTCATTAGAGCATTGAGAGAAAGGGAGGGAACAATAGTAAAATATTTTTGCAATGCAAATTTATATTTTAAGTATGCTTTTTCCACAAGCAAAATAAAATTATTTCCTTTTCCTATTATTGTTAATGATAATTTTAGTAGCCTGACCCTAGCAGAAACACAGCACTTCACAGAATAAAACCCTCTAGAGTTAAGTAACTCATATAAAATCAATATATCTACAGTTGTTAATCTTCTATAATTTGATATATATATATATTTTATCTCTCTCTCTCTTTCCCTCCCCCCCATTAGAGCTATGCTCCTTTTAAGAAGAAACAAATGTTTTCCTTTGTTAATGCCTTTTGCCCATGCAGAGTCTCCAAGGATAAAGATTTTAGCATGTGTAGGTAAATCTGATTCCATTATCATGTGCCCTTCAGTTCTGAGTCAATCTCCCTGATAATCTCTCTAAAGCTGCCAGTTCCTGTTCGTGAGGCAAAGCAAAGATGAGAGCGTTCAGGTAGGCTGTGGATGGAACCAAATTGTGAAGAAACATTAAGACATTTTCTCTTGCCAGGATATGGATCTGATTGAGCAAATTGCTTAAGCATGTGCTTAACTTCAAATACATCAGATATCCTTTTGCACTTAACTATGCACGAGCTTAAAGTTAAGCACATTTTCAAGTGTCTTTATGAAAGGTACATGAAAGGGGAGGGACAGCACTGATGTCTATTTGAGACAGACATTCCTAATGAACCATTAGATCTCAACTAACACTGGAAACTTTTTCTTTCCTGTGAAGCTTAAGAATTTATGTGAAGATTTTTTTTCCCTTAGTAATTAATTTGGACCCCAACAGCGTGAAGATGGAAAGAAAAGGACCCTATTAAGACTTGATATTAAGTTAATAGCAGGTGACAGTGACTTCATCAAAAGCCCTGTGCAAAACATCAAGTAGATGGAAATTTCAGTTCTGGTACATTACTCAGCTGAGTATCATCAGACCTGCTTATCAGGGTCACAAAGATTATTTGTACATTATAAAAAGGAACTGTCCATCAAAGTCAGTTTAGAAAAAAAAAATGATGCTGTTTTCCATTTCAGATTCATACAATCAGACCCAACTAGGGGATGATCAAACCAAACCAGGGGATGTTTTCCTATTCCCACTAATGAAACTAACCTTCCTTTCAGGGTTCACATCCATTAGAGTACGCCTCTTGGGTGTGGGGTTCAGACACTGAATGCTGAGCATCTCACCTACTTATGTACACTTGCAATAAAGGAAAATTGAGCAGCTGGGAGAAAGCATTGCCAAGTATCCTAAGAAGAAATATAAAGGGCTCAAGCAGATATCAAAATCAGAGAGGAAATTTGTCTTTAGTCTGACATACTCAGTCTTTGGGAGTGACTGGTACAGGCAGTGACTTAGAATTAAACACTCTGGTTGCTTTTAAATTTGTACATGTTAAGAGGACTCCTTAATCTTGTTAGTCATAACTGACAACATTTTAAGGCCTGTGTTTGACAATTTCAAGCTACTTTGCAAACATAGTTGTTCTGCAGTCAGTCCTCACTGCTTCAGTAAATTTGGCAAGTGAGAGCGCTCCGCTTCTTCCCTTCCCTGCTCCCTGAGATGTACACCCATGCTCAGCCCAGCACCCACCTCTGATCCTCTTTGCCTCTTCTGAGCAAGACAAAAGTGATTTTGAAGAGCTTGGCTTAGCCTCTTCGTGGCACATGTGCTGAGAAAAGTGTCTTTGGCAAACCGAAATCCAGTTCGGTCGATGATCGTACATCTCCACAAGCGACTTGTCTCTGTGTGGGGTATTCCCAGCCCAGCTCCAAATGTGCTGGTATGGCAGTGTTGTGGTAAGCAGGAGCAGTGCTACACCTCGCACTAATTCACATGTGCTGAGCACCGCTTGGGCATGACACAAGGTTATTATTGCAACACTGCCTTACTTAGAGAGAGCCTGGGTATCTTTATATATTAATGCATTGTCCTGTGTAGGCACACCCATCCTCCCCAGACTTTTTGGAAGGAATGCACCCAACAAGAAGTGCACCCAAATCTAGGGAAGTTTTTTTCCTTAAGATGCCAAGTAATGCAAACATCATATTTTGCAATATTTGACTTTTTGCTGCTTTTGTTCCTTTTTGTTCTGTGCAACTCACCTATTGTCTTCTCACAGAATCTGTAACAATTTTCTGACCTTCCCTTTTATTTTCTGATCTCAAAAACAATTGAGGATTGTTGAGAATATTAATCCTTGGGGAAGGATGGCTCTCATCTGTGTTTGTGTGTCCCCTCACACCACAAGGTCCTTGCCTATGCCTGGAGTTCTGGATACTCCCATATTAACACTCTGTCTTGCTAGCTGTCCTTTTTGATGGCTTCACATATTATACCTTCTTCCAGCTCTTGCAAATAGATTATTGTTGAAAGACATTGGGCCCAATGGACTTCTGGGCTGATATCTGCTAAGGCTGTTCCTGTGTTTTGACCTCTGTGTGTGCCATACTGCAAAGTGAACACAAAAAAATGTCATAGGGCTCTTTTAAATATGGCGTATCTTTATCTCTATCTTGCTTCTGCCCTTCTGTGTCACACAGAAGCCAATAGGACAGTTCTGATTAATACAGTAATTATGTGGTTATTAAAAACAGTAATCATCCAGGAATTATCCAGTGCTGTAAAAATCCCATAGACAGAAAATATATGAACATTTTTAAATTGAGCATTACAATTGTCTGCATATGCAAGAAGCAAAATGACACATAAAGAATTTTTAAGATCCCAAGGAAGCGCTCTGAACATGTTAAGAGAAAATGGTCTCCTCAATCAGGAGGGAAGTTAGCACTGTGCAAGGAGCCAGATCCTGATTCGTCCTCTTGAAGGATGTTAGTGGCTAAGCAGTAGCTATTAATGAAGAGCACCAATTTATAGCACATGTGTTGGATAAACTTGCACAAAATTGGGACCATCTGAAGAGTTTATTCATCCTTGCATAGCTCCTTCATTTCCAATTTCTGAGCCTGTTTTAATTTGTTATCAAAGTAATCGCTCGCTCCAGCTGGAGTCAGCAGTGTGTTTTGTTGTCTATGGGCCTGGCAGACTGTTCACTTTGAATAGCATTCTGTAAAGATCACCTGTTCTGCATCTGTGATGGTTTTCCAGGTGCCAGGAGATACTGTTTTCGGATGAGAAACAGCGAAAGGAATATGCAGACAATGCGGTTCTGCAGCTTTTCAGATCTGCATGGGTTTCATCAGACACAAGCAACAGCCAAAGAGAAAAAGGAAACAACCACGGCAAGTTAAGAAACATAACAATGCAGCAAAATAATCTAGTTGCTCCTGAACAACAAGGTAATGTTAACTCAGCCATTTCTCAGGTAGCCTGAGTTCTGAAAGGAGCAATACGATCTCTATTGCTATATATTTAAATATGTATGAATTTCACAGACTTCTACATAATTACAGATATTTGCATGCATGAAATACCTGTGCAAAACAACCTGTTTACTAGTTAGATTTGAATTTAATTTAAGTCTAGCACAACTCCATTTATTGATCAATGCAGTGAGAGTCTACGAAGAGCTTCAAAATAGAGAAGAGAAACACTATGCATGGTCTTGCACAGGCTAGACACAGAAAGCTAGGCTGTCGAGGACTACAATCTAAAGATTGTCATCACCTTCCAGTTGAGGGAGAGAATGACTCCTAGTCCTCAAGGGAGGAGGGATGTCGCTCCCCCTCCAAAGTAGGGGACCGATTGGCAGTGACCTGAGTTTCATTTAGGAGGAGGAGAAGCTGTATTTAGCTTGAAATACATCTCATCTGCATGATGCTCTGTGATGATTCCAGAGGAGGGGCTGCAGAAGCCCCACATGGATACAGCAGCCAGCTGAAGAACTGTATGGTGGGCAGCGTGTGAATGTGGCTAGGCCAGTTCAGGGGTCAAGGCAGAGAAAGCCAAGCCCCAGAGCAGCTGGGCTGTCTCAGGAGCTGCAGCAGAGGCTTTAACTGGGAGGAAACCAGTCTGAGGCAGGAGCTTGGGCAGAGTAGTTTGGGTGGACTGAACCAGGAGGTCCAGACCAGCTCTGGATACGCCATGGAGCAGGTGTGGAGTTCAGCTTTTGTTCAATTTGCTGTGCGTACAACTAACAATGAAAACACAGGTGTGGTTTGGACCTTTGGTAGTCAGCAAGGCTAAGTCAGTGTTTATGGGCACGACCTTATTAGTCCAGAGAGCATTACTGCTTCTGTCTCAAAGATGCTGAGCTGATCTGGCACATGAAAGCTGTGTCAATTGCACGTTCACCATCTCTCAGTCCCATCAGTGAATCCCTAAAAGAACAAGAACAAGTTTTGAGGGAGTTTAGCCCCTACTGCGTAGACACATTATAGGAAAATCTTTGTGTGCATTAGCAGGATAAGAACTCTTATAGGCAGCCCCGCTGAGTGACTATGTCATGCCTTATAGGGTGTACGTTGCTCTTCTAAGTTGATGAAGTCTTATCAGTAAGGTCTAACTCTTGTATTTCAATTATGCTGTTTCCACAGATTGCCAGAAATCTGGATTGGCTGGGGATACAAGGAACATTGGTACAGCTCTGATAAGAAGTGCATCTGAAACAATGATTTGGAGGATAGGAGAGATCCTTTGTTCCTCAGCCCCAGAGGAAGATGCAGGAGTTTATTCATGACCTTGTGACACTAGGTTTGCATTAATTCTTGAAATTTAAAAAGATCAACCAACGAAAGCAAATGTGAGCCTTCTTCATGGTTTGATTTTGTATAGTCCTACTAAACAGGATCTGATCAGGAGACAGAAGCCATACAGGGCCTGTGGCCTTGCTTCTGAGAAGCCATTGCACCTAATGAAGGAGACTGCTCAAGCCTGGGTTGTTAAAACCTGAAAGAGTGGAAAACCAAATCTGGGTATGCTCCTAAGGACAGAATTTCAGTTATTCACAGTTGACCTAACAAGATTAGTCAGGAATTGACCACAGCATCTAGTCTTCCAGATGTTACTGGGTCCCACAGCATTATCATGCTGGCAGCCATGTCTGTCTCACAAAAACGATGGATTTTTCAAACTCTTTTTCTGGGGAAGGGCAAAGGTAAAAAATGATTTTTGAACATCTGAATTAACAATGTTGTGTAATAAAGACAGTTCCAGGGCTGGCCTCCTGGTTACTCTGTTTTCCACTTTCAGACGCTACCCAAACTATGGTACACACAATGACTGATCTGGGCACTGAAGGACTAGAAACAAATGGAGCAAAAGGGTTACTTGACATTGTTAAAATGAGTACACATGGGCAGTCGTGCCCATGGTGCTGGCAAGTTATGGTATTTTTATCTTTGGACTAATTGCTCACTGGTTATTTGTCTTCTGAAATCCATAAGGCACAAATTATGCCTACTTTGAAGGTTGCCTCTCTTTTCATAAAAGAGGTTATTCCAGAAAGCAGTAAGATGGAATAATGGCTGGCATGTCCACAATTTTTTACTAAGGATAAAAAAAATCTTATATATTACACCATTTGATATGAGTGCTTGAAGAAATCAAGTATAGTGAGAGTGAGTATATTGAGAGTGCAGTAATACTTTTATCTTTGGTGAAGGTAATGGTTGAGTACTGTTTTGTAGGCATGTGATAAGTGGAAGAGAAAGATAACTCTCAAATGGAAAAGCCATGAGTGAGTTTTCAGGTCTGTTCTCACACCTGAAGATAAAGGTCAGAAGAGAGAACAGCTATCAGCTGGTACGCACCATGAACATTGTTTTTCTGTGTAAAGGTCTGCTGTATCAACTCTCAGACACCTCCTTAAGGGATTATTTCTTCTGTTTCTTTTTTTAAACCTATCATTTAAGCCAACATCGTGTTTTTTCAAGAGGAGAGCTGCACAATCAGCATGCTGGTCTTTTCACTTATCTTTCTCATTGCTCATTCTGTGTGGCTTTCAGCAGAGCCTCCTTCTCCACCCTCGCTTCTGTGACTGCACCAGAGGGATCTGTCCTCCACCCTCTCCTTCTCTCCTGCTATAATCACCCTTGGAAAGCAGAAATTCAAGTCTCTTCTCTGCACTGAGATATCACAACCCTTCCTCCCCTTTCCATCTGTAGAATCTGATCTGAAGGGCCAATGGCATCCTGGCTTGTATCAGGAACAGTGTGGCCAGCAGGACCAGGGAGGTGATAGTGCCCCTGTATTCGGCACTGGTGAGGCCGCACCTCGAATACTGTGTTCAGTTTTGGGCCCCTCACTACAAGAAGGACATTATGGTGCTGGAGCATGTCCAAAGAAGGGCAACAAAGCTGGTGAAGGGTCTAGAGAACTTGTGTCATGCGAGAAGCAGCTGAGGGAGGTGGGGTTGTTTAGTTTGGAGAAGAGGAGGCTGAGGGGAGACCTTATTGCTCTCTATAACTACCTGAAAGGAGGCTGTAGCGAGGTGGGGGTTGGTCTATTCTTCCAGGTAGCACACAACAGGACGAGAGGAAATGGCCTCAAGTTGTGCCAGGGGAGATTTAAATTAGATATTAGGAAAAATTTCTTCATGGAGAGAGTGGTTAGGCATTGGAACAGATCGCCCAGGGAAGTGGTGCAGTCACAGTCCCTGGAAGTGTTCAAAAAACATGTGGATGTGGTGCTTAGGGACATGGTTTAGAGGTGGACCTGGCAGTTAGGTTAACATTTGGACTCGATGATCTCAGAGATCTTTTCCAACCTTAATGATTCTATGATTCTATGAGTCTATGATTCTGTGATTCTATGATCACTAGAGCTGGCTCATATTTGAGCATTCAGGAGAGAGTAGATAAATAATAGATAAATAACTTATAATGCTAACTAGAAGTATTGTCCTTCTACCTTGGCCTGGGACTCCAATATTCCAATATGTTCTTGAATGCGACAGTTTAACCAACACTTAAAATTTGCCCCAAAGTCTCCCTTTCCCTCTAGCTTCCCAGGTCACTACTGCATGACATAGAGTACATAGAAACAGGGCTGCTGTCTTCCCTTAAGACAAAAAATTAAGGGGGGGAAGAGGGGAAGGATTTTAAGTCAAGGATTTTGGGCTTTTTTGTTCTTATTATTCAGTCAAAATAAAATTCCCTGTTTTGAAATTAGCCATGCCATTGAAATTTAGACATCACTCATTTTAGAAGCAAAGAAATGCTTAAATTTGGTAAGATAAAATGCTTCATTTCAAGAATACCAAAATCTTGTACATGATATAAGCTATATTACATAGAAAATAATAATACAATTATGGCAATACGGAATTCTAAAGAAGTGTAAATGAAATACATAAAAAAGCATTTTGTTTCAGCACCTGCCTTTTGAGAATGTTGAAGTTTTTATGCTTTCCCAGAACACTTCTGATTTCAATGCAACTGTTTTTTCTGATAAGAAATAATTCTGTCGAAAATGTCTTGCCCAGCTCCCATCTGCAGTATAAAATCACCAAGATAATCCATACACTTGCTGGCAATTATATCTGAAGTAGGAAGAAATGACCAGGCATTGAGGCTGAAGTGCTGCTACCACCAGAAATAATTTTTCCAGGTTAAATTTGAGACACTTTGAGAGGATAGCAGGGCAGAAGTTGGCACTATTTTCATCCATACTGTGCAAGTTCTGTAGTTTGATAGAAGACTTCAATTTCCAAGGCTGTCATTTCAGCACCATTCATGAGTATCAGATTCATTAAAGTATTTTAACAGGTACCACAACTGTCTCTGAACACAATCCAATGAAGAGCAGGAAAGACATGCTTTGGTGAATTCAGCCAGGCATCATGATATGTTGGTAGCATATTTAGTCAGAAGCAGAAAATCGACTTCCTTCCCCTGGAAGTAAACACACACCACGTACACTGGTGATTGTAGCAAATTAAAGTCCTAATAGTGCCTGCCGGGTGGGCTTGTGAACTTGTAACCTTGTTGTTTATTTATCCATCTCCTACGACTCGCAATTTCTATCCGCTCTTTTATTTTCAGGGAGCTTTACTCATCTTCCTCCTTCCTATTCCTCTTGCTGGGAGGCATCATTTTTCCCACTCTCAATGTGTTTATTCACCTATTTGGTTAGAAATTGTTTCTCCATTTTTCTGTATGGGGCTGTGTATTTTTTAGCACGTAAAATTAATTGAATTTAGAAAGAAAACCTTTTTTTTTTTACCCCAACCTGAACTTCAGCCTTAAAAAGGACTAAAACACAAGTCATCCCTTTCTTCCCCTTTCCTTTTGTTTGGAGAACTGAAAAGTTAGGATTAAAATTTTCTTCTCAAAGTTTGGCCAAGAACGAACAATTTTTTTGGTTCTTCCAAGAGAGTGAGCATTCACCACTGCTCCAAACTCACAAAAAACAGGAAACAGAATGAAATTCTGAAATAGTGTGTAATAATAAGATCCCTTGCCTGATATTTTGGGCCAAAATGATTGCAGTAAGTCTGAATATCACATTGGTCGTGGTTACAAGGCTGTAGTTAAAGCTGAACTTAATTTTTCATGGACATCAGTTATTCAACCTCCTTGCAACATGAACAAACAGACCCCAACTCACTATATTCTCAGAAAAAAAAAAAAACAGTGCTTGTGTTCATCCTCTATGTCTTCAAGAAGACATGAACAGGTGATGTGTGAACACATCTGAGGTAAGATCTGGATCTAGACTAAGCTGGGAGCTCTGCTAACTTCCTTTTGTTTCACAATATTGAAGAAAAGGAATGAAGTGACAGCAAAGCCATTTTCAGGCTTTTTTTCCTGTCTTTGTTGCATATTCCTTCCGTTAAAGAAAGGGAAAAGGGTGTGTGTGGCAACAATGTAAATCCTCTTTCAAACTAAACAGGGAACCAGTGTATGAGGACAGAGGAGATGGTGCTTCATCTCCTATGCTGAGGGACTGCAAGGCTTTACCACAGAAGTATTAAATGCTCTCTGACTCTCTGAAGCACCGGTCGCTATAGAGGAAGCTTCCAGGACTGATAATGAAGAATTGTTCTTTTTAACGGTATTGGCTTAAACCCAAGGCTGCAATGCCAACACTGTTGAGTTACTTGTGCCAGCCGCTGAAGTAGAATGCTTTTGCCTGAACTCTCCAGAAAAGAGTTAAACTGCAATGTAGCTGTGCACAAGAGGATCTTTTGTGCCTAATGACTGTGTTTCATCAGTGGTTAAGGGCAAAAGTAGGGAGAGGAAATCTCAGTTCCTTTCCAATTTTACGATAAAACTAATTTTATTCTTACACCTGCTAGCTCTCCCCCCTACCAGGTCTCCACTCCCTCGGCAGAGAGCTAGCAGTGCTCATAAAAGCCTCTTAAAATAAAAATTTCTGTTCCATTAAACATATGAAAAATATGTTGCATTGAATACAGTTGGTTTGGGAAATCTGTTTTTATCCATTCTAACCAATCGTCCATACGAACTGCAGCTGCCACAAGTGGCATGGAATCTATTTTCTACTGCAAGGTTTAGGAACAGTGATTTTCTTCCAGAATATGCAGACTGGAGATGTCCAGCATCCTGCTCCTATGTCATCAGCAGCCCACACAGCAAATTCAGTGTCTCTCTTGGCAATCCTTGTCTTCACTGGGAAATGGCTTTAGGTTGCCAAGATGGCAGGACCTGGCCAACCTTTTAGAGAGTGGTTACAAAGAATCACAGCAAATTTGAGAAGACAGATGACAGAAGTCCCAGAACTGAAAGATCCTGGCAGTCTTGGAGATACCAACCTGTGATGTCTATGGTCAATTTCTTTCTGTCAAGGATGGCAAACTGAATTTTGGTCGCTGAGTCTACAGTTGTGAGGCACGACTTTCTGAGTTACTCTAATCTTGCTTTAAATATACTTTTCTCTCTGTGATCTTACCAAAAGCTTTCAATACTTCAGGTCACTTTGGGAAAAAAGTTGTAATATTAGTTTTCCTTCAGACGTAGAAATCATCAGCATACTGCTCAAACACAAAGCAGCCATAATGCACCAATGTCAGTGAAGTTGCCCCATGTTTTTTTCCAAAGAAATATTCAATATGGTTCAATATTTGCAAAGTACTTTGAAGACAAAAAGAGGCCTGGGTTTCTGTAACAGATGCGTGCTCTGTGCAAATCCAATGCAAAGCTCAGGTTCTTGGTAAATTACCAACTCCAGTTCTGGGCAGCATTTCGCTAATCCTTACAAACAGAGTGAAGCAGATTTCCTGTGTTTTGTCAGAACAGCAAGGATCAACGGAAAACTAGCTACAGTGTGTTTCTCAAACAATGAGGCTGGAGTGACATCTTAGGCTTTTATAATTAACTATTTTTAAATAATAATAAAATGAGAATGTCAGTGCAATCTTATCTCAGTGATGACATTGAAAATGCTTTTAGAATTGAGAGAACATTTCCATTTCAATCAAAGTATTTCCAATATAGAGGTTTCCTGAGCTGCCAAGGATCTCTCATGTCACATTGACTAGAAAGAAATACAGTTCAAGTGTTCAAGTCCAGGTTCAAAGTTCAAGCAGTTCAAGTGTGGTCCAAAGTCACACAGATCCACCCAGATTAAAAGGAATGAGACTTATCCTTCAGTCTTTCTTCTTCTAAAGTAAAAAGTAATAATTCCAAATTTGTATATTTTTAAAATCCAGATTAGGATGTTTTCAGTTGCATCCCTGATAGTCTTCCCTAAGAAGCCAAAGCCTAAACTCTGAGTGCTTTCTCAGCACTTAGACACTCTCCTCTGGCATCTCAATTACTAAAATGACTCTGTCCTCAGTCATATGCTTTTGTGACAGGTATACCTGCAAATGTGGCTGGAACTGGGGTTTGTTCATATTATTTTAGTTATGGGTGCCATAAACTACAGAATCCCCTCCCCCAAAACACCATTTTTACAATTGCAGACTTAAGCACTTTTCTGGTCATAAATAAGAAATGATGCAATTTGAGGCAGTTACAGCTGACATGCTGCTGTATCTGTCATCACATGCTTTGCCATGCAAGAATTGGGAGGGAAGAACCAAAGGAAGTTAGCCGCTAAGGGCTTCAAAACAGCCCCAAAAGAGGTGGTTGCATATTTGATAAACATCTAACATTTAGAACTCCTTGCCCAAGGGTATTATGGATGTTAAATTTTTTCAAGGTTTCAAAAAGTTTTTGGAAAAGTTTCTGTTTTCCAACAAGTGTTGGAAATGCCTGCCAGAGTCGAAGGAGCATCTAGACAACACTCTAGTCATATGGTTTAGTTTTAGGTAGTCCTGCGAGGAGCAGCGAGTTGGACTTGATGATCCTTATGGGTCCCTTCCAACCTGAGATATTCTATGATTCTAAGTGCAAACTGAACAGCAAATTGCAGGAAGCGAGGGAAGTACTCTGAGGAAGTGTCACTGTATGCTTGCTGTATTTCTTTACTTTTTCCCAGGCATCTTCAGTTATCCACATCACCCCATTTTCCTATCCCATCATCTTCTGTCATCTGATACTGAGCTAGATGGATCCTTGATCTGATCCAGAATGGCCACTTTTATGTTAACGCCATCTGAATGTACATATGTGTAAAGGCAATGTATGTGATAGTTTCTTTTGCAGGGAAAAGCTCAAAGCAGAGGATCCAGAGAGGGTTAAAAGTAAATAAAAAGAAGTAATACATTCTGGTACAATAAATACGCTTATTTTTGTCCCAACTTGGTGGCCCATTCCTAGCCATTTCTACTAGCAGAGTACTTTTCATGTCAGCTATCTTCTTCAAGCTTGGAGAGCTGCCCTGATCTTTGTATCAAGCTTTCCACTGTGGGACCCAGAGCAGCAGCAACAGCAGCAGGACTTTATGGAAAACACCTGCATGTTACTGAATGCCTCTGCAACTCTTACACAGGGCCAGGGAGGTGTTTCTTCAAGCTCCCTGAATCGATCCACAAAAGTCTGACCTCCTATGAAACATTTTTCAGAGCCTGACTTCCCTTCCTCCCTCCCTGCAAAACTACCCACTTTCTCCTTGGTCTGGGAGGTTCAGCAAAAATATGGTTTTAGCAGCAGCAGATTACACCGTTACCTGCACCTGCTCTGTGCTCTTGGCTGATGTCTTGGAAGGCAGAAGCCAAGGCCATTGCTTCCCCACCTGCTCGAGGGAGAAGGGGAATAGCAGAGCATAATGTCTCCTAGTTCCTAATATCTCCTAACTGATTCAAGGCCTGGGTCATAGAAGGGTAGGGCTGGTAGTTCCTTCTCCATATGAGTCTGCACAGGGATATAGTGTAATCACAGCCTAACCTGCTGAAAGTAGCCAGTCAATTCTGTTTTAAAAAGACAGTCATTCAGTTATCAGAGATTTAGTTGCATCCTTTTGGGGAAAAAAAGAAAACAAACCTATAACACTGACTAGTATCTAAACCACTGGGGCTTTTAGGGAAATTAAGAAATAAAACATCAACGTGTACTGAAAATGGCAACCATCCAGTAGGCAGTCTTGGACCATCCTTTACATTTCTTCATCCTGGATAGAGAAAAGCTGATAACTTGCTATGGAAAATGCAGGTTTTTCTGTTCTTTGCTAGAGGATTTTCCTCTCACAATACCGTGTCAAACATGCTCTCTGTTTCTGAAAAAGGGGTTAAAGTTTTCTGCTCTCCATTCAATCACAAAGGTTTATGAAATAGGAGAATCATAGGAGGGAAAGATGGGAGAGATCTATTAGGTTATTTTGTACATCCCTTTGCCAAAGCAGGATTGCTCCCTGGAGTATATTCCAGAGTGCTTTGTCTAGTCCAGTTTTAAATGACTCAAGAAACTAGGCTTTCACCACTTCCCTTGGGAGACTATTCTGCAGTCTAATAGTCCTCACTGCTAGGAAAGGCTTTTTTCCCTAACTGTCAGCCTTTTCTTTCCTTAAATTCATCCCATTTGTCCTAGTTATAGTCTCTTTGAGTAGCTTAAAATTCCTTTTCCTGCTTAAAGTTTAAATTCTTCCAATGCTAGACAGTAGTATGCATATTCCTTCCCTGTTTAGCTATGTTAAAAGTCTCTTAAAGCTACAAAGACAATTGTGGTGATGGCAGAGAGCTAGCTTCTAATCTTCACAGAGAGAACTGTGCCTGCTGTGACTTTCAGCAATCTACTTAGACCTTAATTTTATTCCCACCGAAATTAAGAGTTTTCTCATTCATTTTAACTGATGCAAGATGGATAATGTGGATTCTAATTTTGACATGAAGACGATGAGGTGCTCAGGGAGCACAACATATTCTTAGCAGAGATCCAACTGGATCCTCAGTTTCTCTATTTCCTTGTCTGGAAAACAAACAAACAAACAAACAAACAAACCACTAAAGAAAACCCAAGAAATAATCCTATGTACTCTTTTTCCATTTCCTCATTAGCATTTTACTTTTCTGAAAGAGCCTGAAAAGAGAAATGAATGCAATGTCTCATAAAAGTCTATAAATGCTTTTTAAGAACTTCAGAATTCACTGAGATCCTGAAATAGATGCTCATGTGGAAGGAGAAAGTATTATCCTTATTAACCTTTCCTCCTGAGGAATGCTAGTGAAGAAAGAAGCGATGCAAGGAAAACTATTTTAAATATGCTTTAGGGTGGAATTCATGCACCATGTAATTCCCTTTTAAGCTCTATATTGCTGGGTCTCTGCACAGGGGTGAATATTGCCCCAAGGCCTTGTCTATCAGGGGAAGTCACACTGATTTAACCAAAGTCAGTTCTAAACCAGATACATTTAAACCTACACAAAACCTTATGTTGATATACATGGACTTACCGGTTTCAAGTTAGCTTAAGCTGACTTTAAACACTCCTTTAAACTGAAAATAAGAATGTCATACAGTGTTTTGCACC
Organism: Theristicus caerulescens; assembly: GCA_020745775.1. Classification (NCBI taxonomy): domain Eukaryota; kingdom Metazoa; phylum Chordata; class Aves; order Pelecaniformes; family Threskiornithidae; genus Theristicus; species Theristicus caerulescens. Next base: position 6,945,728 of record CM036583.1, read on the forward strand.
ACTTTGAATCTAAGCTTTAAGTTACATGTGTATGACTTGCCCCTATAGATATTGCTTTAGTTGGCAGTTCTGAAAATAGGAAATATTTCTTATCTCACCTCACCTGAAAGCAAATGTCATATGTGGGTTTAATAAAAAGAAGCTTTATGAAAGATTTTATGACGAGAATCTTCACCCTCATCAGCTTGAGCCTTCTTTTACACCATTTGTTTTTTGCCCTTTCTAAAAAATGAGCAATGCATCCCATTTCAGGTTTACAGGAATCTCTTGATTCTCATTTTGGTTACCCTGTGTATATCTGAAGTCATTTCACAGGCTTCAATCACAGATGTAGAGACCAAAAAACATCCTAAGGTCATTTATTCTGTAAATGAAACTACAGTTTTTCCTAGTTTTCTTTTGGTTCCATTTTCTATGGAGTAGTCAAGGATTTATTCAAAATCATGTGATCCCTAAAATAATCATTATTCCCTATATTATGGCTAGTATTATATCCCATGCACTTTCACTTACAGGCATGTCTGTCAAAGGGACCATTTTTCAGCCTCACAGCTCCCATGGCTCTGTCACTTTCTTACTTACAGAGGCCCAAAATGGAAACTATTTTTCTTTTCATTATGAGCTGTCACTTTTTCATCTTGGCACTGCGATGATAGACTTCCATTCATCTTCTATATTACCTTTCCTGAAGCCTCTGACACAGACTGACACAATGCAAAATGCAAGACATCTTGGAGCATACGTTGGCAATTTCTGGGAAAGGCACTTGCTTGTCTTGGTTTGTTGTTTTAAATATATATTGAAAATGCCAAGCTGTATGGTGCGTTGGAAATGTTAGCGGGGGATTCTCTGTTTATTATGATCATTACAAAGCAATGCTCTCGCATCTTGAATAAAAGCAGTTGGGTTCAGCATGGGATGCTGTTGCCTTCACCTTTTCTAAGGGCAATGGGGGAAAAGCTTGGCGCAAATCAATGTTGATATGCGGGGATAAAAGGAACATGTCAGCAAGCCTTCATGCAGTGCTGCACATTGTAACAACCAAGCCACCGCCACATGGTGAGTCCAGTGGAAATACTGGGAAGTGCCTGCTTAAACGGCAGTGAAATGACTGAGTTATTTTGAGAAAAGGGAATGATTTCAATCAACCTTAGAGCAGAAAAATCAGGCACCCATTCACATGCAGCGAGAGTATGTGAAACCTGGGGACAATCTTTCTCAGCATTCATGCTGCATTTGTCACCATGATTTCTGAGAAGCCAATGTAAAAGACAACATAGGGACCCATAGTAATGATGTTGCAAGGTACACATTCCCTCTGCATTGTTTATGCATCGCAGCATTGAAATCGATCCAAACGCTGGAACAGCTCCTATTCTCACATCCTTCAGTAAAGACAATGTATGAGCCACAGGAAGGGAGGAAGGCATGGATGCAACCTTTGGTATCCCGGAGATCCTGGACTCTCCTGGATTGAAAAATCATTCTGCTAGGAATCAGGCTAAGATTTCTGTAGTTTCTGAGGGTATAGTAGCCAGACAAAGAAGCCATCCAAGGCAGAGTTGAAGGCCAACAACCATCACCTACCTATCGCTGTGAAGTGGGATCATAGTATCAAGCTTGGTTCATAATTCACATCTATCATATTAATCAAAGAATCATTAAGAATTAACTTGGTGGGGATCTTGTGGAACTTGTGTGATCTGTAGATCTCTGGGCATCTTTGGATGATTTTTAAGCAGTCCATAGAATTCAATGAAGGCTATCTCCACAATGCTAAACAAAAGAGTTCCTAGAAGAGCACTTAGGAGCAGATCCTCATATCGTCTACACAGCATCGTCTACATCATCAACACAATTGTTGTTGTCTGAATATGTATTGGAGTACTCCAGTTTGCTCCCTCAGAGATGAAACCAAGTGGTGACCTGGGAGGAATAACACTCTGAGACCAAGTCTCTAGACAATGCAATGCAGACTGTACTGGTTTGGTCCTTCTGCCCTACACAGTTCTCCTTTGTATCCTCAGACAATGCCAGTTATTTTCTTGCTATTCTCTGTGGGACATAACACATAGTCTCAGTTTCATGCTTTAAAACATGACTCTACGGGGCTGCAACAGTAATTTAGATACTTTGAATGTGAAATAAACCAGAAACATACAAACACTAATTATACCAGAGAGCTATAGGGGTGCAGATGGGGCCCAGAGAAGACGTACATCTAGTGTGAACATGGCACTTAGCTGCAGAAAGGGGGATACTTTTGCTTAGTGTAGATGTATATCACCCTGAAGCACTTGTACTGGAAACCACAGAGCATACTCAGATGTGCAAATGTTTTGCAAAGTAGATGTAGCCTATGAAAAGCCACATTGTTTGCTGGCTTAAACTGGCTACTCAGATGTTTATACTTCCCCTGAAACTTTTTAAGAAGTCCAAAACCATTGAAAAGTAATAATAAACCATACTTGCCTCTCTTAAGACAAAATCAAATATATTCATAGAATCATCATAGAATCATAGAATGCTTTGGGATGGAAGGGACCTTTAAAGGTCATCTAGTCCATCCCCCCTGCAATTGGCAGGCACATCTTCAACTAGATCAGGTTGCTCAGAGCCCCATCCAGCCTGGCCTTGAATGTTTCCAAGGATGGGGCATCTACCACCTCTCTGGGCAACCCATTCCAGTGTTTCACTACCCTCATTGTAAAAAAAAATTCTTCCTTATATCCAGTCTAAATCTACCCTCTTTTAGTTTAAAACCATTACCCATTGTCCTATTGCTATTGGCCCTGCTAAAAAGTCTGTTCCCATCTTTCTTATAAGCCCCCTTTAAGTATTGAAAGACTGCAATAAGGTCTCCCTGTAGCCTTCTCTTCTCCAGGCTGAACAACCCCAGCTCTTTCAGCCTTTCCTCATAGCAAAGCTGTTCCAGCCCTCTGATCATTTTTATGGCGCTCCTCTGGACTTGTTCCAACAGGTCCATGTCCTTCCTGTGCTGAGGACCACAGAGCTGGATGCAGGACTCCAGGTGGGGTCTCACCGGAGCAGAGAAGAGGGGCAGAATCACTTCCCTCAACCTGCTGGCCATGCTTCTTTGGATGCAGCCCAGGATACGGTTGGCTTTCTGGGCTGCGAGTGCACATTGCTGGCTTATGTCCAGCTTTTCATCTATCAGTACCCCCAAGTCCTTCCCCGCAGGACTCCTCCTGCGCTCAATCCCTTCATCCCCCAGCCTGTATTGATATCAGGGGTTGCCCCGACCCAGGTGCAGGACCTTGCACTTGGCCTTGTTGAACCTCATGAGGTTCACACAGGCCCAGTTCTCAAGCTTGTCCAAGTCCCTCTGGATGCAATCCCTCAGGCATGTTAACTGCACCACTCAGCTTGGTGTCACCTGCAAACTTGCTGAGGGTGCACTCGATCCCACTGTCTATGTCATTGATGAAGATATTAAACGGCATTAGCCCCAGAACGGAACCCTGAAGGACATCACTTGTCACTGGTCTCCATCTGGACATTGAGCCATTGACCACTACCTCTTGATGTGACCATCCAGCCAGTTAGCTATCCACCGAATAGTCCGCCCATCAAATCCATATCCTTCCAATTTAGTGAGAAGGATATTGTGGGGGACCATGTCAAAGGCCTTTCAGAAGTCCAGATAGATGACATCCATAGCTCTTCCCTTGTCCACTGATGCAGTCACTCCATCATAGAAGGCCGCTAGGCTGGTCAGGCAGGACTTGTCGTTGGTGAAGCTGTGCTGGCTGTCTTGAATCACCTCCCTGTCCTCCATGTGCCTTAGATAGCTTGTAGGAGGATCTGTTCCATGATCTTCCCAGGCACAGAGGTGAGGATGACAAGTCAGTAGTTACCAGGGTTCTCCTTTTTACCCTTTTTAAAAATGGCTGCAATATTTTCCTTTTTCCAGTCCCCAGGGACTTTCACCTGACTGCCATGACTTTTCAAATGTCATGGAGAATGGCTTGGCAACTATATCAGCCAATTCCCTCAGGACTCTGGGATGCATCTCATCAGGACCCATAGACTTATGTACGTTCAGGTTCCTCAGGTGGTCGTAAACCTGATCTTCTCTTACAATGGGATCTTAACAGATACTTATCTAACTGTTCTTAAAAATCTCCTGCAATGAAGGCTCCATGACTTTACTAAGCAATCAACAATATTGCTTTGCTGTCTCTTCTCCTCAGAAATTTAATCTTACTGAAACTTTAGCCCATTCTCTCTACTCCACAGATATGGAGAAAAAAGCTTTCCTTTCCTCTTTGCAACAGCTTTTCATGTACTTGGAGACTGTTACCATGTTCCTCTCAGTCATCTCCTTTTTTAAAGCCAAACAACTCTGTATCTTCTGATTTTTCTTCATAGGTCATGTTTTCTAGACCTCTGATCATTCTTGTTGCTATCCCTTGGACTCGCTCCAATTGCCTTACAGTTTTCTTGAAAACAGTATTTCAGCACAGGACATAACAGCACAAAATAGAGTAGAACATTGACTTTATATGTCTTTCAAACTATATTGATGTCTTGTGGTCTTGCTTTTGCATGAATGCATAAGTGCATGATTCTGTTCACACATTCTTGTTTTAAGATCTCATAAGAATAAAAATAATACTTACATGTGAAAGGGTATTTTGCCCTTCAGGGACTGAAATTGGAACTTTATATTTGTTAAACTTTCTGATTAATTGTGAGGGTTTGCTGGGCTAGTAGACAAAGTTATATATACAAGTTCCTCTCTCTCACAAGACCCTCTGAAGGCTAACAAACTGAAACATTATCTCACCTGTTATACTGCATAAATTACATGGTTTTATTCTGAGTTGCTAGTGGTGATTGCTCTGTACTAATTACCACTTAATAAACTTACATTTTACATAGAATAGGGTTACAAAGAGATAACTGCACCTGGAAACCAAAAAGTAGTACAAAAGGAGGTAAATAGGGGACAAAGAACAGCAGCTACAAATTCCAGCACTGCTGGAAATTTCATTGAATATTCTACACATGAATGAAGAAGTATAAGCTACCTCTCAGAAAGAACTAAAGAAATTTGAAGACTTTTTTGATCTTGGAAAGAATGTAACTTTTGAAAGAGATTAGTTTCACAGAAGAATTTTAAAACTTGGGAGAGAAACTTTGGATCTCTTGTAACAGAGCTGAAGCAAAAATGCATGAGTTGTTGGAATAATTTCAGACAGTTCAATGATTCTCCAATGGGAGATCAGATTACAGTAGAAATCAAAGACTGAAAAGTGAGACAAGAGTCCTAGAGCAGTCTGACCTAAACTTAAAAAAAGCCATTAAAATTTATCAAGTTAAAGGGAATAGCAAGACAAAAATTCAAGTTTTGGTGACAAGAAAATAACATAAGTAGATACCAATATATGAAATGTATGAACAGAAAAGAGTGAAAAATCTGCATAAGAGTCTGAAAAATGTGCTGTGACTTTGTAAGAAGCATCATGGACTACAGTGGCCATGGAAGCAAAATCATGTGAGTTCAGCCTTTTTGATGTAATTGTTTTATTTATAAAGGTCAAAAGTGTTTTGCCTAAGTTCTCAGACAAAGACTGAAAATACCTGAAAGGAAGGCAGTAGGTCTGCTGTGCAAAGAGCTCTTGGGAACATAGGGCTTTGAACAGAAAATGAATGCTTCTTGTTTATATGATTTGCAGGCTAATAGGGCCACTGAAGTTGTGGCAAAGGTTTTTGTAAGAAAATTGGTCACATTGAGTATGGATAAGTAAAATTTACATTCTCTGGAGAATGATGTTTTCTGAGGTGATGGTAAGTGAACTAGATGTGAAAGTTTAGCAATATTTCAGAAAGAGAAATACTTTTTATTGCCTTTGGAAATGATAGTCTGAGTGGGAAGCATTGCATAGGCAGGAATGAAGGATGCATCTGGGAGGTGGAAAAGTAGCAAAGGAGGTATTTGGCCTGGTAGTGTAGAGAAGGCAACAGCAATCACACATACAGTATGTGGAGAATGTCTACACTGCAGTTCAAAGTGTGATTGTGATTTGAATAGGTAGCCTGTAGCAGACCATAACCAAAACAGCCTAATGGTCCAAGGACTTACTCAAATTCCCAGCCATGTTTTGCAATCTGTATCAAAAACTCTGACATGGAGAAAACCTACTGACTATAACCAGTCAAGGTTATTCAGAGCCATTAAGGGATGTCCACGTGAGCTCCAGGCACTTTTGTTGACCATCATGTACAGATACCTCACACTATCCTATAAGACTGTTAGCTTATGCTGTTCAAACTCATACTTTGGGCTTTGGAAGAGCTTGTAAGAAAGTTTCCTAGTTTTGCCCTTCCAAAAAGAAACTCACAATTAAATAATTAAGTACAGAAAAGTAGGTAGATTGGATACTGACTTCTTGGAGACATAGAACGTCTTTGGAATACAGATGTGAAATACTACTTTATCTTTACTTATCCAGTTCACTTTTATTAGAGTTGATTAAATTTTGATTAAATGTGAGTGCTGTACGGCTTCCCTGTATTGTTGGATTAACACATGAACTGACAATTGTATCCTATTTTGACATGTACCTTAAAAAACAATTAAAGCATGAAAAAGAAAAGGCAATATGTGCTATTACAAGGACTTAATTTCTGCATGGACAGAAAAGTTGCCAAGTTTAAGGAATGATGAATATTAAAATTAGCCTGAGTTTGGTCATTGGCTTCAAGCAGGAAAAGGGTATGGCTTTTGTGTTTTCATACCATACCTGCTTAGGACTTCTTTCTTAGTTATGGTACATAGATGCAACTTCTGTTACCCTACAACTTCTATTATCTGTCTCTTTATCGACTGTCTTCTCCAAATATGATTTTTCAAAGTTGCTGAGACATCACTCAGTGATTAGTTTCTGCATTTAATTTGTGGAGTGTCTGAGAACTCCCAAATTTCCATAACCCAACTTGTTCCCAACACCTACTGAGCTCAGTGATGTTCCCAGCAGACTTGGTACTCTGATTATGCGATCAAGAACCTGGACTAATCATTCTTCAGTTTCTTTCCATCTGTCTATCCAGGTTTTCTCTTATGGGGGACTGGAAAAAAAGAGAAGGGTGTCAAGGTGTGGCTGGGATACACCTCAAGCTATAAAAGGAAACACTTGTTTATCTCAGTCTGTCTTGTCCTCTATATGCAACTTATCTTCTAATCTACTTTAAAAAAAAAGACATACAATGCCAATGACTGCTGAAAAAATATGAGAAGCAGTTTTTAGCATGTCTATTGAGGTCGACACAGTATTTTATTATATGCACATATAGTCCCTGCAGAGTGGACCCACAACGTTGAATTATTTTGTGGAGGCCACTGATCTAACATTGCCAGACAAAACAAAATCACTCCTTCCCTACCTTTAGTTCTAGCAAATGAATACTGGCTTCAGTTTTGCATCCAGTCATCGGTTCCAATATCCATAATCCTTTTCATTTGTTCATGCATAGGTCAGACAAACACTGGCTTGACATAGCACTAAAACCATGATTCAGGCTCTGCACACAGCTGTAAGGTCACATACAGCTCTGCTGTGTATGGAAGCAGCCAAGATGCCAAAGCCAATGTTGGTAAGCAGAGGATGGGGTTTATTATGGGCCATACATCTACATTGTTAAATATGTCCCTGCTTAAGGAATTGAAAGGGAAGTTCTCTCATTTGTATATTTTATTTAAAGTGAATACCCATTCTTTCTTACTTAGATTCCATGATTAAATATGCAGTTGAACACATAGAAAGGTCTGAAAAGATGGAAACATAAACACATACTCACTTACCTGCCTATATAAAATATATAAATATACAAATTTAGTAGTACGATTTATTTTCCCATTAATCAACTCTGGAGGAACTCAGAGAAGAGTTATTTAGAAAGTTAGATGCTTATTAAATTTCAACTTGCTGGAAATTATCCCCAAAGTATGTGTAAACTTCTTGTCAGATTAGTTATTTGTGATTTTGTCTTCCTGTTTTTTTTTTTTTCCTGGATGATGAGGAAATTGTTTTGGTCATTTGTTGGGGGGGGCTGAGATGTCTAGACCTGTTTGTTTCTGGATAGTGAACATCCAAAACCTAAACGCATCATTTTCTCATACTTTTTTGGCACTTCTATTACCAGAGCCTGCATCTGAATTTTACTTAAATACATATCACCTTGGTACCATAGGTAGGTCACTAAAGTATGTGGAAGAAGCAACCAGAGAACATTTCTTGATTAAGGAGTTGCCATGATCATTGCAAACCACAGAACATTACAAGCTGCCCTTGGGTAACCTGTCTCAGGAGAAGGTATAGGAACATGCCAGAAGTTGACCAGACAGCACAGAACTAAGGCAATTCTCATTTATCAGGACTCATGGGGTACAAAAGAGAATATCCATAAGATCTCATGTTTGCCTGCAACTGGGAAATCCATCCTTTATTCCAGAATACAGATAACTCGATGTGGATTCAGTTCCCATAACCCTCATTTGGTTTTGCCCAGTGTTCAGGAATTAAGTGATACAACAGAAAATGAGGTCTCTCCTCTTTTTGTAAAGAAAAGTGAAGTCTTGGTCTCTATTCTGTTAAAACTATAAAAAATGAAATGTTATTTACTATTGGTATGACTGCATAGGCAGTGCTACAGTGATACACATTGTAACAGAAGAGCTTATTTCTCCTTCCTCTATGATCATAGGAGTCTGTAAAATAATACATGTGAAAGTGAACTTGTATTCTTTCAAGACACAAAGGAAGGAGGTGGGGGAAGGAGTCCTGCAGCAAACCATGGGCCCAAGGGGTAAAGCAGGAAACTAAACACAGAGCAAGATCAAAGGATACCTTGGAAGGACCAAAAGAACCTGCACTCCAAGCAGCCAAGAAATTGAAGCTGACACAAAGTCAGTTAAATAAAGTGCAGAGCTCATCTGCTGTCAGCAGCAAAAAGTAGTCACTGCTCTATTTCCACTTGTAAATAAATCTGTGTGTGTAACACAGAAATAGAAAAAATCACAAAGAGTATCCTGTCACTATAAATAAAACTCACTGCTTTACACAAGGGGCTGTATTTGTATCATGGAAACTCCCAGGTCAGCTTCAGCCGATGCACCAGTGTAGTATTATAAAAATAGAAGAAACAGGAGCATATTAACATGGAAGGGAAGGTACATGTTCTATTGCCAGCAACAATATCTCCAACAAATTTAAATGAAACTCTTCTTTGTTTCTCAACTTTGTCAAATTTCCCTAAGGAGCCCACTCTAGTGGAGGTTATCAGGGTGTCGTGGTTTAACCCCAGCCAGAACTAAGCACCACACAGCCGCTCACTCACTCCCTCCTGGTGGGATGGGGGAGAGAATCGGAAGGGTAAAAGGGAGAGAACTTGTGGGCTGAGATAAGAACAGTTTAATAATTGAAGTAAAATAAAATAGAACAGTTAAATAGGTAAAGCAAAAGCTGCCCATGCAAACAAGGCAAAACAAGGAATTCATTCACTCCTTCCCATGGGCAGGCAGGTGTTCGGCCATCCCCAGGAAAGCAGGGCTCCATCATGCGTAACGGTTACTTGGGAAGACAAACGCTATCATGCCAAACGTCCCCCCTTCCTTCTTCTTCCCTGAGCTTATATACTGGGCATGATGTCATATGGTATGGAATAGCCCTTTGGCCAGTCTGGGTCAGCCCCCCTGCCTGTACTCCCTCCCAGCATCCCCCCACCCCACACACACCCCCCCCCGCCCCCCTCCATGCACCCGGCAGAGCATGGGAAGCTGAAAAGTCCTTGACCAGTGTAAGCACTACTTAGCAACTACTTAGCAACAACTTAGCACTCCTTAGCACTACTTAGCAAGAAACAAAACATCAGTGTGTTATCGACATTGTTCTCATCCTAAACCCAAAGCACAGCCCCATACCGGCTACCAAGAAGAAAATTAACTCTATCCCAGCTGAAACCAGGACACAGGGGCAGTGGAAAAGGGGATGGTAATCAATGGTTTTGTATTTTAGAGCTCAGTCTTGTCTTGATAATTGCATTGAAGTTCATATCTCTGCTTCTCACTATGTATGTGCAAGGTGTGAGGAAGGGAGAAATCTCTATCCTGTTGAAAACATGTCTTTGTGGGGGAGAGAATCCAAGTTTGACTAGACAAGAAGGCGAACCAGAAATTGTGAGGTGGCTTGGGCACCCCTGGAAATGTGGAAATACATACTTTCTAGTCTTTTCTTCAAGCATTTTTAGCATTAGTTAATTGCTGTTGAAAACACAAAAGTTCTCAGAGTTGTTAATGCTGGAAATCACATCCATCCCATCTTAATTTTCCATCTTTGTATCAAGAATCCAGGATTGTGATTCTAAAAATTAAAATACTTTTTTCAGTTGCCCAGTTCTGTAAGGAGAAGATCCATCTCACTTTATGTTATTTCTTTATGTATGAAATGGAGATTTCGTTAATACAGCTGGTAGAGATTACAGTACAGACCTGGTGACCAAATGCCAGTTTCCAGTTTAAGATGAAATGAAGAACTCCACAAGCTACCTATTAAGTGTGTTGGTTAGCCCTGTGCTGAAAATAAAAAGAACCTACAAGGGCTTCTTCAGATATAGGTACATATACTTGAGAAACTAATATTTAATGAGATTAATCCTATCCTTGCTTACTCAGAGCTAGCTGCTGAGGCTCCTCCTGTATAGAGACAGACAGAGTCACCCTCTGGAGGTGGCTGGGTCCATTTCTGCTGACTACAAAAACAGCCCCAGTGGTGCTTAAGGCTTAACACCTATGTCTCAGTCTCCTAAATTTAGGCGAGGTGAAATACGCTCTTGTTAAACCAGGTTTTTTGACCCAAGCCACAGTGGCGGAATGAAAGAAAAGAAGTTCAGCAAAGTTTTACTCTGGCTTCATGCCAGGTTTAGCTCAACTAGGACTAGACTTTGAGAGAAAGAGTTAGATGATTTACTGACTATATAAACCAGGCATACTACCTAGGTTATCTGGAATGAAATGGATCAGTTACCATTAATCACGGTCACAGATACAGGTGTGATGTGTCCAAAGCAAAGTGACATGGCTGAATCATCAGCATTCATGTCAATCTAACATGGTGGCTATGCCAAGCTACCCAGTGAAGACAGGTTTCTTTTGCCAGTTCTTGTTTGCTTTGCTTCTTTTCCTGCTTCCATAAAGAAAGCAGAGTTTTGGGCGTAAATAGACCTCTTTGCCTGGCTACAGACCAAAAGAGAGTATACAAAACAGGGCTTACAGGCTATTAAGATGATAATTGCTTATAGAACTGCTAGAGCATGGCATCATTTCAGACCAGTCCACCTGAGAAATTCAACTTCAGTAAGCCTAAAGAGTGACTGAAATAAATTAGGAGATCTGAAAGATTCAGAATTGCATCAAGCCTAGATGAGCAAGAGGAAGTGAATCAGATAAATACATTAATACACACATGGTGACAGATGAGGCAGATGACATTTTATGCTCCTTTAAACTGACTGATGAAGATCAGACAAATTAGAAATAGCTGTGGACAAGTTGAAGAACGTCTTCTAGCATGCACTGAAAGGGAATCTTAAGGAGAGGATATCAAGCATATGTGTAGAAAGGGGAAAAGGGTCCTTTCAAGAAAAAGTCTTTGAAAGGTTTAGTGGGACATATGAGGCTCTGCAAGGTGAAGTGAGACACAGTAATAACATGGAAGGTCTAACAACAAGAATGAAGACAAGGACTTTTCAGCAAAGGGAACTAAATTTACATTTTAACATAAAAATGCTTTATAAAAAATAGTTTGTGAGAAGTTGTCAGAGAATATCAAACTGTGTTAGAAAATGGCAAGACAGTTCAACTAAAGTACCTGGTCCAATCAGTGCTCTCTACAAAAGAAAGCTATATAATGAGAGGATGTATGACATTATTTGTCCTAGGATCTAACAGAGGTTTAGAAATAGTACATAGGAAAAAAAAAGACCTTATTGGAAGGACATTTTTATTACCATTGGCTAGCTTTATAGATGGATACAGAGGCACAGAGTGTTCTAGTGACTTTTGTCAATCAGTCTGAATGTGGAATCCAGATGGCATTTCATTCATAATCAAGTTGTGGCATTTTGGCTCTATTCCTGGTTTATCCAAAGTTATGACTTTCTGCTGCACATCAGCTAGGAAGAAAAATATCACCCCAAAAAGGAGAGCAAATATTTAAGGAAGATAAAATTTACTTTTTTTGAAATGTTTGTCATACTGGAATTTCTTTTTAAGGAATGTATAGGAATTCTGCTTACATCTACCGCTGTGTTAAATTACGTATAGTGGCAGTCAACTCAATAGGCTTTGAATAGTTCCTCTAATGTTTTCCACCTGAAACCTTTGGATTCTTTCTAAGAAAATTCTGATATTACTTTCTTCGGCTTTTCCATGAACAGCTTAATGGGTCAGTTACTGTACATTTGGAATATAGGCATTCAGGTGAATCAGTACCTTTCTGTGTCTGGAGAGGTGGATTAATAGAATTCAGTGCCGCCCGCAGAGATTAAACCAGATCATGTGTAGTGGCAGCAAAATAAATACCATATAACAACAGTTGCAGTACATGAGACATGGCCTAGCTGTCTAGTCAAGCAGGAGAAAAGACACTGCAGCATCATGTCAAGGAAGCAAACTCAACACATCAATTTAGGAAAAAAAACCAACAACTGGTGGCTACCTTTTGAAATATTGTGTCATTTTGTCTTTCTTTTGCTTCCTGAATTAAGATGCTTTCCTTATTCTAAAGGCTCACCTACTCTAAGATGAGTTCTGGAAACAAGCTGCCCCACAGCCTGAGTCTGTGTTTTCTCTGTTCTGCAGAGCATGAACGTTTTTTTTGCCATATTCATTCTATAGGATTCCCTGATCAGTATCCAAATAACAACAGTGAAGCAAATCTTCATCTGCATTTTGCGAAGTCATGACAGCTTGATATTACTGCAATAGGACATTTCACAGGGTACTGTGGGGGCACTGTTTTTACCACTGACACAGAATAATGCAATGGTGTTAGCTATGCAGACCATCAAATTCAGGTAATTATCACTGCCGCATGCTTTCCTGAAGATAACAATATTAAACAGCACTGTTTAAAAAGCTGACGTGTTTCTGAATATGTCCTTTTAAAACGACATCTGATTTTCAGATGAATTGCATGAGAATTATGAGAGTAGGGAAAATTTCAGTTGCTGGGTAAGCTAAAAAAATTATAAGGAAAAATATATTATGAGTAGAGAAATACATTTTATTTTATTGGGAAAAAAAAATATCATCCATTCCACCCAACTGTATGGTCTGTAAGAGCATTTGTTATGGTAAAACATAGCTTTTATTTAATGTCTTTTTACTTCAACTTGATAGTAGGTCAGTAGTGAATTTCAAAAGCCATTTAAAAAGAAAAAAAAGAACTTTGTAAAAAATGGTTTAACTTTTGTAGTACTTTATTTTCTGCTCCCTTTTTGGGCTGAAGCTCTTACCCAAATTTGTCTTGACTTTGTAAATACCTTCAGACTTCATAGAACTGTATTTTTTGAGAATTTGTTATTAACCAGAAATAAAAACAAACACTACCCTATCCACAAATTCTGTAGAGAAGATTGGGGAAATGGTGTACTGAGAACTCTTAAAAAGCAGACATATTTTAGCTATTTAAATATTGATTTAGATGTCCAAATTTATGCATGAATACATGAAAATTCTGAACATAATCTTCTAAAGTTTTAGTCTGCTAATATTTAAATCCAGATTAAGGAAATTTCCTGGTCTAAGTATAACTGGGGTTGCCATATGTCATGTTTCACACTTTGTTTATCCTAGACATTAAATTTGGAACTTATTCTAGATACAATGGAGATCTTTGGTTAAAGTATTCTAAGTGAGGCTGGCAGCAACACTTACCATAAAGTTCCCACATGATTTTTATAATAAGTTTGACAATTTGTATGATCAAATTGAAATTTTCTATGCTATGTGGCTGTTCATAGATGGTTTTGCATGTCTATTTATGTTTGTATATATGTATGTTGTTATTATGAAATCTCTCTGTGACTGATTACAGGTCTTTCCAAAATGAAATTAAGTTTTCTTAGCAAAGAAGATATCTTAGAATTTAGCAGTTACAACAAACACATATTTCATCTTGACCCAAGGTGCTTATACATATTCTGATCTGGATGCAGAGAGAAAAAGCTGACCAAAAGAGAGAAAAAAAAATGTTAAAATGAGGAGCCAGCTGATATGGAGCTGGAGGGGTAGGAAGAAAGCAGTTTCTTGAGGCTTTAGTGTGATAAAGAACTGCAGTGTTGGGACACAAAGCCAGCCTGGAGGATATCACAAGTCAGAAGAGGATACCATGAGTGGGTGTGAAGTCTGGGTTTGAATATCAGAAGCTGAGACAGGTGTCTGGGATAGACATTGAGAGTCATAGGGAAGGAGAGCAAAAAGAGCAAGCTGAAATACATTGCATAAATGGTGTTTGAAAAGCAGAAAGGGATGGGAAGAGCGGTTCACAACATGGTGTTGGGGCCTTGTGGGCACTCATAGGCTTTCATGGCCCTGACCAGCCTCAATCAGGATCCCCACCCAACCCCAGCCCATGACCCATGAACCCCATTTCAGCTCAGCCCTGACTACCAGTGCCCGTGCTGGTTTACCTTTGGCTCCTGGCTCATCCGCCTTCTTGGGGCAGCCCCTGACCAGCTGAGGAGCAGAGGTGGAGGCTGTATAAGAAGATCTCAGAAATGGTTATGACCATGTCAAAAGGACTAAGAGAAAAGACTGGGTCATATTACTCTCATATAAAAGTACACCCTCAAAATTAGATAGCATTTTTCAGCTTATCACTTTGTGCCTCAGTATCCCCACCTACACAGCACATTGCTAGTCTTGCTGTGAAGATAAATATATTCATGCATACAAAGCAGACAGATGGTATATTGACGAGAACTGCTGAAAAGCTTGGGAAGAAACAAATGATTCTGTCTTTAAAATAAAAGTTGAATAATATGTAGTAAATATATCATGAGACTGTACTTTGTTTTATGAAGAAAAAAGAGAGCATTCAGTAAGTGCTCACTAAGCAGGTACTCTCCTTTTGGCAATAAGAAATGCAGTGGGGAATAATTAATAACACACTAAAATGGACACAATTAAAGAAATGTCCTGCCTTAATTCCTTTGCTTGTATGTATGTCACATATTTACAAGCAGACTGACATAACAGCTTACATTTTTATTCATGTCTTCATCCTTAAAATATGGGTAAGTAGATGTTTGCATATTGTCCCCTATTTACGGGAGTGAAGTATGACACTATACAATTTGGCAGGTGTGAAAATTTCTGTGATCTACCAAATGCAGTGGGCACTGTCCTTCTCCCACAATGTTCCTTAGAGGAACCCCAACTTACTGTTATTGTAGAAAAACTTTATTCTCTATATAAGAAAATCATATTTAGATGACTGGAAAAGTATTTTGTTGCGTTGACTAAAAAAGAAATGCTTTCTCCTTGGCCTCAGTTTCATGTTCTCATTAGACCCATTTGAGCAACCCTATAGCTTTGGAGAAACTTGCTTCTTAGCTTTGTAAGTTACCTATTAGAATCATAGAATCATAGAATCATTTAGGTTGGAAAAGATGTTTAAGATCATCAAGTCCAACTGTAAACATAGCACTGCCAAGTCCACCACTAAACCATGTCCTTAAGCGCCACATCTACATGTTTTTTAAATACTACCAGGGACTGGGACTCAATCACTTCCCTGGGCAGCCTGTTCCAATGCTTGATAATCCTTTCAGTGAAGAAACTTTTCATAATATCCAATCTAAACCTCCCATGGTGCAACTTGAGGCCTAGCTCTGAACTTGCTTGACAGACTTGCATCAGGATTTGAGCTGCCCAGCAGATCATTTAGGCAGCTCTAACAACTGCCAGTGTAAAAAATTATTCTCACCTTAGTCTGACACAAAAAGGAACACAATGAATTGACTTAACTCACTACAGCTGATGTTTAAGAAACCTGTTTTTCCTCAGGAGTCTTCTGACCTCAACTGATATGGCTGAAATTACTCAGACATTTTGTGTTTCACACATTATCTCTTGTCAGTTGTTCAGTAAATATTCCTGAGTCTGTTTAAATAGTCGGAAAAATCATATCAACTTTCTATAGCCTCAGCATTTTCTAACAACTGCTACATTTTGAACCTTGTCTGGTCTAAGAAAGTAGAAACTGAGTCACACAAAGACCAAATTATCCCTTGGGATAATTTTATGTACCACAAACAGTCGGTCTAATCATTATTTGGATATTTTGGATATGATATATACCTGCTCATATATGGCTAAAATTGACCATTGTCATTGCTATAAGTGACTGTTCACTTCACTGTGAAGAATGGGGCTGAGAGTAAAGGCTCTTTGTTTCTCTGTGCATGGCTTCAAATTATTGCCATGTTGTATTATAATCCTAAATTTCATAAACAATTGTGGTTTATCTCAAATAAAAGTAAGCAAACAGGAAAAGCAACAGAACCTTTTATTTCCCATCCCTCTCCTTTGAGGTGCTTGACATCTTTCCTGCTTTTCATTTCTAAACTGCTTTTGTTGACACACAGCCTTCTTCTTTTCTTGTTTGTGTCTTTGGGTGTTTGTTTTATTTTTTATTTTTGTTCTTCCTCCTTGAAATTAAACTGTTTGTCAAATGTAATAATGGGCAGAGTCACGATGTAAATAGTTAATGATGCTGTCATCTTCAGAGGATTTCTCTGAGTGTAATATCCCCAATCTTTATGCAACCATACACTTGACTTGCACATTCCAAAGCCCTTCACAAAGGACAATGCTGCTGCTTGTCTAAATAGTACATGATTACCTCGGTTAGTTTTGTGGCTGTGGTAATGTTCATTTTATGAGCTCAATCTGGTTCTGAGCCATCTGAACTTGAAATTCCAGATGCCTTACCACTAGTAGTACCAGCTCATATACTGTGTACACATGTGTACAATGCAGACTGCATTGGAAAGGCTCAGGTTTGTTGTAAAAGTCACACTGTGCTTTCCTTCAAACCATATTTGCAAATCTTACAGGAAAAGGTGTATGAGCATGGGGAATAAAGGGGGCTGTTAAGATTCAATTCAATATTCAGCAATACTTCCTTTATTATAACACGAACCAACCTTGTTTTAACAATTCCTTTGTTCACCACTGAAAAAGTGACTTCTTACATTATTGTCACATTGCCACGTGACACCCAGAAAACAACAAAGATAATGGGACATGGAACTAAAACTGCCTTGAACTATTGCCTGTTTACCTAGTAGAACAAAGGAGTAGGCGTTAGAGTTCCTTCATTTACCATAAGTGTGTCTTTGAGATAGTCAGCTCTACCTGTCTACTAACTTGGGGATAATAAAATACATACCTACCCCACAGGGATGCTGGGATGCTTAATGAACTAATTAGTACTGTTCAGTGCTCTGATGGGAGGTGTTACCTGTACTTTTCTTTAGAGCAGGTGTAGCTAGCACTTTATCTATTGCCTGAGAAAAGAAGAGAATTTGCTCTTCATTTAGGAGTTTTTCCATTACTTATATCAGTATAAATGCTCTCAAGTCAAGCATCAAAGTGATCACAATAAGAGTCAGTGACTGTAAAGGGGAATAGAATTTGCCTGAAGAGTATGTGAGTAATCATACATTTCCATGGACATATTTGTGTATGTATTTAGCCATATATCAAAGTATTCTTATCCAGTCCTGAAAGGTTACTGCTTTCTCTACAGCACACAAGAACTGCTTTTTCAATGGATATTGCTAGTTCTTAACTGTGGAGGATAGGAAAAGATACAGAAGGTCTGTACTGGAAGCTGCAAGAGGAATTTAAGTAACGATGATAATTCCCCTTGCCATGTGGCAAAGACCCTGATGTCAGCCCCTACTTTTTATAAAATTATAAGAGGTCTGTAATGACAAGGAAAGGTCTCAGATTTATCCCTCATCCAAAAAACAATGACTCTAGTGACACATAATGCCCAGGCACAAGCTGGAAGATTCATTCAGCCACCTACTGAATCATCAGGATCATTACAAATTTCTTCCATTTCTTTGCAGTTCTCTCACAGAACTCTTTATTATTGTTGTTGTGGTTATTATTATTACTATTATTATTGCTATTACTATTATTATTATATAATAATATATTATATATATTATTGCTATTAACTATTGTGCTAATACCAAGTTTTTGATAAATTCACTTGACTTTAGGTTTCTAACCTAAGCCATGGGCAGTGAAGATCTAGTCAATATAGAGAATGGAGTCTAGGGCATTGTTCAGTTCTCCAAATACAAGTGTCTATTTTAAGGTGAAATGAATGGTGTTCTAGACTTTATTGACTGTTTTGATTAGTATTCTATTGATAATACAACAAATCTATATCACTCAGTCAAATGTAGATTTGTAAAATAGATACCTAAAGTGTTGCTCCCAAACTGGCGTTCCTCCAGGTGGGAGCATATGCAATAAGTATTATATGAACATTTTTTTTCAGTGTAGCCTGATGAATTTGAAATCTGAAGATAACACCAGAGATGCTGAATGTGAGATTGATTCTGTTTCTATGCCAGCCTGTGTAGTCCATAGATAAATAAAGAGGCAAAACCTGGTGATAGAAAATCCCTTCTGAAGAGAAAATGCAGTCTAACAAGTAATGTGTTTAGATAGATATGGTTCACATCTTCTGTGTTGCACACACTCTGAGAGACATTGAGTTTAGCTCCAAGTCCTTAGAATAATTTATGCACCTAACTTTCATTAAATCCTATGTGAACTGTGGGAATACAGTTGAAGACTTGTCCCTTCACTTCATCTATCGTTCAGACCATAATTAGTAAGATAACAGCTGAAGCAGTGGTATTGCCTCAGTTCTTACCTCATACACTTACATGGATGTTTGAATTCAAACAGTGTTGCAATGGAGCAGATGAATGTACCTGTTCCAGATGGGGGAACTCCTTTTTGTTAAGCACAGAAAATGGAAAGACTTAAAACTGGGATGAGACTGGGCTAGAAGCTGGATCTCTAGAGCACAGATCTACTTTAATAATTACAAAATCGTTAGGCTTTTTGGAAAGACACGTAGGTCCTGAAACATCTGGTATAACTGTCGGTATTTAGCCAGGACAGGCCACACGGGACCCTTCTGCATCCCATCGGGAGACCAAGGCACTGCCAGAAGAGGTGGAGCTCACCCAATGTTTGCACCAGCCACTGGAAGGAGGTGAATCTCTCTCTCCACCAACTGCAGAGGAAACCAGGGAGACTACAGACCTGACTCAGTGCAATGTCCAGAGCCAGGTGGGTTGAATCCAGAGCCAGTAACTCATATATGTACTAACTAATAGCCACACGAGTTTACTTTGTAGTACAAGGGTAACTTCATGCAACAGCATGGCAGAGGATGACAAGGTATGACTAAGGCCCCCTTAAAGACTCTCTTGCATGTTTTGGCTTGGAGAGAGGACTGGCAGAAAGCCTTTTGAGTGGGTCTGAGCAGAGTTAATCTCCTACACCTCTCAGATATTCTGGGGTATGATTGAAAGCACTTTTATAGACATGGACTTGTACAGATAAAGAAATGTATTGATTCCTGTGCCTTCTCCACAGCGTGGTAGGCTTCTTACCTGAGACCATTATCCAAAGTACTGTCTGTAATTAATCTTCTGGGCAGTGTGTAATCACCCAAGGTGTACAGGGCTGAGTTTCAACTAGATAATGATACAGAAGGGGGGTGTGGAGAGGGAAGAGAGAGGAACACCAACTTACCATTTGCTTGCTATGCCTATCAGGAAAGAGGCGTGTCCAGTGAGGTCAGGGTTTCAGACAAGGTAAAGGACAAAACAGAAGCCTCCCAGACTAAGTATTAAAAATGAATGTATGTCTTTTCAATGTATTTGTACAGGAGGGAAGGAAAAAAAAAAAGGTGAAACATTCCAGATGCTTGCCTGCAGTAAAGCATTTCTGGCTGTTAGTTCCAGTAGGTCATTACTGCATTAATTTGGTGTTTAATTAAATGCCTGTGCAACAGACCATTTATTTGTTATCTAATATTAGCTTTAGTTCTTATCAATTAAATGCTAGCTGAGGGCTTGATTCACTTACGTTTTATGTCCCCTTACACTCTATTTTTTATAAACAAAAAAACAAGGACTCTGCACAGAGGGAAGATTTACACACCCAAATTTCACAGTGTGCATAATGTAATATGCTGAAGTGCTTAGGCAGAAGGTGCTGAAACAAAGGGAGGTTTATTTTTTAAGAAAAAGTAACTTCGACATTTTGTTTTCAGACAACAAATGAGAAACTAACTGAATTATAGAGAAATTCTTTTTAGGGAGTGTTTCCAATGCTGGTCTAAGCCAGATCGTGCACACATCTGTTTTTCTCTGTGATTTTTTATTCTAGAAAGTCTTACTCAGAACAATGTGACTTTCCACTGGGACTTCTTTCAGGATACACATTCTCCTTCATCTCTCCCCAAAGCAGAGGAGACTCTGCTATTTGTTCAAAAAGCTGGGCTCTATCTTAGCCACAACTTCTGCCTTTCATGGATACTTATTTTCTTGCAGGACTTAAGAAAATTCTTAATGTTCAAAAGTCATTCATGTTGGAGCTTTTTGTGTTACTTATTGTTCATAATAGTTACACAAACATTGTGTCAAATTGAAGTATTGGCCAGATTATCAGAAATATTTGGCTGCTATCACAAAGAGCAAATTTTGAGAAAGCCCTGAGTCCAGCTGGTGCCACTGAAAACAACCAGCTAAAGCAAGGCTTGAGGACTAGTTCAGATGTGCGTTCTTGGCTGGAAAAGTCTCTAGAAGCCTGCTTCACTAAACATTCAAAACAGAATTACTATACCTGTCCTTGTAAAACTAGGGCAATTGAATCTCGCATATGTGCATATCTTTCGAGACAGTAGTGTATGTGCAGTCCCACCAGACTGTCTTTGCATACAACACTGAATCTTTCCAAACAGCCTCTGTTGATTTGGTCTGGAGGTTTGGCTCATCTCATCCTGTATCTGGATTTTAGGGTCAAGCAACTTCGGGTAGCACAAGTGCCATGATAGTAAATGTACAGGACACTAGTGATGCTACAAAATCTGGCTGACCGGAAAAATTCTTGCACTCTGTTTCTTACTCAGTCCACAACACTATGGTACATAACCTGTTGTCCTGAATGTTTGACAGTAATGGCCTGTTAATTAGATGAGGAAGACACTTTAGAAAAGTAATTATTAAATTTTATTATCAGAGTGCACCTTCTTGTAGCAGGAACGTTTTTTTACTCCCAGTTTGGAAGGTATGCTTTGATCTGTAATGCAATCTAAATGAATAGTCAGATCTATCTATCTGTCTTAGAGTCTCAAGAGTGGTGGCCTCTATTTTGGCTGTCTGTCTTCTGCAATAAATGCTGAACACAATTTTAGAATGAGCCTTTTCTGCTTCTTTTTCCTACAAGTAACTATTTGAATCTTTTCAAATATGTGTTAAATTATACATCTAAAACAAATTTCCTATGGATTTTATGAAATTCATTCATTGTATGAATTTGAAAGTGATTTTCCTAACAGGCGCAGTAAAACCTAGTAAAATCAGATTGTCTCTCAACATTTCAGTGTTATTAAAGGCTGTATTCAGAAGTCAATAATTAGAAAATTGTTTATTGCAGTTTTTGAAACAGTCACTGAAGAGTTACATTTTAAAAACATAACTGAAATTCAAGTTGTATTCTAAGCATGATCATGTACTTTGCATAGTGGCTTACAATGATATAGCTAAGTTCAAAATCATGTATTATAGTCCAACCACTGGAGAAATATGGATAAGGCAAAACCTCTTGTCTTGCAGATGATGGATTTATCTTCAACATTGTCATCATATCATTATTTTGGTTTCATACAACTGAATTCTTGAACAGTTTGTAAGAAGCAGTTGATAAAATTAGCCTATTACATGTGCACAGTTGTTTCTGGCTAGAGTTTGCAGGCATATATGGTTGCACAGATCATAATTCAGCACAGGATTTGACCAAAACAAAGCACTTAGTTTCTGTTGACACCAGTGAAGCTGAGAAGCAGAATCACCCTTAGGAGGCAGTTGGTCTCTGTGGTATTGGAAGGCATTAAACACTGTGGTACTATGGGAATTACAGTGCTCTACACAGAGTCGAACTGGATCAAATCGAATTGAATCAAATCAACTGGAATAGCAGACTTGCAGAAAACAGCAGATGTTTACATGATTTGCTCAGCTGAGATCCAAAATCTGAGCCACAACAGTGACTGAGAAACGCCAAGCAAGGTCAAATCTTCTGTTTCCTAACAACATTTTTATGCGTACAGCCAACACAATTATCAGACCAATGGGGACCATTCTGTCTACAGAAAGATGGCTTTGTATGGCAGTTAACAAGGGAGAAAAGAAAGTATATGAACAAATGGTACAGGGAAAAGAGGGAGTACTCACTGAAAAGGACTCACAAAGCAAAAGTGATAAGGCAAGTGGGACTGAAGTGGAGAGATTTGGGGTAATAAAAAACTGCATCTCTGGGTCTGAAAAATGTGGGGAACAGAAATGAAGGTTCAGGAATATATGTGGAGAACAGGCAAAAAGAGGAAAGATGAAAATCTCCCACATTTTACAATGCTGATGGAAAATACGTTTGTAAATGTGGAAAGCCAGAATGAAATGCAAAAGAAAGCCTGAGCCCTTACTCTCCCCTCCAATGCAAACTCACATAGAAGCAGACAGAACTATGTGCAAGAAGAAGTTAATACAGAGGACAGACTGCACAAAGACAACATTTCAATAGTAGAATGAGTGGGAGACCTCAAAAACAGGGAAAAAAAATGAAGAGACTTTGTAGAAGGAGCTGAATGCTCCATATTAAAGGGGGCTGAGAGAGTGAAAAAGCCCTTTACTTTGTCTGATGAAAGTCCCTAGTGAAACAGACGCAGTGAGGAAGGGAATATAGGCTCCAATTAAGGTCCGACATGAAAGGACCAACACATCTCCCTTGTGAGCACATCCAAAAGGCAAGGTGAAAACATTCTGGGGATGGAAATTCAAGGGGGTCTACTGTGTCGAATCTCATTAGGTCTAGATAGATATCAAACTAGTGGATGTTTTCAGAATTATCTGTGTCAAAAATGTTGACAATTCTATGAACTAGTGACCCTTTTGCTTCTGTGCACTGAGTATAATGTCACCTTCCTATCTCATTTGCTGTTTTTGCTTTGGTCTTTCTTGAAAATTCTTACTATGGGGTAGTTAATATACCTTAAAACTCTGACTGTAAAATCCTGGTGGATTTCAGGCACTAGATTTTCACTATGAGGTAATGTAATGCAATGCTCACCTCACATACTTACTTCCCAACAAAACTTCTGCTTGTTTGTCACATAGATGAACTGAGCTAATTAGCTGCTTCCAGTGAAATAAATAAATAAACATAGGCTTCACTTCTGTGAAAGCAGTCAATGAAGAGAGCAAACTGAAACCTTAAGTGTAACTGGAGAACTGAAGCTCTCCAGGAAGAAGTGGAATTTAACTTTCTTCAACTTCCAACAACTTTAACTTTTTAAGACTGGTGCAAGTTGTGCTCTTAGTGGCAACCATTAGATAAAAGAAAATAGGTTTCATTCCTAAAATCAGGGAAATTAATAGCATATAAAATATTGTCAGTGCAGGGGTTGTCATTTGAAACCCATGCAAACAGAAGGAATGAAACATGAATGACTTTTGTATCACATATTATTTGCACAAAGTTGTGTTGCATATAATTTGGAGTGCTCTGCTGGTCTTAATAGATCAGTCTTCAGTAAAGTGTCACCCAACACTTGTGCTTTCTGTAAAGGGTAGCATGAGTTGGACCTCTCCTTTCCACTCCACGGTCCTGGATCCCTAAAAGCCCTCATCTGAGAAACCTGAAAGCTCAGGTATGAGGCCACGGAAAGGCAGATTATCTCCATTGTCCTTTTTTCTTTCTCTCCACTGCTTTTCCTTTCCGGGGGGCCGGGCAGGGGGTCTGTGGAGCTGGTAGCAGGAGAAGAGTTATGTAGATGAATATATCAAAGACTGAGATATTCAGATATCAATATTCATACCAGACATGATAATATATGAAAAAGAAAACATAACAACCTTTCGCTGGAAGTGCGTTTCAAAACTTCTCATCTCACTTCTCATCTAACTGGTTTTAAAGAAAGAAAGCACACGTCACTCTGAATTATGTCAATATCAAAATAAACGTGTAAATAAATAAATAATTTGCTTGACTCTCTACTTTACAAGAACTCCTTCCACTGATGAAGAAATCACTTCCTTGCCAGAAACATTAGTAGCACTTTTCTCTCTCATTCTCACACTCCATGCTCTGTGTGGCTCTATTGTCCATTTCACTTTCCTAACTGACTTACCACCAGCGCTTTATCAGCCCTGTTATTCCGAGAGCAATGGCCCATAAAACGTAGATAACAAGTCCCATCTCCAAGCAAGTTTTTCCTTGTCAATGAGAGATTAAAAGTAACGGTCAGGGGCTATGTAATGATATTTGCAGCCAACTTTACAAATTTTCATCCAGACCAACTGAGAATTTTACATCTTTCTAATCCTCTGCAATACCTTGAATTTCCCCTCATTAGATTCCATTGCAGCGAGGACAAAAAGGTGGCATATGGCTTTTCTGCTCAGAAAATGTATCATTAAAATAGGTAGGCAGGTTATAATATTGGTGTAGCTCCCTGCATAGTCAGACTGAAAGGATTTCAGGTAAGTTCTAAAGTTAGGCATATGAAATATTCACTCTGTCACTTTAGTGTTTCCTTATATAAGCCACCATGCAGACTCACAAAGAAGGTGAGAAAAATGAAAATCCCAACTACAGGTCAACCCACACCCCTTTCCCTCAGGTTTCTATGAACGCAAACAAATAAATGTATGTTGTTGGGAAAAGTGTTGCAAAGTCTCTTCAGCTTTGTCCATCTGTTAAGAAATAAGACAGGCCATGTTTTTTTTGATATCCTCCTTTGAAGTAATTTCTCTACCACTTTTAAAACCCCTCTCAAATCAGACATATGACTGGCAAGACTCCCATAATCCTCTACCTGCTAAAAAGCTCTTAACAGTTTTCATAGTTTGTAAGACTAAATTCAGACCAAATCCCAGGCTATTACTCACTTTCCCCCTAAACCCAATGTAAGCACCACATTGACCTCAGTGGTCTCCAGATAAGATTGTTCATTACTAGATTTGCCAGTGCGTATTTGGATTGACTCGGCATTTAATTTTACACCTGCAAACTGTTCATATCTCAGTACAAGCACTGAGTTATCTTGATAGAGCTGTTTAACACACTGTTTCTAAGCAAGTTTTCTGCTCAAATCCTGGCTATCCCAGATTCCACAATCAACTGGTCTCCTCACCTTTTAAAGAAACAAACACGGCAGGGGGGTGGGGGGAAAGAGGAAGAAGAAAAGTAACAACAGCAGGTTACCCTGCAGCACTAGAGATGATTAGAAAAAGGAGCTAACACTTTCAGTAAACAGCATTTCTTCATTTTAATAGATGTCCCTTTTACTGTTAGAATTACAAGCATTTGACTTAGGCACTGACAGAAGCTCAGAGGTGGTGCCTGACCCTATCTGACTGCAAGAGCTAGCAAAATTTACAACTACACCTTCCTCCAAGCGCTGGTATGTACTGGCCAACCATATATGACTCTGTTTTTTAAAAACAAAGCTCTTACAATGTTTCACAAATCATCTTCCAATTTTGGATGAAACATCAGTCATTCACTGATCACAAGTTGAGCTACTTTCTGCTAGTCCAAACGGCTGATATGTGGCTCACAATATCTTCATCTAAAACGTATAAACCCACTCACCCAGCAGACTTTTACCACTGAAAGCTAGGGATTAATTCAATAAGGATGAGCAATCTGGATCAATTGTTAGAAAGGGCAACTTTATTTATGACTGTTCCATAAACACATTATTTTGAAAAGGTATGATGAAATATAGTAATGTGTTTGTTTGGTTTTTTAAGAATCAGAATCATAAATTCTAAATTTGATTTCTGTTCTCTCTATGCAGAATTGGACTTGTGCAAGTCAGAATGAAGATGAACACCAGCTAGCTCTTTCACTCCAGTATCAATCTTCAAGCTGTAGGTGCCCTAAGCAAAGAGCTCCCTTCTGGATATTCAACTCCGTATTTCATACTTGGATACTTTATATTAGCCTAAGCTTGAATCAGAAATCCATGAGGAAAAACAATTTGGATGAGACATGGGGATTAGATGAGGACCTTTGATTTGGTCAATTCACTGCAAACAAATTCTCTAATAACATAAAGAGCAAAACACTGTGCAGCACCATACTGAGATATCACCTCGCTCTCACCAAGTGTTGCTTTTCCACATAGCTGTTGTGTATAGGTTACTGAAACACAAGCAAAACCAGAAGACAGCCATATCCAGAACTTCAAGTGACACTGAGTATACTCAAAATTGTGCTGATAGGACAAGAGCTTCTTTAGAATTTGATTATTACCAACTCTTTGTCCTGTCTTCTCAAGGGGAAGATAAGGAGAAGCTGATATACAAAACTGAAAATCAGAAATGCTGAAGAGTGACAGGCACTCAGCTGGCAAACTGGGTCTGTCATAGCCAAGGATACAGCCCTAGGGTTCGATTAGCGTCATGGTCTACATCAAATATCTCTGCCTCATGGAGGCACATTTTTTTGAATGTCATGAATCATACACAGACATCATGCTCAGGTGAAGTGACTTGTAAACACTTATCTGTGACTGAGCTTTCTCACCATTGATGTATAGCACAAAGAATAATAATAAAGCCTTTTTTTGTTTTATCCGGGATTGAATGGAATTACTGCAAGGCTATATTTCCAAAATATACTGGGAGAAATTCCACTGAAGGTAGAAATAACAAAGGTTCTCCTTTTTTTTGGTATGTTTCATTACATTTCAATGAACAAAAGTCATGGCTAATTGCAAGGAGGGCAGGAACAAAAAATGTGAGGAGGTAGTCTGAAACTGTGGTTGCATTTAAGTACAGAAGTGAGATCAAGTTCATTTGAGAATGCTATTAAGAATTAAAAAAAAAAAAAAGAAACACTGATATCCAACCTGAAATAATCTAATAATCAGAGTAGTTGTTTGAATGTAAAAGGCTTAGCCTCAGATCCCTTCACATTATTAGGTCCTTGTGCTACTTGTTATGTCATAAGGAACTTGAACCTTCTGGATCTTGAAAACTTTTTAATTCTCTTCCTTTCTCTCTCTCTCTTCTCTTCTTTTATTGGATCAACATTTTGTGTTGGCAAGTTCTTTTGACCTGTTTGATGTGAAATATGTAGGGTGGGAAACAGATTTTCCTAGATTGCCTGTTAAAATCAAACTAAATGATGTCCAGGTGACTATAAACTTTGAAACACATGATGATAAGGTCAAAGAAATGCTCAGCACTGCTATGAAAACATTTATTCATTTGTGATTGCTCAACACTGATGTAAAAGAAGAACCTTAACCAATTACTTCAACTTTTATTCATCTTTTAGGCTGAACTCAGATGACCACTGTTTTTGGAGTACGACCAGAACACATAAATTAAAGACACTTCTGACCCATAACCAGCTGCCTCTCAGAGTGACAGAGTCTGAGTTTTTGCCATGTTGAACACTGGCAGATTAAAACTCTCAAGAGAGGGAGCAAGGTTTCCCAAATTCAATTACTACCTTTGCTGTGGACTTACATGTGAATTTGGCTCATCCCTTCCAAAATGTGTGGTTTGATATTTAGCAAGCTAAATGGTTTCCTAATGAGGGTAATTAATGTGCCAGGCAGATATTTAGCTCCAGATTAAACTTCCTCCATTTTGGTTAGTAAATCATGCTCTTGTGTCCATGGATGGCTTGAAAGTACAGGTCTTTTACCCAAGTGTCAGCACCTCATGACATTTTAAGTTCATCCCCTGCTCCTTCCCCCAACCTCTTGCCACCTCTCTAGAAGGCCATTAATCCCCTGTGGATCTTCTGTCATTGGTGAAAGTCCCATGCATGTGTCCCAGAGATTAAGGCGTGTTAGAAGGTGCTCTAGGTGACTATGCATAGGCAACTAAATCTTCTTCCCAGTGTTTGGCTCTCTTGAACAGACAGCCCAGGGAAGTGGTACAATCACAGTCCCTGGAAGTATTAAAAAAACATGTGGATGTGGTGCTTAGGGACATGGTTTAGAGGTGGACCAGGCAGTTAGATTAACAGGTTGGACTCAATGATCTCAGAGGTCCTTTCCAACCTTAATGGTTCTATGATTTTATGATTCAATTATACTGAGCAAGACGTTGCCAGAAAACTCCTGTAAGGTTTTAAAAAAGGTACTTTCCCCATTATTTGACAGATGTAAGGACAGAAGAGCTAAGATTATTATCTTGCTTAAAGAACTCAGTTGTCCATACACCTTTAGGGCCCTAAAACTAGAAGTTTGTTGTGAAACTAAGATTTTCAGGCAGGTCTTCCATGGTGATGTTCAACCATGTTCTACCTGAAGTGATACATGGTCACATAGCACTGAAGTCAATGGAGATTTATACCAGGGCACATAGCTGGTTCTCTGTTTCTCTGGTAATTTTGGCATCCAAGTGAAGGATTGTTATTATGACATTATTTGAGGCCAACAGTTTTTCCCTAAAAAAAAAAAAAAAAATTGAATGTTATCCCTTTATTGCTAAGACTCTTTGAAAATGAAAATTATTCATTATTTTATCATTTTTTGCTGGAAGATAAGAAGAAACTTGACAGACAGTAATTCAAAGTATTACTGGTTTTGTGCAGAAATTTATTGTGTTTCTGACAATGAGATACTCAGAGATCTACAGGGATTTGTTGGGGGTTTATTGAAAAAAACTCTTGGGTGCAGGCTGGTGTAGAAGCTTGTTCTTTTTGCAGGAAATCTCAGTACACAGACACTCATAAAACACTGTGCTGAAAAATATGTTGGGAAGGAACACCCTACACTCAGAAACTTCCCCCACTGGGGAAATCTGAAACATAGGGAGTAGAAGTAGCACAGCTGCCAAAATACAAACCAGTAAATTTCTGGGCTGAGTTTTGAGTTCTGCCATTCACCTCTCGGTGCTTTTGGAAAATCCATTTATTCTCTCTATTTAGTGGTTTACTTCCTCAAGAAGAAAGGGTATTTTTTATGGCACCCTTAGGAACAGGGCTGTGATCTTTGAGCCTTTTAAGTATTCCTTTCCCATGGCTGGAGTAGTGTTCTTCGAAAGCAAAATGCTGGAAGAAGTGCTGAATGTGTGTGTGTGTGAGAGAGAGAGAGACAGAGGGAAAGATAGAAAAAAGAGAGACAAACTTAGAAGACGAGATCACCTCCAGTTCAGGCACTCAATTTTAGGCTTAACCTCCTTCACCAGAGATTGTTACTTGATGTACAGCAAAAGAAATAGGGCCAGGAAGAGATGTGAGAGCAGCCACTTCTGATACCTGCTAGTTGTTAGCTTAGATAGTGCGATGCTTCATCAGAACTTGCCTTCCACCATCCCAAGGTGATGGGACGCTTAGTGATACAAAGCTATCAAGTATCAAGGACAAGCCAAAAATGTTATAAAACAAATATGAAAATATAGGACCATGCTTTATGACATGCAGTGTTTCGCAGCCAAATATTCCATTGCAGATTCGAACTACAGAATATAATTTAAGTACGTGAGCATCTGTCTAGCCCTTACTTATCCATTCAGTGTCCTGTCTTCTTTCAGATTCCTCTTCCCTTCTAGTTTTTAATATTTGGAATAATTTTTATGTTTGACAGCAGCAGATGGATCCTAAATACCTGTAAAGTCATTAGTTTAATAACACAATTGGTAAGTACAGTCATTCTCAGTGAAGGGTAACTGTTACAATTATCTCCCTAATTTCACTGTGTAAATGCATTGTGTCAGGGACAACATGTGAAAATCATTTAATACATTTGAATATCGTATTCATTATCAATAATACGAGTGTCCTTACTCCTTGGCCTACATGTAAAAAGAGAGAATAAATTAAAAAAAAAAAAAACCAACAAGGAAAAACAAAATTAAAAAAAACCCCAAAGTCTTGACTTTTAAAAATTAATTATAAAATTAGCTGATGAAGAAAATTAATCCAAACTGACTTGAATTTGAATGCTGTCAGATGGAGTAAAAAGTGCCCTAGGTGTATAAACAAGCTTTGGTAATAAATAACAATGTAGCAAGCCAAGGGGAAAGTGTTTATAAAAGGGATTTGTGTTTGGTGCATTCTCATTTGGCAGTCTCATTTGGCAATCTC
Source organism: Theristicus caerulescens (assembly GCA_020745775.1). Lineage (NCBI taxonomy): Eukaryota > Metazoa > Chordata > Aves > Pelecaniformes > Threskiornithidae > Theristicus > Theristicus caerulescens. Next base: position 6,976,194 of record CM036583.1, read on the forward strand.
ATTAACGATTTAGAAGAAGGTGTAAACACCATGATTTCATGATTTTAAAGAATGCTAGTGTGCTACAAATGCCAATAAAGAGAGACAAAAAAAAGAAAAGAAAACAAGAAAAGTAATTCTGTGAAGAGTTTTCTATACCTCTGTGTCTTGGGCTAAACAGGAACACTTTCTTTCTCCCATGTCCTTAGATCTTCTTCTGTCTTAATTTCCTCAGGATCTGTACAGTTCCCCGGAGCCACCTTTATATTTCTTAAATTGTCCTTCTGTAAAAATCCAAGTTCCCCCAATTCTCTCTCTCATTTTTTTCTTGGAGTTTGTCAGATAGCTAAAAAACAATGTAAAATAAGAATGTGGAGACATGTGTGAACTTATCCACCACTGTGGTTTCTGTGCTGGATGATCAGTGAGACTCTGCCTCTTGGTGCACAGATGTCTAAACACAAATGTGGAAAAACTTCTCTGACAATAAGATTGTTGTCAACAGTAAATTGTTTCCTATAGTAATCAAAGCATTTGGGCAACAGTTAAAATGAATGTTTGGAAGTCCTGCAATGGCAATGCAGAAGTCTGGAGTGGAACATACATCTTCCACAATCTTGAGATGTGACCCAGTAAACACACAGGGCCATTTCAATCTCCTTTGGACCTGAAAAACTGGTCAATGGGTTCATCCCATGCCTTGCTGACTTTTACATAACAGTTATTGTTTAATTGGTGAATACTAGTCTCTGGAGGGAAACCTTCACTGATTATATGCCAGGTATTTCTCTACAGCTGTGTGATTTATACAGCTACATAAAACTTCTATTTTTAAAAAAAAAAAAAAAAAAAAAGGAAAAAAAGAAAAAAAGAAAAAAAAAAAGAATTAATCCTAATTGCACTTCTTTCTTTGGATTCCCTTCTTTGCCCTTTTCCCTATCCTATACTAATAATGTGTATGGTTATTTTAATCTTTGGCAGAATCATCTGGATCTCACTAGTAAAACTGTTCATTGAATAGCAGAACTGATAAAGACCAATGTTCCCTGGACCATGTTGCTTTGCCAAATTTACTCTTTGTTGTCTGTTTGTGAGATAGTTCAAAATACTGGTTACAGTTATCCATGCTCAGAAACAAGAATCAGAATTAATCCTTAAAATAAAAGAATTTAGAAAGGGATATTGATCAGATTACAGATGAAGGCTGAGATGAAGGACTAGGGTAGAAAACCTTGATCCTTCTGTCAAGTGTCTTTAATGGCACTGCAGATTTGTAGTCCTCTGTCAAGGCCTGCTCATAAGCACACTGAAGTCAATGGAAGGAGTCTTATTAATATTGATAATTTCTTTTAGATGTGACTGAAGCATTGGGGAAGGGTAAAAATGGTCCCTGGTTGCTGCTGCAACCTAAATGCTGTTTCTAGATGCTGATGGCTCCTGCTTAATCTAATTCTTATCTTAAAACAGCAAAATCTCTGCCTATCCAGCAGCTTTCTCTCTTTCAGAATCTGTTTCTACTCTAACTGCATTCCTGTACAAGCATTAGCTCATCTCTAAACTCTGCTGCTTCTCTCTCTTACCTAACTGACCGAAAATTACTTTTCAGTCTGTGCTGATTTATATTCCCCTTTTAGCTAGAGAACTTATCTTTCTTTCTGCTTCTGTGCTAGCACTTCTTCTTGCCTGCTTCTTTTAATTATTTCCCAGTCTTTCTGCATGAATCTTTATTTCTCTCCTGCAAAATTTTCTCACCACTTCTGCCCAGGCTCCTCAACTGTCTCCCACATATTTACACTACAGCCTGCAATGTTTTTCATGTTCAGGTGTGACTCCAGTGCTCCTGTTTTGTTGACCCTTCAAACACTGCAGAGGTAGCTTTTTGCAAAAGATAAACCTCCCAAGTCTCTGTGCATTTTTCATCATATATATTTTTTTTTTCTCATGTGTGTACATATATACACGTATACATATACATATATATATGCATATGCATATGCTTATATACATCCTCACACACACACGCACACGCACAAAATTTGGAATCCTTAGTGGATATTTCAAAGTAGTGGAGAATATTTAGATATTTTGGTGGACCAGCTTTTTACTGAAATGTTTCAAGTCAAACTGGAGAAGCACTACGAAATATGCTATAGAACCCCACTCTGATTTTGAGGTGTGTGGATCTAGGAATGGAATAAAATAATTCTATCATCTTTTAGTTTATACAAACCTATGATTATGCTACTAGCTGTGTGCATCCAGATTACATCTACAGAGAATTAATGCAAAAAAGGACCTTATGACATATGTTCTTTCTGAATAAGAAATAAGCTCTTTTTGTTTATCAGCGTTCAAGAATATATATTTGTATTGAACTTTGTATGCCATTTCATTTGATACTTGAAGGACTTACTAGGTAGCGAATTTAGATTTTACTGCTTCAAAATTAAAAACTCATTTTACTTAAGCTAAGGAACAGTCAAATCCTAAGCTTTTTTTAGTAAAGGGATTAAAAAGACTACTGAACAGCTCTTGTTTAGCTTGTGTAGAATTATGTGTTACCTGATCTTTTTCCCTAAGTTGCTGTAAAGTTCAGAATTTGGTCATGTGTTTATTTACCTGCTGTTTTATATTTCAGGTTGCATATGAAAAACCTTAGAGTTTCATGACAGGACTTGGAAACTTGGTGGCAATTGTTCCCTGCTATTGGGTTCAGATGGCTGACTGATGACAACCATAGTCTTCCTTCAGGCTTATGCCAGTAAGTCCTGCTGTTTCAAGGATGGCCCAGCTGAAGTGTCACTGGATAGCACTGTCAGGAGTGGGAATTGCTGGTCTGCTCGGTCTTCATCTTGCCCAGTTCTGAGAGCACCAGGCTTGAGACTGTTAGGAATGAACTACGTCTGCTAGGGTAAAGCTCTTGTCCTACCCAGCTGCCACACTGTTGTGGTCTTTGTGAGACGTAGCCAGGTTTGGGGGGGGGGAGGTTTGTTTGGAGCATGCCCGAAACACCTGGGGGCTCCAGGCACATTTCTCATGCAACAGAGGAGGTATTTGCCATCTCCTTCTCTTAATGATGTAGCTTACTGGCAGCAGAACAACTTGACCAGCTTGTAGAGCTTCCCGGGAGGGTTCTCAAGAAGCACAACTGCCCCCAGTAGGCTACAGAACAGCAACTGCCAGCTTGCAGGTCAGAAACCAAGCAATCCTCTTGGAGAAGCAGATAAAGTTTCCCTTGTCTGCTAGCAGTGATAGCTGCATCATCAGTGTTTTTCCGTCACCAGGGTATCCTCACCTTACATTTTACTGGTTAACGGCAAGTTGACTGTAATGGTGTCTTTATTTTTATTGTTAGAATGAGCACTTAGACCTCTACAAGCTTTTAGCTGAGGATCTCTGTAGTCATCAGAAACCTCTTCCAGTGAAATAAGGAAGCTTAATTACACACTGGGAAAATGAATCACTGAGAGTTTAAGTGGCTTAATAAAGAAAATATGGCGAGACAGTGACAGAGCCAATAACAGAACCTGGGAATGGTGGTCACCTTTCACAATCATTTGAAACAATCCAGGAAAGGTGAAAAATTGTATTTTATAGAACAAGACTGAGTTTTATATATTTAGGAAGAGTATTTTAGGATGTGGTGCCCGACACAGCAGGAAATTGTATTCAATGGTTTTGGAGGCCCCTACCAAATTTTCCCTGTGACAGGTCATTCCATTATTGCCCACTAAAGACTTTCTTACACCTTTCTCTGAAGCATCCGATGCTTAATTCGGAGATAGGATATTGAACTAAATGGATCATTAGTTTGATCTATTATGTCAATTCTTATGTTCTTAGAGATGCAAACAGTATGTAGGGCATGGGTTTTCCTTACTGTACACAAAGTCAAATGTAAGTGTATGTACTGACTGTGGTAAGGGAGAACTGGCTCAGAGATGGGGGAAGCTGTCAATGCTCACACCATTTTGTGACTGTTCAAGAACTGAAGCAGAAGTTTACTTTGTAGAAGAAAACCCCATGTACACTGTAAATGCTGTTGGCCATGTGACATCACCATATTCTTCCATGGACAGAAGTCATTTTCTTCCATGCCTATATTTGATTTCAATTAAAAGAAGACAGCTTGCTTAATCTTTCCTAAAAGTTGATATGGTGTATACCTGAGTGAACTGGCCCTTATAAATTATGTATAAAATCCACAGCTGCATTCTCTCTCAGAAACTCAGAGGAAAATTCAATTTCTCTTTTAGTTTATATTTTTTTCATGGTTCTTGGGATATTCATTTCATATTTTCTGCTCATTTTTATAAATGTCTTATTTATTCAAGCTCTTCATAGAGGAAAGTAATGCCATGCATTGCTGATTTTATTACTTTGGGCAGTTTACAATATCTCTTCAGAACCTAACATGTTAATTGATTTTAAAATTTCTATAAATTTCAGCCATGCTTTAGGATCATACATACTGATGCCAGGGAGACTTTTCGAAACGTCTTCTATGGCCCCACTGGAGTTTATCTAGATGTGCATAGATCTTCGTTTCCTTCTCTGTTCCTAGCATAGATGTGAGGGGAATAAACTGCCACTGTCTAGGCTCCTGTCTAGGGACAATAGCTAGGGTCAAAATTAGACATGTGATCCCAGTCCTATATTCTGTCTCTTAAAAGCAGGGACATCCACCTAGTATTATTACCTCCCATGATACTCCATATTTCTTGTTGCTCAACAGTGAAATCCCTGTTCCAAATACATGATTCTGCTGCACTTCAAACTATAGATCCTATATATAATAAATACTGTATATTTTATAATAGAATACATGACTGCGAGCTTTATTGATCATGTCATCAGTACATAAATGCCAACAAAACACTGAACTCTCAGTGTCCCTTTCCATCATACAATGACCTCAAAGTAAAACCTGGGAAGAATTCAGTGAGAGGAGGTTCATCCCAGATTATTGCAAGCCCTCAATCCTAATTACAGAGATTTCCCTGGGACATTACAAGTATATCCAGTTCTGTTTGACTGAAAGCACAACTGACTTAATCTGGGACTAAAGGTCTGCAAATGAGTGAGGAAACAATTAAAGAGGATTCTGAGTGATTTCATCAAGGAAATATTCCCCACAGAAAATACTTTTCTTTTTTTTTCCCTGTTTGGGAAGCTTACATTTGCACATAGTATTTCCAGCAATGTTTATGTCAAGAATAAAACAAAACAAAGCGTCTGCCTCCTATATTTCCCATGTGACAAACACAGGCTATTATTACATGGGTAATTTCAATATCAAATTGCTGTGCAATATGTTATCTATGACCACAATTATCTATATAAGTATGTATATGCGTACATACGTGTATATATGCAATACATATGTTTACATGGAATCTGTATTGCACAATAATACTATTTATAAGGAAGAAGATTGTTCTATATATTGTTATGAAAGTATCAAGATGATGTAGCCAAGTTTTGGGCCTCAACACAGCTAAAGCAAAAGGTAATATGAGTTAGTCTTCACCTTACAAGCCTTGCTGTTTTGATTAAAAAACAAAACCAAAATCCCAAAAAATTCAGGCAAGCATAGCATATATAAATAGTATCTGTGAAGAATCACAGTTCTGTGGTCTTTTTGTTTATTTTTTACATAGTTTTAGGATGAGGTTTTATTTATTTGGCATTTGTTAACTGGGATCTCAGTAAAATATTTGCTGAAGGAAAAAGTGGGTAAAAAGGAAAATAACGTAAATTAAGCAGACAGAGGTGTCATAAAGTGGCTAGGGCTGTGCTGTTAGCTAAAGGCCTAGGTGGACATCAAGTAAGGAGCCCAGGGAAGTCCAAGTGGAGATGCCAGGTGGATCTCCATAGCCTTCGTACTGCTGTTAGACTTCTTCTAGGTATCTACTGTCTAATTCTCCTGATTTCCTCACATGCAATGATCAATTGTGTCTGCCTGCAGCTCAAACCTGAATATGTTTGCATTTAAGGGCTCTTCTGCCTTTAATGAAAGGGTTTTTGACCCTATCCTGTATAGGATTTCTAAGACCATGTGAACACATTCCTTACATCTGTAAACCATCCACTCAGTAAAATTCACCTTTCCAATAAGATATCTAGTAGGACAAAATATCTGTATAGGCCCTATTGCATGGGCTGCCTCCAGCATATATCTAGCATTATCACATCAGGATGTTTAAGTGTTTTATTTGCATTATATTACTTAGTATTCCTCTTCCTTCCCTTTCTTTCCCCAGATGAGAGCAGAGGGTTAAGACAGATTTGATACGTGCTTTCAATACCAAAATGTGCCTTTCAAGTGGCAAGCAAGGAAGGCAATTTAAACATTCAGCTTCCATACCTTCTCTGAAGAGTATTTTCAATTTAATTAAGACTCTATTTTATCCATGAGTACTGTATTGGCTCTAACATCTACCTGCTGATGTTAAGTCACAGGATGGCCTTTCCTTTTCTTATTTCATGGATTTGCTTTCTCCATTTGTTCCTTGTTGACCTGGGAAATTGCTGAATGCAGAGCTTCTCGCTGCCCATAAATATCATTGGTCATACTGTATGATTGTGGAGCTTTTATTGGCTTGGTTTCTTGGCTTTGGCTCCCTTTTAGAATTGAAGTGCAGAATCTGAAGGACCTTTTTTTTTTTTTAACTCTGTCTCAGTTACCACCTGCAGAACAATGTAAATGTAGCTAATTTGTGGGTTTTTTGAGGCATCTCAGCTCTGTTGGCATGGTAGCTCAGAACTTAGTGCTAGCTATCCACCTTTGCTTTGTACAGTACATTACCTAATTTTGTGGAGTTTATTCTCATCTTGCAAACGGTGCCAAAAGGTTGTAATATGAGCTGCGTTCACCTCTGCATTTACCCTTCTTTATTCTCAGAAGTGAAGTTAGCAGAAAGCTCCCTTTTTGGATTCCCCTGTGAAATTTTAGAGTATCTTCCAAGTGAAAATAATGGAAAGAAAAAAGTCCCTAGTTAGCTTCCTGAAGTTTTACTGACTTTTGTTCTTTATGTGACAATAGACAGTTTTACTGGATTAGATGCTATTTTTTGGTTGTGGGGAAAGAAAAAGACATGGGAACAAACATGGTGGTCTGCATGTTGTTTGATTCCCAGAGGTAAAGCTACCAAACAAAGAAAGAAACAAATAAATCCCCCCTGGGAAAGATCAAATCAGAAAGAATTATATCTTAAAGCTAATGCTCTGGAGAAGCATGTGCAAATCTTTATCTTTAGGTCTCATTTACTTTGTTCTTACTCGTTGATGTGCTTCTTGACAGACAGGATTTCTTATGGTAAGGGAAATTTCAGCTATTGCTGAAAATCAGGATCAGTTTTAAATTGACAGGCTAAAAACTAGTGGAGAGTCTGGGAAAAAGGTAAATTGCGCTGGCAGCTATCTAAACTACAGACTTTTTAATTATTGCTGTTATTATTGACAAAGGGCTAATACAGCATGAAAAAGTAATAGGATTTTTAAATTTTAATATTTTCACAAAACATAATAGTAGTAATATCAGAACCATAGCACACATTTTTGAATAAATAAATACAACAACAACAAATATTTTCACCAAAGGCATTTTGAAATATTTTCTTGGATTTTGTTTATTTGTTTGCTTGGGGTTTATTCTCCAAAGAACAGTAGGAACAGGAAGGATAAGCTATTTTTTTTTGCCTTTGTAGGCTTGGACACACATACATTCATGGAAACTAGATGCACTTTTGAACCTTGAGAATATCACTGTGGTTTTTGGAAGATCAGCTTTGCAAAACTACTGTATTGCTACCAAGTTGTAGCTTGGGTTACTTGCCCAGGAAAGCTGAAAGTATCTCTGAAGCAAGTGCAAATGTGACCATATAGAAATAAATTTTAAAATGGAAACAAACACCTGAAAATTACCCTATCTCCTGTCTTTAGCTGGAGAAATTCAATCTCTGTCTTGAAATTAAGCTTTGTTCTGTTAAGCATTTCCTGTTTCATTCCTACAGTAGATATCCTTTATAGCTGACTGGAACAATAAACAATCCTTATCATTTCATAGGTATGAAAATAAATTATATCCTCCCCATTTTCATAGAAGGAGCATTTTCACTAAAGCAAAGTATCATGATCTGCGCCCTTCCAGTGCAGCAAGGGGACTTATTCGCAGAAGGAGTGTCACAAGAGCACACCTACACGTGCACTTCCTCCACTTTCAGAGATGTTTACTTTTTTTGTTGATCTGTTAGAGAGTCTAACCACTCTGCAGGTAATATGATGGGCACTTCTCTGTAGGACATTCGTAACACCATAACATTTAAACTTGAGCTGGACTGTCCGAAGAATTATGCTGCAGCAAGAGTAATTTACAGCTGCGTTGGAAATAATGCCATAGCAATCAGTAACCATCTAATCTTTGTGTGTGGTGACAGAATAACCAAATTAGATCTCTGCTGCTCTGGAGCTGATGTGCCAATGATTATCTAACACCGATGCCAATGGTTGATAGCTCTTTCCATACTCACTCAACCCAGCTGTACTCAGTTATATGGGTTGGGAAAAAAGTGTTTCTAATGTCATGGGTGCAGCTAACTGAGAGCTGCTTTTCCTTCATTAGCATTGGAAAAAACAGTGGCATGGAAATAGAGGACAAGGATACATCAACTGCTCCAGGTGAGACAGATTAGTTGTGTTTTTATACTAGTAAATTCAAGTGTGCCTGGGTATTGAAACATGATGATACTACTAAATGACTGGACTGTTTCCTGGCACAAATGTGGCCTGTTTCAATTTGCAATCTTCCAACTGGTTTGGACAATGATAGAGTTTACTAGCATAAAGGCAGACCCCTCCATGCCAGCTGGCCTCAGAGCCCAGGAACATTTAATTTACCAGTACAGACATATGCTTTGGGTCCAAGTGCTGTCTGTGACTGAACTCAAGTTAATAAGTCCTTCTACTCAGACCTGTTCTTAAGTCCACCTGGTGTCACACTGTGCTGCGTGAAAACACTCCAGGATTTCACTCTTGTAGCCTTCTGCTTCAATCCATTTTGTAACATACACAGAGATGTGATACCAGTGTGCTGTTTTTGGCTGGGATAGAGTTAATTTTCTTTATAGTAGTTACTGTGGGGCCATGTTTTGGGTTTGTGCTGAAAACAGTGTTGATAATACAGGGATGTTTTTATTATTGCTGATCAGAACTTACACAGAGTCAAGAACATTTCTGCTTCTCACCCCACCCCACCAGTGAGTAGGCTGGGGGTGCACAAGAAGGTGAGAGGGGACACAGCTGTGACAGCTGACCCCAACTGACCAGAGGGCTATTCCATACCATATGACATCACGCTCAGCATATAAAGCTAGGAGAAGAAGAAGGAAGAGAGGGATGTTTGAAGTTATGGTGTTTGTCTTCCTAAGTAACCATAACGCATGATGGAGCCCTGCTTTCCTGGAGATGGCTGAACACATGCCGGCTGATGGGAAGTAGTGAATGAATTCCTTGTTTTGCTTTGCTTGTGTGCGTGGCTTTTGCTTTCCCTATTAAACTGTCTTTATCTCAACCCACAAGTTTTCTCACTTTTACTCTTCCAGTTCTCTCCCCCATCCTACTGTGAGGGGAGTGAAGGAGCAGCTGTGTGGTGCTGTCATGGTTTAACCCCAGCCAGCAAGTAAGCACCACACAGCTGCTCGCTCACTCCGCCCACCCCAGTGGGATGGGGGAGAGAATTGGAAGGGTGAAAGTCATAAACTCATGGGTTGAGAAAAGAACAGTTTAATAATTGAAGTAAAATGAAATAGAATAGAACAGTAGTAGTAATAATAATAATAATAATATATAATATAATAATAATATGCAAAGCAAGTGATACACTATACAATTGGCTCACCACCCACCGACTGATGCCCAGCACATCCCTGAACAGCGATCTCTGCCCCCCAGCCAACTCTCCCCAGTTTATATACTGAGCATGATGCTGTATGGTATGGAATAGCCCTTTGGCCAGTCTGGGTCAGCTGTCCTGGCTGTGCCCCCTCCCAGCTTCTTGTGCACCTGGCAGAGCATGGGAAGCTGAAAAGCCCTTGACTATTGTAAGCACTACTTAGCAACAACTAAAACATCAGTGTGTTATCAACATTATTCTCATACTAAATCCAAAACACAGCACTATACCAGCTACTAGGAAGAAAAATCAATGCTATCCCAGCTGAAACCAGGACAAGTGCTTAGTTGCTGGTTGGGGTTAAACCATGACAACCAGCCGCAGAACTTATCACGCATACCTCCCCACTGAAACTGATGCACCTTAATGATGACAAGCAAAAGCTTTTGGAAAGCTTCAATCTATCTTCAACATACTATTTACCACTAACAGAAACCTGAACTTTTCCTCCTGTGCAGCAGCCCAGGGTGAAGGGTAGGATGCTGTCTGTCTCCAGGCTGACAGTGCACTCAGTCCTCATTGATTCCACAATTCTGTGGGAACTTGCCTCCTTTTCTCAGGGCTGGCTCTGCCAATGACCAGAAAAACTTCTTTGAGGATGTCTGCTCCTTTTTCACCCCCCCCAAGATAAAGTCTTTGAGCAAATGCTATTATAAAGCAATATGTGCTTCTCTCTTTATGAAGAAAATTGGGGTGAGGGAGCAGAATGAAGTAAGGTATTGTAAAACGTCTCTTATTACCTGTTAAAATGCAATGAATTGATGCAATATGCAGAGGTCTCAGACAAGACATTATCAGGACTTGGTCTGTGTACCAACTGGTAAACATCTGTCTATCTGGGAGCACTGTAACGAGCTGCATTGGGGATATTTGCACTGGACAGTCACTGCTGATTGTAAGCAAATATGCACTTCTCTTCCATCTGTCTTGGGAAGGTCTGGTCAGATAATTCACATTAAGCTGGCTTGGTGAAGCTTTCCCTGACAGGCACATCATGCCGGTTGGATTTTATTTTTACAGACAGGCACCCCACCTTTGGCAATAGCTTTTGCTGTTGTGAATTTAGTTGAAACTGAGCTTGCTTCTTCTAACAGAGGAGAACTGAGGAGGTGCACTGAATAAACATTGAGCCACTCATTACAACAGTACTTGCCTTGCTTGACCAGTGCTGACACTGTAGCAGGCTGCTTCTAAGGTTTTGTGCTCACTGCAGAAGAGCAGGGACACACAGAAGAAATGTCTTGTCTCCCCCATGCAGGTCTGCAAGCCTAAGACTTAAGGTAATTCTTAAGAAAGAGTTAACATTAAACATAATTTTTTTTTTTTTTTAAAAAAAGCATCATAGGTAAAGTAACTATCATGCCTTTTGTCCTACAGATCTCATCTCTATCCCCTTTAATTCAGCAGAGAGCATTAGGCTTGTCAGTCCCCATCCTCATATACCCACAGGACTCGAGATGCTGCTGCATTGACTTCATGGCCACCTTAGGACCAAGAAACATTTTGGGACTAGAATAATGACAAAACGGAAGTGAAACAGGTGATGAAGAACTGTATCCTGAAGACTATAAACTCCCCATTAAGCATCATACTGGGGATTCAATTAAAATTTGATGGGAAGATCAGCAGATACCAGCAGTACCCTGAATATGTTGTTTTCAAGCGTCAGAGTTTTCATTTTTTAATATTTTTTTAATGTCATCTCCATGATTTTTACAGGACCTGACTCTTCATATTAAACTCTTAGTGATACTAATGCTGCTTTCTTGTTGGGAAAGAAAAGTCATGCTTATCTGCCAAGGCAGCTAAGGCTGCTGCTGATCGCACTGCTCTGTGTGAGTAACATTTACCCCTGCAAACAGAACCTTGTGTTAACCTTCTTTACAGGAGAGAATTTCACACAACACCAGCCTTTACATCATGTGCACACCTTTCCAGCTAATCTCTACCCAATGTGGGTTTTTCTCCCTCTCCATCTGCAGATAATAGGTATCGCTAAATGATGCTGGCCACAGACTTCTGCTGAATGTCCTGCTTACTGACTGAGAAAGGAAATGCTTCCTCATGATTTATCATCATTTCCACTTATCTCCCTGTTTAGGAGATAACAAGTGGCACAAGAATTTGTATGCATGTCCTAACAGTCCTTAAAGGAGAGACTGAGTGATACAGTCAGGTATTGGTACTGGGAGGGGGAAGAAATTAGGTACCAGCTTCACCATAACTGTTAATTTGCACCCTCTAAGAGAGAGAGGTTAAGTTAATTCATGTCTTGGGATAAGAATGCGCATGCAGCTACCAGGAACCTTTTGATGCTTTTTAAATTATTACCCTGCAGTGACTGGTTTGTGTGTCAGAGTCCTTAAACACATTAAGGCAGAAAAACTTCTGAAATGGAAGTTATGGAGTGTGTTGGAGGCAAAGGTGCTGATATAAAAGTGTGGGAGATTGCTGTTCAAGTTTTCCATTAAAGTGCAAGTTTGATGAAGCTGGGGTGTGTATTGCTTTTGGGCATCTGTCATAGAGGGAAGTGAAAGCCTTATGGAGCACTGGAGCATGTTATTGGCAGTGTTGTAGGCAATACGGCGGTGGAAAGGATTGCACAAGCTGCTTTTACACTCTTTTAACATGTTCATCTTGATGGGCTGTGTTTTGTCTTCACTGAAAGAATACAGAAAGAAAAAGGAATGGGGGAAAAAAAGTAAAACACAAAGTAGGAGGGGAGGGGAAGGGAGGGGAGGGGAAAGGCAACTTCTGTGGAAGAATAATTCAGATTTTGTGCTGGTTTTTTTTTCTTATGAGGCTTTGCATTAAAAAATCAGGGGACAGCAGTGATGCAACAACCACAAGGAAAGGTCATTGAGAGTCTGAGGCTAGAAGAAAGTGAGGTGCCACCTTCTTTTGGAAGGTGCAAATCTCCTTTTAAGGATGAAATAATCCCACCCATGTCCTGGGTGAAAGAAAGGCATTTCCTTTCTCACCTACTTTCTTAACCTAAACAAGGTCCCACATCTGCATAAGTCAGGCCTAAGGAGGTTCACCCCATCTTCCGAGGCTGGCCATAATTCTAAGCACTGGCAAACTGAGATACATTTAACTGGTTTCTCATTGACTGCTACTTTCCCCCAAGGGTTGCTAGATAGTCCTATCAATACACAAATCCACTGAAAGTCCATGGCATCTCCTTTTGAACTTGCTATTCTCTCTTTCTGAACTACTGTATTCCTCATACTGCAAGGGGATAAGTCTCTAGCTGAAGCCAACTTGGCAACATTTAGTACAACATGATTGATGATCAGAAATACTGTTGGAAAAGACCCTTAAGATCATCAAGTCCAACCGTTAACCTATTACTGCAACGTCCACCACTAAACCATGTCCTCAAGCACCACGTCTACCCATCTTTAAAATACCTCTAGGGATGGAGACTCAGCCACTTCCCTGGGCAGCCTGTTCCAGTGCCTGACTACTCTTTAGGTAAAAGGGTAGACTTCAATGAGAAGGGCAGGCTGAATGAGAAGCAATGTTAACTTATCTTGGAAATGTTGATCAGCCTATCAAAATTTTAATAAATATGCATCTGAACTAGTTTCTTTGTGTCCCAAAACCAAAATAACGCTATTTTGTAGAAAATAAATGCAAACTCAGGAAATTCTGTCAAACAGACAATGATTTATCTGACTGAAGTTCATTTCTGTTCCCTTTATCAGGAAATGTGATCTATACAGTTTTAGATAGTGTCACTACTTTTCCTTGCAATTCACACTGAGATTTTCTTTTGTCAGTAAATAAGTTAAACAATGATCGTTTTAATTAAAAAGTTACCTAGAGTCAAACCATATAAACTTGTGAATTTGATAGCATCATCTCTTAAGTACTGTCAAGGATGTTAAAATTTTAGTTAAAAGAGGATCAGGGAAAGTTAATTGTTGGAAAGGATGTTATTAATGTTGTAATAGACTGCAATCTTAATATAGTTCTGGTTACATATAGATACCCAATCACACTGTAAAAAGCAGTTGTGCTCCTAGATATACTATCATTCAGCTGTGACATAAAATTAAGGTGCTGACCAAATGTGGTCATGGTGATACTATGGTACTTATGTGGTGGTGTGGATGTTAGAGTTATCTTGGATCATCAATTAAATGTTATTAATTACCTTGCCTCTGAAAATCTCTATGTAATCACAAAGTAGTGCGATGTTCTTAATTTTATTCCTAAGCTTTACTAAAGCATAGATGATGCTTCCACTGAACTTCAAGCAATTATTTCCTAAATAAGGCAGGCTGGAAATAACTGATATTTATGAGGAGAGATTAAATAGTGCGTGTTACCTTGGGGACATAAGTATTAAGAGAGACTGTGATTTTGCCATAAACTTTGTGTGTGACTTTCAGAAAGTAACACTTAGAGTAGTTTTAAGATGAAGTTTTAGCTTTTTTGATAGGACTTTCCTTTACACAGTGAAAGGGTGAGGGACAACAGACACAAGTTGTAGCAAGGCAAATTGCTATTAGATATAAGAAAAAAAATTCTCTACTGTGAGATTGGTCAAATGCTGGAGTAAAATCCCAGAGACATTAGGGAATCTCCATCCTTTCAGATACTAGAGAATCATCAGGACAAGGCTCTGAGCAACCTAATGCATGGGAAATGAAGGGATGCTGTTTGAGCATAGGACTAGACAGGATGTCCTCTAGATGTCCCACCCAACTGAAATTGTTCTGTGATTCTGTGATTCTGAACCTACAGACTGTCCTTTTCCACAGCCAATCTGGAGCCATGCAGGAGTCCAAACAGGCAAGGCACCTCCCATGTGTGCAGCCAGGTTCAAACTGCAGATGGTTCACATTGAAAGGACCAAGTTATTCTCCACAACAACATCCCATGATGTCATTGTCCATTTGTGACAAAATAGATTTCCTTACAAACATCATTCGGAGGCTAAACTCCAGGGAGAACAGAAATTGTAGGCAACTGCTAGTGGATAACGACTTTCTGAATGCCCTTTCTGGTTCATTGTAGTGTTCGCAAATATTATAAAAGCATACTATGTGCATAATGTAACTTTTTCATCATGGAGACGATGATCTTACTTCTAGTCCCCTAAATATTTTGTTGGATCTGGCCTTGAGTTTCATTTCTTTCTCACAGCTGAAAAGGGACTATAACATTTACCATCCTTAGATGCCTGTAGTGATACTTCATTTTTTTATTTTTATGCTACTTTAGACCTTTAAATACAAACTGGGATGCTAAAATATAGCTATAAAATGACAAAAATGGAGGATAATTTTTGAGATTATGAGAAGAAATTATTGCATTCAGAATATGTAGGAAAGCTGTATTATTTGAGGTTATTTTTTGAATTTACTTAATATTTTTTCTTTCCTTCCCCCCTCCCCCCCGAACACATCTCCTCCCTCTCTTTTTGTTCCTGCTGTGTATGAGTACTACCTTGCTGTCTACCTTTGTTAGGTCTCTGTAGGAAAAAAGGCAATTAATATTTCAGGAGGCCTCCTTGTAAAATAAAGGTTAAATCAAGAAAAAAAATCACAATATAAATAAACTATGAATTCTGATCTTGTTCTGGAAAAGTTAGTGCCATGTAGATTTAAAGCCAGCATTGCACCATTTTCAAGATGCATTTGAGAAGTTACAAGGTATATACCCGACTCCCTTCGTTCATCTGTTTTGTCAACAGATTTTGAAATCTTTCAGAAGAATTGCTAATGTTCCTCTATTTTTAATCTCATTACTATTGTGATTATTACTAATAGCAGCTACATTTTTCACTTTGGGTGTTCTTGCAATACAAAGGAAAGGGACAGAAACTTAAAATGAACTATAAGCTTGATACAATAGGGAAAGGGATGCAACCAGAAAGATGATAGGGCCAAAGCTGTAAATTAGAGAATTATTTTTGCTCCAGGACCTTAGGAACCAATACGAAGAACAGAAATAATCAGTGACATGCTGAGAGACAAGCCCTCTCTAAAAATGAATGAACAAGGAATGAAAAGTTCAGGGGAGACATTGGGAAGTAAAAGTGACGTATCAAAAAAATTTATTTCAGGTGGCGGTTATATCTAAGACAAGAAGCTGGAATTTCTGCTTTGCATGTAAGCTGTTGGAGACAGCATGTACAACTCTCTCATCCTGTGACCTGAACAGGGTTTGCCCACAGAGTCTATTCATCCCATGTATAGCTCAAGAGATAAGCTTAAGGAATACCCAACATTTTCAAATTTAGATTCCCACAAGTAGGTATCAAAATAAGTAGTCCAGTTTCTTGGAATGGACCCTAAAGGTCTTTGGTTTGAATTTTCAAGTTCTGAAAAGAGACACAGTGTCATTATAGGTGTCGTGTTTGAGCAACTATGTTTGAAAATGGTGAGGTTTTTTTTAAATAAACTGAAGAAAAGAGTGCTTTATCAATATTTATTTTTTTAAAAAGTCAAATCCTATGGAGCAAAACAATAAAGTTTTCAAAAGGTTTCATTCACACTAACCTTATGCTAATAAATTCCATATAAATATTAATTCACAAAGGTTAAAGAAAAAAAACCCACATATGTTTTTACCTTTTGGGAATAGTATTTAAAGATCATCAAGTAAATTCATTTGGCCAAAAAATAATCTTGCACTTATTCCCTGTTTTCAGAGCAAACATGAAGAGGATGTTCAAATATTATTTAATACATGAAAAATATTCTCTTAATCTAATTTTTATTTTAATTTAATTTTAATTAAATCTTGACTGTAATAAGGAAAGGGCAAGGATGTTCTATACTGTACAGAAATACTATAAAGTGCACCATCCATCTAATTCATCCTTACACTGAAGTCAGCAGGCTTGGTTCCCAGGCTGAATACAAAGTTGACGGTGTTATATTAAACATGACTGTGGTGTAATTGGAATTACACACGCATATATTTGGCCCAATGACTTTATTAACTTTCATCGATAGGCAGTTATTGAAAAGAATATTGTCAGCTCCACTTATTTAAAATGAAGCTTGCTTTCTGTTTTGGATCCTGGTTGGATGAGAGGAATAAAAAAAAAAAAATTATTTGGTCTCTACCCAGGTTCTGAACACTGTGTCATTCAATTTCAATTAAAAGTAATAGAAAAAAAATATTTTTGTTTGTTGCATTGCAAAACATGAAATAAGCCCTGGCCTTAGGTTCTGCATCCTTTCTTTCAAATGTGTATTTTCTTGTATTTCCAAATTTGAATCAAGACTTGCTGTCACATTGAGCCTTGCTGTCATTTGGAATAATATTCTTTTTATCTTGTTTTACCAGTTTTTTATCATCGTGACTATGACAAGAGTTATTCTTGGTGTTTGAATGATGATGAAAGAAAAATAAGCCTGAGAAAGCTGAAAGACTGGTACCATCTCATGTAATTTCAGAGCTCTGTGACATAGGTCTCCATTTCTCAATAGTCAGCCACAGCTGTATTTGTGTTTCTCTTTCTCTCTATGATGAAAAGACGCAATTCATCCGCGCCACCACAGATATCTACCTTAAAATAATGTGGACCACTTCCTACCAGTGCCTGTTCCTTCCATTGCCTCTGAAGAGAAATGAGGAGCATAGATGAGATGTAGATTTTGGCCCTCTGAACATCTACCTTTTAGTTAGATGAATCCCAAGGTGCTTTCCTGATGTTACTGTTCTAGTACCTGCATGCCCTAATTGATGTCAGGGCTCTGCTTTGTAGGTGCAGTCCCTAAGAATAATGGGAGAACATTTGTGTTGAGAAAAACTGACATCTTAATAGAGAAGATAAACAACGATAAATGGAGATGAAGTGATCTGCCTCAGATTAGTGGCAGAACCTTGGAGAAAGCTAATGTCTTGGTTCAGTACCCAAACTGTAGAAATACATTACCATTTGGGGTGCAAATCACTGAATGTGTGGGAAGGCTTGTATTACGCTAATATAGTGTTGCTGCATGACTTCTTTGTTATTAATGACCTTCATGATTAGTGAAATTTTATTACTACTGAGTCATGATAACCATGACTAGAGGCCAAAAAAACTGTGGATACTGGGGGAACAGGAAACCATGGACTACACTGTGCAGCTGGCAGATCAAGCCAACTGGTGGTTGGCTCATCTGCCCTTGTCCTTGTGGGGGACTTCAACTTGCCAGATGTCAACTGGGAATACCACACAGTTGGTACAAGCAGGTCCAGAAGATTCTTAAACCATCTGGATGATAACTTCTTGGTACAGGTACTAAGGGAACCAACCAGGAAAGGTGCCTTCCTAGATTTATTGCTTATTAAGAGAGGGTCTTGTGGTTGAAGTGGTGATTAGTGGCTGCCGTGGCCACAGTGACCACGAAGCAGTCAAGTTTAAAATCTATGGTAACAGGAAGAAAACTGCCAGCAAGACCTCAACTCTGGATATGAGGAGAGCTGACCTCAGGCTGCTCAGCGAACTACTTAGTAAGGTCCCGTGGGAAAAAGCTTTTGAAGGTGCTGGGGTCCATCAGTGCTGGTCAGTTTTTAAGTACCAGCCCCTAAGAGCAGAGGAGCAGGCAATTCCAAAATGTTGGAAGTCAAGCAGGTGAGGTAGAAGGCCACCTTGGCTGAGTAGCTATCTTCTTCTACAACTAAGATGAAAAAAGAAAATGTATGGCCAGTGGAAGCAAGCTCAGGCGACATTGGAGGACTACAGAGAGGCTGTTTGCCACTGTAGGGAGGAAACATGCACAGCCAAAGCTCAATTAGAGCTGAAGCTGGCCAGTACTGTGAAGGACAATAAGAAGGGCTTTTTTAAATATGTAAATAGCAAAAGGCAGGCGAGAAATAACATTGGCCCCTTACTTGATGAGCATGGTCACCTCACAAAAAGGGATATAGACAAAGCAGAGACGTTTAATGCTTTCTTATCCTCGGTCTTCAACAGCAGTGATGAGCTCTGGGACCCCCAGAGCCCTGGGCTAGAGAACCATGACTGTGAGAATGACAAACTCCCAACCAACCCCCAACTTGTGTGGGATTTGCTGCTCCAGATGGATGCCTATAAGTCAATGGGGCCTGATGGGATTCATCCGAGGGTACTGAAAGAGCTGGCTGATGTCATAGCGAGACCTCTCTCAATGATTTTTCAATGCTCTTGGGAATCTGGAGAGGTCCAAGTTGACTAGAAGCTGGCAAATGTTGTCCCAGTCTTCAAGAAGGGCAACAGGGATGACCCCAGTAACTACAGGCCTGTCAGTCTCACCTCTGTGCCTAGCAGAATTATGGAGAAGATTATTCTGGGAGTTATTGAAAAGCACCTGAAAGACAACACAGTCATTGGTCCCAGCCAGCATGGATTCATGTCCTGCTTGAAAAATTTGATTTCTTTCTATGACAAGATTACCCACGTAGTTGACCAAGGGAAGCCAGTTGATGTAATCTTTTTGGACTTCAGTAAAGCCTTCGACAATGTCTCTCACAGTATCCTCCTGCATAAAATGTCCAGCATACAGCTGGATAAACACATAATGCAATGGGTGTGCAAGTGGCTGATGGGTCAGGCTCATAGGGTTATAGTAAATGGGGTTAGATTGGGTTGGTGGCCAGTCACTAGGGGGGTTCTGCAGCGACCCATCTTGGGGCCAGTGCTCTTCAATGTCTTCATAAATTACTCGGATGCAGGACTTGAAGGTTTGTTATCAAAGTTTGCCGATGACACAAAACTGGGAGGAGCCGTTGACACTCTTGAGTGCAGAGAGGCCCTGCAGAGAGATCTGGATAAATTAGAGAGCTGGGCAATCACCAACCGGGTGAAGTTTAACAAGGGCAAGTGCCGGATTTGCACCTGGGACATGGCAACCCTGGATGTACATACAGACTGGGGAACGAGAGGCTGGAGAGCAGCCCCACAGAGAGGGATCTGGGGGTTTTGGTTGACAGCAAGTTGAACATGAGCCAACAGTGTGCCCTGGCAGCCAGGAGGGCCAACCGTGTCCTGGGGTGCATCAAGCACTGTATTGCTAGCCAGTCGAGGGAGGGGATTGTCCCGCTCTACTCTGCACTGGTGCAGCCTCACCTTGAGGACTGTGTGCAGTTTTGGGCCCCACAGTATAAAAAGGATATGAAGCTACTGGAGAGTGTCCAGAGGAGAGCCACGAAGATGGTGAAGGTTTTAGAGGGGAAGCCATAGAAGGAGCGGCTGAAGTCACTTGGTCTGTTCAGCCTGGAGCAGAGGAGACTGAGGGGAGACCTCATTGCAGTCTACAGCTTCCTCACAAGGGAAGGAGGAGGGGCAAGTGCTGATCTCTTCTCCCTGGCAACCACCAATATGACCCGAGGGAAGGGCAGGAACATATGCCAGTGGAGGTTTAGGTTGGATATTAGGAAAAAGTTCTTCACCCAGAGGATGGTGGAGCATTGGAACAAGCTCCCCCAGGAGGCAGTCATGGCACCAAACCTGACAACATTCAAGAAACATTTGAACAATGCCTTTGGACATATGGTGTGATTTTGGGGGTTGTCCTATGCAGGGACAGGAGTTGGATTCGATGATCCTTGTGGGTCCCTTCCAACTCAGGACATTCTATGATTCTATGGTCTGGCCATAAAAGGGCCTGGAAGTTAAGGAGCACTGGGAGAAGATGGAGTTCCCTTATGGTAGACAGGCGAGGACACAGTTTAGAAACTAAGAACATAGTAGTGTGGAGGGGGTAAGGCTGGTGTATGGAATTGCTGCCTTTGATTGACTGTTTAATAAGCAAGCATAACTGCTGATTGTATTGACAGAGTTGATATATGATAAAGCATTAAGAATAGCCAAATTCCAGTGATTTACTAGTCACAACTACCTGCAATAAATATAAGAAAAACCGCGTAGAAGATGCAACGGGTATAAAAAGAATTACTCTAGGAAGTTTCACAACAATTTTCCACTTAGTTTTCAAGAAAAAAATATCATTTGTGCCCAAAATGATAATTACAGCATTGCATTCAGGAACCTCTAGAAGTATTGATAAATGATGATGGAAAACACCAGGAGAAAAAAAAAAGAAAATAAAACCCCCATGTCAGTTACTTGATACTTACAAATCTACAAAAAGGATGGGAGGGGAGTGGAAAAAAAAAAATCCCAGGCTTGTATCTTTATTAGAAGTTCAAAATGTCACATATAAGCAAGGAATACTACATAAAATATTAAGCGACTCTAATGCTGACTGGGAAAATTTATAGAGTTAGAGCTGTCTTAAATCATGCTCTCTAGTTATCTGTGCTTCATCTCACCTAGCTTACATTCTCTGAGGGCAGTGCAAGTTTTTAATTCTATGTATTTATAAAAAATTTACAAAGGAATAATTTAAGCACTACATTAAGATAATAGTAATAATAATGGTAATAATTTGAGATGCACATAGAAAGAGAGAGAGATGTTGCAGGAAGGAAGGTTTACCAAACAGTAGTTACAAAGATGCAGGGTGTTTTCTTGTTTGCTTGCTTGCTTGCTTTTTAATGAAAACTGATGTTTTCACATCTAAAAAAGTAATTATTTGGTGGTTTGTTGCCCTGTTATGAAGAAATGCTGCTCTATATTGTTATGGTTGAAACTAGTCTTTCATTACAGCTTTAATAGTGATTCTCTGCCTGCCACTGCCAGCAAAATCAAATTCACTGAAGTATCTTACTAACTTACACCTGACTAAAGGATATTTTTGTTTCCTTTTTTGCTTCATTTTTCATTTTGTGTCTTGAACAAAGCTGATGCAAAGTAGGTAAAGTGCCTGGGATGTGTGAGCGCAGCAAGGTAAACTCACTTTGTGTGTGTGTATTCCCAACACTCATTTATCTCACTCAGCATCCAAACACCTTGAAGTCTCCATGTAAACCCAAGACTTGGT
The DNA here is from genome assembly GCA_020745775.1 of Theristicus caerulescens. Classification (NCBI taxonomy): domain Eukaryota; kingdom Metazoa; phylum Chordata; class Aves; order Pelecaniformes; family Threskiornithidae; genus Theristicus; species Theristicus caerulescens. The sequence continues at coordinate 6,998,001 of CM036583.1, forward strand.
TATATTTGGCACTGTTACCTTATTTAATTAGAGCACTAAGTGGCTGCCCACAGGTTTACTGTTATCCAAAACTGTGTAAACCCCTAGTTGGGATCCTAATCTCCGTCGCTTCAGTACAATGAACACCATGGGCTGAGTAGGGCCAGGCAGGGGGAATCACACAATTGATTAGACATCTCAGGAGGAAATAGTAAAGGGAACACAGGTTTACATGTGAGAGGGAATTAACTTGAGAACCAGGGTGCAAGCAGAAAGAACAAAGACACCCATCTATGCTTATAGCAATTTCTTTCTGAAAAAAACCCAAAACCTTTACATGTTCTTTCCTGCAAGGCAATGTGCTAAGGAACAGCAGGATAAGAGTCAAATGGAAGACACCAATGTGTTGGCAGTGATGGGAACTTTTAACTTCAGTGAAATCTGTGTGAGGGTCTTGAAACAAGCAGCAATTACTTTTAATTAGTGATCTTCTGAGGGAAAGAAATTGTTAAACTGGGAGTCAAAACTTCAGGTGTCTAAATCAACTGAAATAAAAATTCCATACAAATGGGACTGATTTACAAAATTATCAGTCTCCCACATATTTGGAGCAGGAAAACTGAGACAGAGGCAGGAGACAGACAGGAACATGTGAAACAGCCCTTCTGCAACTGAAACACTGCAGTGAACTGCAGCATCTTCTCACCATAGACTGTTTTGGAAGATGCATTCCTCTTACAATCCTCCACATGATATCTTCAGACTATACCTCTCATGAAGTGTTCAGAATAGACAGTTCAGTCTCTATCAAAGGCACAGGGAAAACATTTTAAAATTGGTATTCATTTTCTTTGATGAAACTTCAATTTGGCAAAGAAATTCTGATTTTTCAAGTCTTTGTTTCTTGCTTTGGGATGAAAATGAACATGAAAATGTTGGACTAAAAATTCTGATTTTTTTCCAGCTCATTTTTCTCATTGCTCTTTTATATTCATTCTTACTTAGTTGTGTTATGGAAAGATGAAGTTCCTTAGTGGTTACATTGTGCAAGCAGACAAGGAGACTGTCGCTGCCCAGAATTTCTTTAACCTCAGTGATTTAAAAAAAAAAATGGAAAAAAGGAAATATTATTATTATTATTATTATTATTACCTGGATTACTGATAAGGAATTAGATTAAGCGATTTAATTTAGAGAAAGCAATCCAAAAGCAAAGCTGTGGCAGAAGCAGGAAGCAGATGTCATAAATTCCACTCAGTGCTCTGTGTTCAAATAACACTTTTTTGTTTTTTTTAAATATAAGTTAATATATATGGCACATGGCCAAGACTGAGAAGATCCCTCCATTACCAGTGGAGCCTGAATGCACTGCCTGCTCAATCCTCCATCAGTTCCAAGAGCCCTATGCCATAAATCACACAGTGGTGGGAAAGACCTTTCCTATGGACCCTATAATGCATGGAGTTACCTGTCCTGAGTATTTCCCTATCTCCCTTAAATACAAAATGGTGTTACTGAGTAACAGGGATTCATAGAAGACAGGGAGGACAAAGGAAAAAAAAAAAAAAAGACACAAGGTACCACCCCATTTTGTAAACTGGAAGGACTTCACTAATGCTCCATAAAAACTGGCTTAATATACAGTTATTACAAAGCTTCAGTTTTTTGACAGATTAAGTGCTATTAAATCACTTTGCTCTGAAGGCACTAAAAGGTCACAAGATGAATTAGTTCAGGCCGTCTTAGCCTACTCCTCACACGTTGCTCTACTCAGAAGAGAGAGGGGTGAAAAAAAAGAAAACTGAACTGGAAATTATGACCCTTTAAATGTCTACAGGATGCGAAGCTGTGAAGAATGACAGTGCCTTGTCAAAAGCAGGCAGATGGGCTTTTATCAGCTTGCAGGGCAATTTTCTTCCCTTTTTTCTTTCTCTTTTTTCTTCCTTTTTTCTTTTTTTTTTTTTTTTTTTTAAGTATATTCTGATCCATAATGTTGCATTCTGCCCTTTAGGAAGAATTTTCCAGTTGAAAAGATCAGCAGGCATAACCTAGCCTACTGCTTAGGACATGTACTCAGGTTGGATGCAATAATTTTTTTAACAATACAGCTGGAGCATATATTTTTTTTTAAGTGGCTGCTTTAATAGGAAAAACTTCCATTCTGAGGGGGATTTCATATGCGTTTTGGTAAGCATGGCATCTCACACCCAATGATGTTTTATTTTTCTGTTTTTATCAAGGCATTTACACACTGAAAGCAGACAAAGACTGTAGCCGTGTATTGTTTCCAGTACTGTCTTCTCTGTACAGATTGATCACTCTGCCCTTAGTGAAGTTATTCCAGTTTTACAAAGTCAGTGTAAATGGGATCAAAACTGAATCCCTGATGAAGCTTTCATTAAATCACTGATGCATTTTTGGCTTCAGCCACAGCAGGAATGGCCCCTGCCTTTGGGAATTGTATACTGACTCTGTTAGGGGTTTAATTTCACCCCAGAAAGCAGAAAAATTCAGTACTCAAGAACACTTTGTCCTTAATTCACCCTACTAGGGCCTCAAAGTTGTCGATCACACATTGTATTTCTCTACCCAGCGTTTGAGAACAGCGGGGGATCTTTACATTCAATAGGCTATGAGCTGCATTACTTTAGCACAACTGATGAAGAAAGGATGGATCAGTGACCTTCAATTTTTTGGATTTCTTTACATTTTTATGGATGAATGTCACAGCTGTCACATCTTTTCAAGGCTGTTTTTTCCATTATCATCCTCAGTTTTTAATTTTCTTTCCATTTTGTGGATCTAAGCCTTACTTCCTACTCTGCACTAACAACTTGCTCTTGGCAGCTCAGACAGCATTGATGTTCTTTGTGCTAACTAACTTATTTTATAATACAGAACAATCTTGACTCAGCAAAGTACATAAATATGTCCCCAACATTAAGTATACGAATAGTGAGAGTAAAGTCAATGGAAGTCATCTTGGCCTAAATTTTAACATGTGCTTAAGTACTTTGCTGTATTGGGTCTTCCTGTGTATTAAAAACCTATTGGTATGACAGCACCTCTCCCTCAAAGCCCTTATTGATTGTCTGAATCGATCTTTATCACAGATAGAGGAGTAATCATGTAAACAAAGAACCTCTGAATACTCAGTCTGAAAAATGAAAAACACAAGGGTTGTTCAAAGGAAGTAGTCCATGCAGCATCAGTTCTCTCTTCAAAAAACAACCCAAGTACTCAAGTAAGTAAGTGTACATCAACTTAAGGTGAGCACATTTGTAATAGCAGTGTAGGACTCAGGTGAGATCAAGGACAATCCAAGACAACTGAAAACACTGAGGGCACATGAAGACTTAGCTTCTAAATCCATCTGTCCCAGGAAAGCTACTTTCTGATCCCGGTTTCCAATAACAGGAATTCACATTGACAGACATTCTTTCCCTTATGGAAACAACTCCAACATTAAACCTGTATTCACTGAGAGCAGAGCTTTTTCCATGTACAAAAAAATGCAGAAGAGTTATAACAAATATGCTGAATGAAGAATAATTTCCATGAAAACTTCTAATTGCAGTTACTTATTGAAAGGAGGATTCATGAACAGTAACAACTTGGGGAACAGAACATTATTTCCAACTGGATTGGTGATAATAACATTCAACCCTTATTTATTTTCTACTCACAAAAGACTAACACTGTTGAACTCTCTTTCTTTGGAAATGATCCCTTAAATGCTGAGTCCTCTCTTCTAGCAGACAATAAGGATTCACTCCACTGTAAACCAGAATCAGACTTTCCTAACCACCAACTAGACACTAAAAAGTAAAGTGTGACCTTCTCTGGACAGCCATCACCATAGACAAGAAAATTAAATTATAGTTTAATAGCATTCAAAAGGGACAGATAGTTTTGCCTAATCATGAGACTCAATTTATCGTTTACTTTCCTAAAGACTTCTCTTTCCCCATTAGTTTCAATGGCATTCAACTCTTGGCCCGACTAGCAATATATAATTTCCTGCATCTTTTACAAAATTAATAGGTTGCAAGTTAAAGTACTGTCAAAAAGTACATGCACTAAGCTTTCCTTCCTTCAAAAAACAGGAATAAAAAGGCACTTTGCTAGTAGAGCTAAAGATGCTTTTTTGGGGGATCTGACCCTTTTTTCAAGAGAACTGTTGATCCTCATGTAAAACTAAGGATTTTCCACTGTGAAATTTTAAACTTTAATTGAAATTCATGGGTTTGGTTCCAGCCGTCACTTAAAACAAAACAAAAATTGTGTTTAGATTTGAAACATGAGGACTCTGAGTGTATAAGCCACAAGGAGGCCATGTTTTGAATCATAGTACTGATTCAAATGACTTGAAACTTTGGTACAAGGTCAGCCATAGCACCTGGCATTGAATGAAACCTACCAAAACCTCATCATAAGGTTCTGATAAGTGTTATGTAAGGAAAACCTGGGGATGAACAAGATAAATGAGTAAGAATTGGGCAGTAGTACTTCAGTAGTTCTAAAGCACCCTGCCTGGATTGATATAATCTGCCTCTCAATGTGGTTAATTTGTACAGCTGATGTGCTGGTATGGTCATATTGGCCCTTGTTCCTGTTCTGAGCCATCACAGATATCGAGTATGGGTAGGTCTGAGTTGCATATATATTTTCTGAGGTGAAGGTGCTCTCATGGCTGCATTGAAACCCCTGCTAATGTCAATATTAGCTGTTTCTCTGCTCATCTTTTCAGCTGATGAAAGGTGAGATTGGGGAAATAAATGGAAATTGCTTAAAAATAATGGAATGCCAGGAGGAAAATAGAGAGCTATAGCAGACAATGAAAAGGGTAAGAGGAAAAGAGAAAGAAAAGGAAAGGACATTTCATGTGGCAATAAAGTGGTTAACAAATGCTTGGAATCAAAGAGGACTCTCTGGCCATATTCTAGCCTTGACCTTTGTGCACTGCCATCTGCAGATCTTTTCTTATAGTTGGGAGTGATATTACTGTCTCCAGTTTATAATCCTATTCACAGACTTGTATACAAGTAGTTTGACTCCTCTGTCCAGAAAGTTTGATAACTATGGCCTGGGAGAATAATGAAGGAAAAACTGGAGTAGCCAATAGCTCTCATTGATGAAGAGCTCAATTTAATTGCACAAGGCGACTGAAGTGCAAAAGAGCAAAGAAACTCAAAATCCTAAAATTAAAAACAAAACCAAGCCACTCTAAAAGGTTTATATGGCATTTTTTCCATAACTTTTTCATCCCTGAAGATGTCAGTGGGTCTTAAAATCCATACAAAAGCACAAATTCCTTTACGTTTTATAAAAAAAAAAGAGTTCAAGTAGAGGGTGTACCTTGCAAAAGGATTCAACAGTATTTAACCTGGTAAGACTTTCCTGTGATCTTATTATCATATAGTAGAGTCAATAAACAACATGAAAAGAAAATTTATTTAATTAGAGGTGCAATTTTTGCTATTATGCATTTTAAAGTCTGCATGTATTCTATTTCATTTTATATTTCTCCTCATAATCACTGGTACAGAAATTCTGAATTTTGACAAATATTCAGTTGCTATTTTAATCCACCTCAGGGGAAAGGGAAAAGATTTTAGCAAGTAAAATTAAGCTTATTTAAACATTTTTGTTCTTTAAATGAATTCCACTTAAACAAAAGTTCACTGACTACAAGAGAGATGGATTTTCTCATTCACACTGTGAATATTTGACATAGTATTTTTGATCACAGACCTCTTAGCTAGGTAAATATTAGTCAATAAAGAATCTTTCTGAAAAATTTCATGCAGACTTGTACGCAAACTGCCCACTGCCTTTAAAAAAAGATCTACATGATATCCTAGCAGTGATTAAAATGCTGCAAAGTAACATACACATGGCTCTGATAATCACAGCAAATCATGGAACTAAAGACATGAAAGGGGGGACACAAAAGGTTTTTTTAGAGCTTGAAGTGACTAATTCCTTCAAGTGAGAGCTCTAGAGAAAACTGGTGACAAAACCACTTGAACTGGCAACACCACTTAATATACACTGAACAACGAATTACAGTGGCATTTTCTTAGCAGGGATACATTGGAATAATCTGCCCTCAAGGATGAATTTTATCAACACAGTGAGTTAGCCAGAACAGCTCATCCAGAAATGACACTGTAGTGTATCATGGGGGTCTTACGGGTGTACACACAAAGACTAATCTTCCCCTGTAGCCAAAGGAGAACAGAGAGACTATTCAAGGTTGTGTTTCATAGCACCTAAACTGGTGGCAACTCTGAATCATCTCTGGTGAGGAGCTTTCTTCTCTCCATTGATAGAGATGTGGCCTCAGAAATTAACATCCATTGGATTTAGCCTTTGTCAATACCAATTTGATCTGACAGCAACATGAAGGTTACTGCATCTGAATGAAGGTGTCTTCATCTGCATGAGATGCTTAACACCCAATGAAGAACATTAGCAGTTTAAGGCAAATGCGTTTTCCCTGACACGTCCATGGGGATAAAAAAGGCAAGAAAAAAATGTATTTCTACTGAGAGGAAATTTCCTGGGGACTTCCTATTTAATTCAACAATCTTGTTCCTTTATGTTTCTGGACTGCACTTATTTGTTTTATTTTCTTCCTTCCTCTCTTTCATATTTCTGTCTCTAAAGTTTTATATCCTAATTGTTTTATATTTTTTCCTTTGTTATATTTATCATCCTTTCCTCTCTTTTGTTTCTCGCATATTTTTATAAATATATTTTATTCTTTTCCCTACCACATAAATAAAAGAAGAAAAAAATAACCAATGAGACTATTTTTTAATGCTAAGGTCATTTGCTATGCAAATATCATTCCTAATTAGATGGTAAATTCTCTGAGGACTCAAGCATTTGAAGAGTACATGATTTGACTCCAGACCTGGTTTAGCCCTCGAGGCCTAATTGTAAACAACAATTCCTAGGTGCTTATCCTATTATAGGTCTATAGGCTACAAACTGATATTTCTGCTACCAACAAGGAATGATATACATGCAAAAAAAGGAGGTTTGGCAAAATCTCTTTATAATCTGCCTCTTAAGCTACTTCTTAAGATACATATAATACCAGGCAAATAGATTGCTTAGCACTGTTATCAAAAATGTATGTACTCGTGAGGCAGTAAGTATATTTTTTCCACTTCAGTGGAGTATCAAAATAAAGTTTTCTTTGTTTCTTTATGAGAAAGATAAGCATGAAAATATCTCTGCTTTCTGCATGATCCTAGGCACTACTGAAGTCAATGGGAATTCAGAGAGCCCAGCACCTGACGGCTATTACAGTTTTTCTTGTTAGTTTATCTTGCCCTCCTGGCTGGGTCTTTTGATTGTCTCTATATTTTGTAGCTGTCAGTAGGATGTTAATGTGTTATGACATGTTCATCATATCACAAAGGAAGAAATGATTCATCTTGAAGATCAGACCTGTCATATAATTATACATTGACTATAACAAATCAAAACAAATTATTCCTTAGAATATACATGCACATTATACATTGACTGCACATGAGCACATGTGGGCATGTGTGTGTGTTGGGAACAATAAAATAAAATTAAATTAGAATTGCAGGGAACTGGTAGTTGACATATTTCAAAGATAAACTATTTGAAATAGCTTATTTTTTTGACAAGGCAGCTCAGAGGTCCTACATCTCCCCCCTTCCCTGCATGTCAGGTTTTCCTGCGTCTAAAATTCCTGGGTCTACCATAGCTCACACGTACACACACATGCACACACACATATTTCTCCTGAGGAAAGACTTCAACTTTGTGGCAAAACTGAAGAAAGCATGTCAGGCGGCTGTTGGGAAAAAAGCAGCTTCTTTTCTACAATTGTTTTTGGACTCTGTCCAAAATTCACCCTCACTGCCTTTTACTCTTGACACATTTTCCCTATGGAGTCAAATTTTTTTTTTATTATTTTTTAAACAACTGGCAGATTTTAGGTTGTGCACTTCCATTGCTAGTCTGGGAGTCCAAGATTCAAAGAGCAGTGACTCTATATTCATGTCGATATTAAATAAGCATGGCATTTAAAGACAACTGTGGGCAACTTTTTCTTTTGATGCTATCTTGGGATTTTTTTTTAAAGGGTTTTATATAAGGCATCAAATAGTTATGAGGAATGTGGCTCTGCTTTTTATAACACAAGAAAGGTTAAGAGCAGAAATCTTTATAGACATTGTAAGAAGTTCCAGGGGAACAGAAAGCTCTGTGGACTCAGAAGATGGATTTCACCTTCAAGACTAGGATTCAAGTTCACCAGAGGAATCTCAAAGTAACAAATGTTTTGATCTTAGCTCAGTTCTTCAGGGCTTTGTGTGTACGTGTGTGTGTGTATGTTGGTTTCTCAGAAAGAACCATATTTTGCATCTAATCTAAAGAGGTTAGTTCCCTATAGATTAAAATTCAAATGACAAGGAAAATGTTTTAAGCTTCTCTGTACTTTGAACCCATTCAAAGTTGCTGGGAGAACTCACCTGTTTCCAGGTATCTCAGCTTCATGAACTATTTTTAATTGGCTTTGGCGCTGCTTCTCTTTCCTGGGTGTTTAGTTGTTCAGGCTGCTTCTACCTCTCCTATGTCACATGCATAAGCTTCCATTGAGAATGCACAAGTGTCTTGAGATGGGTTTGAGTTTTGATGTGAGGAAGAGAAGAATGAAAGGAAGCCTTGCATAGGCATGCAAAGGCAGATCACAATCCTGGACAAGAGAGGGGACCTTTGAAGAAGGAAATTACAGTACAGTGAGTTGGCTCCATTAAAAGAGACAGTGCAGGGCCAGTTCATGCAAGAGGAACAGAGTCTTGAAAGTAGGCTGTGGACCTAACAACAGGTGTGATAGCAAGGACAGGCACTGCATGTAGTGTCTATATGCAGTATATGAAAAAGAGAGACTCTGAAAGAAAAAGTAGGTCTGGAGGAGAATATAAAGAGCACTTGAGTCAACCTATGAAGCAGGCATGGAGCAAGCATAGTCTTAAGAAAATAAACCTGAGAAAAAAATGTCCTTAATAAGTAAATTGCCACTGAACAAGACTGCAGCCAGCAGAAGGGACAGTTAAGGATGGTACAAAGTCATTATTTAACCATTTTTCAGCCTAGGAGATTGCTAACTATATACACAAACACAGCAAACAAATGCGAAAAAATGATCCCACATCTTGGCCCTCTCAGTCTCTCAAAGGATTCCCATATTTATATTTGAGATTCCAATTTATGTATATATTTGCTAAACCTTTCCTTTCATGTGAAAAAAAACACAGGAAAGGACAGATTAATAGAATGGATTAATGCTTCTGAGCCTTCCCCTTGGTTTTCCTGTGATGTTCTCCTCCTCAAACTGTTTCTAGTGGTAAGAGCAGCACCATACCAGATGTGATTTTTCCCCTTTCCTTATTTCTAATTTCCACTAGACTTTTCAGTCATTCAGAGGCGTGATAAACATTGAGGAAATGGAGAAAATGGAAACCAACTGTCTGCAGACCAAAATTGACTCTGACAAATCAAAACTTGGAACAGTTAGCCTGACTTAGATAAGCATCTAGAGATCAATGCACTAGAAATCAACAACATGTGGTGATGCAGCCATGTTCAGATATGAGAAGGGTGTTTAGAGTATGACATGCTACATGAACAAGTATACCATGTGAAGATGAAGGCCTCAATTCAATTGTCCACATTTAGGCATCTGATGCCAATTGACATGCCCCAGGTTATGCTGTCCAGTGTCCAACAGGCACTCTATAAGCTACAGATATCCTATAAAAGCTGTATCATATATACCAGTGATATTTAAATATTTTGGATAATTTAAGTTAGGTATATATGATAGATATATATGTTTAGGTTACTCAGTGAAGGCCTGAGATTCATCTCTTGGACTAATGTCTAACATGCCAATGACTATGTGTAGCCTAAATTTTAACTGCAGCTATGGAGATCTAAAGAGGCATTTAGATGACAAAATGTATATGTCTGCTATGGATAAGCTGGATTACTCTCTAGACCCTGCTGCCTGCATTGACTAAATCTTCAACTATAAAAGGATCTTGGAGAAACAAAGTTCATGTAAGTAAACTCCTACACTGACAACACCTAAATTTAGCTGCTCTAGTCTACAAACTGAATTCCACCTCTTTCGAGTCTAACCTGTGAGACCCAGGGCTAAATTAAGTTGCCTGGAGCATAGTCCTCTAGCCCTATTTGAGAAGTCCTGGAGTATCTGAAACATCCCTAAGTATATGTGACAGACATGACAAAAGACTATGAGAGGCCCATGACTTTCTGGGATGGTGGCTGATGGCCAGGTGAGATTTTCTAGGGCAGCTCACATGGTGCTAGTCATCTGTACAAATGACTGAATCAACCTTCCAATGACTGAGCTGTAGTCAACCAAATGTTGACTACAAGTATGTGAATAGAAGTGGATAACCACCAAGAAACAAAGAAAATTGTCAAGGAATGGTGCCTGGTTGTGATTTTGGAAAATTACATTAGTTCTCATTAAAAAAATAATCATTAGTCCCTGATTATGAATACAAGCTGCACTTAATAATTAAAACATGATCTTTTCAACATGTGCTGTGTCAGAGGCAATGCTAAGTTGAAAAGAAAGATGATCTAGGGGTTACCATTCTCACACTGGGGCTTAGAAAATACAGATTTAATTGCCATCCCTTCCACAGATTTCTCATATAACTCTTTTATTATTTGTATTAGTGTAGACTCTAGTAGTCCTAGTCTGTTGTGTTTTAAATTCTTAGGCCTTTAGTTTTACAACCCCAGAAGTTAGAATAATATTTTTTTTTTAATTGTTCCATGTTTATCATGTCTATTTTGCTTGCAAAGCTCTTTGCACGGGCCCTGTCTCAACTTCTAGATACACAGGGAGGGTTGTTTTGGGTTTTTTTTAATGGCACCAGTGACCCTGCCTGGTACACTGTAGGGCTGTACAGTTACATTTATACTGGAATCATTTCTTCATACCTGACAGCAGTGATTTTCTGCTTTGGCAGCTTGCTTCCAGTGCAAGATGCAAGTCCCTCGATGCAGCCCCTCTTGTACCATATTACTGGATCCATTTGAAGTTCTGTCCAGTTTGCAGTTGGCATCGTGTTTTTTGCACATGCATAGAATAACCTCACTGTGTGATTCCTCCCCCCCCAGAAAGATCCCTGGGACTTCCCAGATGCAGCAGGCTTACTTTACTAAGTTATTGTATTTGAGAGATGTGCATTTTAAGTTCCCCAGAAAGGACTTAAGAGAACATTATTTTTTTTTCACCTTGTAGGACAACTGCAGATGGGTCTGCAAGAGAAAAATGACAGGATAACACCAAGCTACTAGAATAGTTACACTGTGGTATATTCTGACACAAGAACAGTTAAATGGATGGATTTGAGAGATGAAAAGAGAGCAGCAACTCAAATATTGTAATTGTTGACACAATATAATGCAGATGTTGGCAAAATACTGTGTTCCCAGGGAGAAGTGAGTCAGTCCACACACCATCTGACCATTCATTACACCTTGGAAACCTTTGGAGTGCCTTCAGTACAGCAAGCACAGCACTGTTCTAGCTGATTAAGTTGCACCCTGTATTTCAGGCTCTCAAGGCCACGAGACAGAGATGCCAATTTTAACAAAAAGGTTTTTCTGCAGGAAGGAAACAGGGTATTATTATATATTACATTTCTTGACAAGGCAACTGGAAAAAGTCCCTGCATTCTCTCTGATGCAGTGCCAGCTTGTTGGCTGGGTATGAAATAAAGGGATGTGGAGGATTTTCTCTGTCTTCAGAGTATCTAGGAACAACAAGGCACTTTCTCCTGTGTAATGAAGCCCCTTTGAATCATGCTTCAGAATAACCTTTAGGTGGTACCATGAAGTGAATAGAAAATAAAGGAAGTCAAAGGATGCCACTCTAGTTAGTCCATCACCCAGCTTTGGCTAGGTGGGGGTTTGAACAAAGTCTGTCCCTGGACTGAGAGGATGTCTTACTCTATGGGGTAGGTGCAGATGGAGGGATGTGACACAAATTTCAGCTATTTGAGTTTTGTAGAAAAATTAATAATATTTGTATTCTTTTATGGGGAATGAGACTGATAAATTTGGCACTATTGCAGGAGACAGGACACCTCCTTATGCAAAAGATTATTTACACAGGTGGAAGTGTAATAGGAAGGGTGACTGAGGATTTCCTTCTGCCCTTCGGAAAGCCTCTATAACCTAAAGGACAAGGAACTCTCCCAAGACAAAACCAAATTTGACTCTGGTTCTTTCTGCAGTGGGTGAGGACTTCAGCTACTCTGCTGTTGTCAGAAGCAGGACAGCAATTCAAGCTTATCTTCCCATTTGGTGAAAATCTTGCCTTCTGATTTCTAAATCTTAGAAGTGTACTTCAGGAGTATTTTCAAACGATTGTTCTCAACACTGAGGGCTAAGAAAATGACTGGAAAAGTGAAATAGAGATTTTTACTAACTCATATGATTCCAAGAGTTAAAATCTCCCTCCCCCCAAAAAATCTGCCCAGTAACATGAGCTACAGTAAATACTGAGCTATATCTGCATATCCAGTTCCAAAGCTTTTTCATGGGTGTAAGTAAAGGTTATCTTAAAATGGTCAAAAGATAAAGATGGAAATTCTAACTATGATTTTAAATTACATGTTTTCTTTTACATTTGTCCTTGAAATTTTAATTTTGAAAATTAAGTGTTTCAGCTATGGGATGCATTTTATGAATGATCTTGCTGATGTATTAGGAAACATACTGCAAAAATTTTCTTTTAAAATAACTCATAAAATTATCTATTTTAATATAAATTTGTACAAAGCCCACTCTGTGGTAACCATACAATAAGTAAAAAACCTCCCAACAAATAAATAATAATAAATATCACTTATGGTGTTCTCTGAACCTCTAAAGCACTCTGGCCTATAACAATCCTTTTTCCTCTGGCAACTGTTGCTCTAGTGATGCATTTCAACACACTGAAAGAACAGCTAACTCTTTTGACATGTTTTTTGTAATATCCAGGATTGCTACTGCTTCAGTGGTGTATTATTGTAATACTTTATCAAAACAATGCCTGCCAGGAATTTGTGTCCCGAGAGAAATTTTATATAGTTCTTTTAAATGACAAGAAAGAAAGCCCAGTTTATAGAATTTCTCAGCAATCCTTACATAATCATGGATGCCATAGAGTCAGTGTGGCTAGCAGCCTTTCACTAGGTTGTTTTATCACTTCATTATAAGGGGGCAACCCAATTTTACAGAAGAGTCACTGAGGAAAAGAGGTTAAATCTTTAAAGTCTGTGAATCTTTCTGAGATCTCAGACTCCCAGGGCTTTTTAAGAAGATGAAAATGAGAATAACCAAACTGGTTTTCATCTCATAATCAAACAGATTCTTCAGGAAGAAGAAGAAGATTTTGCCCTAGGACTCTGCCAAATCAAGATGCTTTTGGCATAGGGACTTCCTTACCCGGATGTGGTTTCTGTGCATTTAATAACCATCAATGCATTTTTCTTCTGTCAGCTTGAACATTGACCCCTTGTATGTGTTGAAACTTTTATTATCCACAACCTCTTTTGGAAAGGAATTACACAGGTCTTCTCACAACTAGTCTTCTAATTGTGTGAAGAGTGAACTTCTACTACATGTTTTGAATCCTGGTCTTGCTAGCTTTCTTTGATTACCTTAGCTTTTTTTGGGGGGGAAGAGACAATGAACAATCCATCCTTATTTATCATTGTGATGTTTTAACCCCAGCTGGCAACTAAACACCACACGGCTGCTCGCTCACTCCCCGCCCTGGTGGGATGTGGGAGAGAATCAGAAGAGTAAAAGTAGGAAACTCATAGATTGAGATAAAGACAGTTTAATAAGTAAAGCAAAAGCTGCATGCAAAAGCAAAGCAAAAGAAGGAATTCATTCACTACTTCCCATCAGCAGGCAGGTGTTCAGCCATCTCCAGGAAAGCAGGGCATAATGGTTACTTGAGAAGACAAATACCATCACTCCGAACGTCCCCTGCTTCCTTCTTCTTCCCCCAGCTTTATGTACTGAGCATAACGTCATATGGTATGGAAAATCCCTTTGGTCTGTTGGGGTCAGCTGTTCTGGCTGTGTCCCCTCCCAGCTTCTTGTGCACCCCCAGCCTAATTGCTGGTGGGGTGGTGTGAGAAGCAGAAAAGGTCTTGACCCTGTGTAAGCACTGCTCAGCAATAACGAAAACATCCCTGTATTATCAACACTGTTTCCAGCACAAATCCAAAACATAGTCCCATACAAGCTACTGTGGAAAAAAATAACTCTATCCCAGCCAAAATCAGCACAGTCATCATCAAGCTTTCATGATTTTGTAGGGCACCGTCATACCCCTCTACATCAACTTTTTTCCAAAGTGAAAAATGTTAGCTCAATTTGTCATAACACCAGTGGAAATCACACTATACCTTTTACCACCTGTTACCATTCTGTGAATCTTTTAACCAGCTCTCATCTTTATTCTGATGAGGGCAGTAGAGATATACATGGTACTCAAGACATGTTTGAGCCATCTCTGTTTCCAAATGTCTAGATAAATTTTCTGTTTCATTCTCTATTATTTCCTAATGATTTCTAGCATTAGATTTGCTTTGTTTGACCACTACTGAGCACTGAGATGATATTTTCATAAAAGTTTCTATCATAACCCCTAGGTCTCATACCTGAATGGTAAGGATCATCTTGGAAGAGTGACATTTAAAAACCTATATTTAACCTACATTCAAATGATAAAATACTTAACCTGTATGAAAATCTAAGTGGGGAAGGTTTTCACTAGTAAAAACTCTAAAGGCACCACTGGCACCTGAGGTTGTTTTATTGCACATGCCAAGAAGTATCAGCATTTTGGCTAGCCCAAGCATCTTAGGGACCTAAATTCATTTGGATTATGGATGCTGGGCAAATCTACCACCTTCTTAGCTAAGGGACTTAATCATATACTGTCTGACAGGAAGACATTGAATTCAACATAAGGTAGAGTGTCCAAAGCCAATTTTACTAAAAAACAAAAAAAAGTTAATTCTAAGAAGTGCCACTTTTCCTAAAACAAGTCTAAGCAATAATTAGCCAGGAATAGGAGAGCAGGGTATTAAGATCTCCTCACCTTCAGGTGTACAACTCCACATTTTCCTCAGGAAAATGGCCTAACCCTTAAGAAGAGGCTGAGCTACAGGGACTGAGCAGTTGTATATACATTTCTCCTCCCCCATTACTATTGGATATAATCTATTGTGTATATGCAAAATAAAAATTAAAAAGAACTAATGAAATACACACATACGTATGTATATACCCCTCCATGCATATATATACATGCATATCTGTTTGTGTATTCATCAGATGAGAAATAGATTCTACAGTGGAGATATCTCTAATTTGAAATAAAAAGAAACTCTCTTCCTTCCCCAAAACAGTAGTCCAGTGATGTGCATAACTGTGTCTAATACATTTAAATCTAATCTCAGCAGGTGGCTTTTCATGGCTACTCTAGGTGTATTCTGGAGGCTTAAAAATCCTGCAGACACACAAGGGGCTGAAATCCACTGCAGCAGAAATAACTAGGGCCTGAGATCAAAAGCACTGCTGCATTAAAAATCCAGAAGCAAAGTTCAAAGCAGTCCTCAGTTCACATACCATAGCCACTTCTATCTGTCCATTTTATGCAACACATGGAAACAGAAAGGTATAGATATATAAGTGTAGAGAAATGATTATAGCTATAGCTAGGTACAAATACAGATATAAACATATGCTGAGTTTTGTTGCCAATATTCTTGGAGAATAAACATGAATAGATTGCCCTGTCAGTCTGCTTAAAAGTCATTTGTCCTCAAGATGTCATTGGTACACCCTGATATTGCAACCTATAGGTCAGAGGCTGGTGATTAGATTCACCCATCCTAATATTATACCTCTTCTAACATAATGGAAAGGACTTACGAGGAACAGGTTCCTCCATAGGGTTAGTCAGCTAGTAGATGGAAGAGTCTAACCTTGAAGGACCCAATTTCTCTCCATTGTTGGAGCAAGGCATGAACATGTCTCTAAGTGAGCCTTCTTTCCTGCAGTTAGACTCCACTTTACACTGACTAGCTTCCAGTAGCAACTGGTACCAGGGCTGATGATTAAAATGGGTTAAATACCATGAATATTGATTTTAGTACAACATCATCAAAGCAAACTCAATTTTACAGAAACTGAGGACCCCAAAATCAATAGTAGAGAACTCATGGGTGAGACTGTGCGAGTGAGTGGATACAGCATCTGTAAATCTTCACGTTGCTTTTGAATGCCTGTCTAAAATATGTTTTAGTTACAAGCAATGATTGGGTTCAATACAAGTATAATGGGATAAAATGTTATGGCCTATGATGCACAGGAGGTCAGACTAGCTGCTCTAATGCCTCTCTGGCATTAATCTATGAATATATGAATCTATGGAAAAGTAAATCAATATTAGGGGGAAATGCTACATAACTACTATCATTGATCAGCTAATTTCTGTTGTAAATGTCTTCTCAGTTTTACTTTTTCTTTGTGGAGCAATTTCTCATGATGCATTGTAATTAAGTCACTCTACTCTTCTCCTTCTACTTCTAGCAAGTACATTTGTACTTGCCTCCTAGTACTTTTCTGAGGCTCTGGCAGTCTTACTGTGGAGTTCAATGGGGGCTAAGAAAGGCTGATGATGAGGCCTTTTAAAAATCATGCCCTTAATCCGTTAATGTCTCTGAAGTCATTTAAGTGTGCGTGTACTTGTGGTGATGACTGAGATTCTCTAAGACACTCGGACACCCACTTGCCTATCTTTCTTAATTTTTTTTCTTTTTTTTCTTTATTTTTTCTTTAAAAATTTGAAAAGTGAAAGCCAGGTAGAGTTACTGAGTTGCAACTTGCTCCTGACATACGTGACAGCTCAGACT